>CM042848.1:77359933-77940144 GCA_023653725.1 Bungarus multicinctus | reverse complement strand
CCGGTGTGCCAGATAACTAAAATGACCCAGGCCGCTATGAGGAACGAGAAATCTTTATTCCTAAAAGCAAACAGCTGGCTTTACACCAAAGAAATGGGTGCAGCAAGATATTTTTATAGGGGATTTGTCTTGGTATAGAAGTGTCTAAGTGCATGATGGTGAACCTATGGCCCTTGTGCCAAAGTGGCATGCGAAGCCATGTCACCCAGCACGGATAGCCCTGCCTGTTTGTCTTCTGGGTTTCTGGCGTGCATGCATGTGTGACGATCAGCTGTCCTTCACACACGCAGCAGTGACAAAAACAGGTGTGTCCATGCACACCAGCCAGCTGATTGTTGGGTGTGCATACATGCCAGAACATGAAAGATTGATTTTCCTGGAGTGTGGCCTCAGTGCTAAAAAGGTTCGCCATCACTAATCTAGGTGCTGATTCTAGGGTGACACTTGAGGGTGTGTGGATGTGTGGGTGTGGGTGAGTGTTATCCCCAATTGGGGTCTGAGCCTGGTGCCGAGGCCAATGAAGGCCGCCAGACATGAGGTGCAGGTTTTCTGATTGCTTTTTATTGGGGTACCCCAAGGAAAAGTGCTCCTGGCCAAAATGCCAAGAGCCAAGAACAAAGGATTAAGAAAGCTGTATACATGTTCACTAAGGAAAAACCGGGACCAGGCAGGATAATAAGAAATATCATCTAATAAACATTTTAGTAATAATTCTACAATTTCTTCTGTTGGTCTCATGCATCTGACAGAAGATCGAGTTGTAGTCACCAAAAGCTGCCATCTATGCAAACCACAGTGACTACATCCAGGACTGAAAGAGCATATCTCAAACATTTGCATTGTGAACTGCAGTGGTTGCAGTGAATAACAAACATCATACGTTGGCACACCCAGCAGAAGACTCACAATTGCATCTGGGCCTGATTAGCCTCTTGCTTGTAGCCCAGAATGAAGCCATGTAGACAGAGAAGAATCGCAGAGCAGGTAAAAGACCCTTCTCCAAGATTTAATCTCTGATTATTTTCTGTTGCATTTTGGAACAAATGAACATATAACTGTTCAGTTCACAACTGTTCTTGTGGTACTTGCACTAGATTGACATTTCCGTGAAACTGTCTCTTTTGGCACGACCATCTTAAAGCTGTGGGAGCCAACAGCCCAAAGCGAAAAGGCAACCCACAAATTGTCTAGATTTGGCTCCTGCCCATTAAATTCCAGAGATGGAGCTCATAAAAATCAGCAGGGTGTGATAGATATCAGCCAAGTAGCAAACATCAAACATAAACGAAAGACAATCACCAACAAAGAATAGAAATAGAAATCAAAGTGTGGAAAATATTAGGCATAGTCAAGAATTGTGCTGGAAATTCAGAAATGGTTGTCTCCTCCTAGTCCCAAAAATAACAGAATAATAGAATAATAAAATGATAGTACAACAAAGTTGGAAGGGACCTTGGAACATCCCCTAGTTAGTCCAACCCCTTGGTCAAGCAGTAGATCTACTCCATTCCAGACAAATTATTGTCCAATATTTTCCTAAAAACTTCCAGTGATGGAACACCCACAACTTCCAGAGGGAAGTCTTTCTAGTGATTAATTGTTCTCACTATCAGGAAATTGCTCCTTAGTTCTAGATTGGATCTCTCTGTAATGATCTTCCACCTGTTATTTCTTGCCCAGACCTCAAGTGCTTTGGAGAATAAGTTGACTCTCTCCTCTCTGTGGCAGTCCTTCAAGAACCAGAAAATGCCTATTGTGTCATCCTCAGTCCTTCTCTTTTTTGTTTCAGTGGTGGGATTCAAATAATTTAGCAACCGGTTCTCTGCCCTAATGATTTCTTCCAACAACCAGTTCGCCAAACAGCTCAGAAAGGTAACAACCGGTTCTGCTGAACTGGTGCAAACTGGCTGGATCCCACCACTGCTTTGCTTTTCAGAAGAACCCTGGGAATTCCTCCAACCGTTCTTCACACGTCTTGGCCTCCAGTCCCATTCGCATTCTTGTACCTTTTAGAAATAAAAAAGAATAAAAAGAAAAATAATGAAATAATAAGATAATAAATATAATAACTGTGTTACGACTGAGGGGGGTTCTGTGATTCAGCGCTTAAAGATGCTGTGCTTGTAAAGTCGACAGCTTGCGTTCGAGAAAAGAGTACCGCATGATGGGTGAGCTCCTGTTCTTTGCCTCAGCTCCTGCCCAGCTAATACTTCAAAAGCATGCAAAGTAGAGTAGGTAAATAGGTACCACTTTGATGGGAATATAACTCTGTTCTGTGCGTCTCGGTGTATAGTCACATGATTACAGAAATGTCTTTGGACAACGCTGGCTCCCACAGCTAGGAAACAGAGATGAACACTGCTGCCCCCTATAGATGGACATGGCTGGACAGGGGAAGCCATCACCTTTATGTTATGATGAGGGATTCAGGCCAAAATCACATTCAGCCAATCTATCTAATCCTGGTTTAGGCAGTGGGATTTTCTGCAATGAAAACATGGATCATAGCAATTTAACAGCCTTTATTGCTAAACGTTTCCTACAGACAGAGTGAAGGAAATGGACAAATTCTTTTTGAATCAGACCAACATGTCACAGTTTAGATGCTGACTTTTAGTAGCTGGTATGGAAAGTGGAATTTAACTTAGAATGGAAAATGTATTAAGGCATCAGATCTATGCACCGTTCCTTAGAATTAATCCCAGTTGGAGCCAGAAGTTTCTACATGAAGAACTGGAAAATTCAGAATTATTGGACCTGTTGGACCACACCATATACAACTCTTTGTTTGCTAAGATTTGACTCCACCTTAATGGCATTTAATCAATCAATTCATCAATCAATCAATGCAGGCCAAAATAGAGAAAAAAAACATGAAACTGTTAGCAACGAGCTGTCAGGCCCTTGGTAGATTCAGACTCTGAGGAAGAGAAGGAACAGCCGACAGGGAGTGGAGGTGTGGCTCCAGAGGTTGTGGAGAAGGCTGGGGAAGGGCAGAGGCCTGCTGGGCAGTCAGAGGAAGAACCAGGTCCATCCCCTCTGCATTCTAGGACATGCAGGGAGGAACGGAAAAGGAAACAATTTGGCTTACGAGAGAGGAAGTGACCATGATCCCCCTCATTGGTGGCAGCTGGAGAGAATAGTATATAAGAGAGACGGTTAAAACACAGTGTTGTCAAAAACAAAACATGTTTTATTTTGGGCTGAATTTACCTTGGTTGGTGTCCTTCCAATAGACTGCGCTTTGTTATCTCCTTAAATTTGGTAATTACTTATCCTGGTCCGTTGTGAAAATTTCTTCATTGTAGTTTCTTTGGTTTTTTATTTCACCTCTATCTGCTCATTAAGTTCAGACTGTGTTGCTTTCTTTTGAAGACTATTTTTGAGTAAGTTTTATCTCCAACAGAGAATTATTGAACAGTGTGACCAAGTTGGAGCAATTAAAGAACATTTATTTACGTTTTGGATTTTGTTACATTTGTGTTACACTCTGGGTCATCACATGAGCCTTTTTCCAGCACGTCCCAAACATATAATCTTGATTGATTGATAATATCGTGCAAAATGGAATGGTCAAATTTCTAGATTGATATACTGAAAGTCACACACAAGGATCTTTGATAAGCAAGTTTATTGGATGAAGTAAGAAAGCTATTAAGACAGAATTCTAGCAATCATACATACAAGGATTATGTGCAAGACACTTTTTTCAGCATTGTCATAACCTCAAACAAACAAACAATTGTCATAACTTGAGGACTACTTGTTGCAAATATAAGTGCTATATAACATAAAATCAAATTTGATTCCTATAGGGCCTCTTCACTCCTACACAGCCCATTGGATTGAAAATTGTTCCTTCCCACTGCAGTTTCTTTTTTAACAAATTATGCATGGGTTGAAATCACATAAAGCCAGGGGTGGGTTTCTACCAGTTCTGTCCACCTCTGTAGAACCGGTAGCTCTGAAGAGCAGCAGACATAGAACCGGTTCTATGTTTGCTGGTGTTTTTGTCCACCCACCCACCCGGGCTCATACCTGACCTTTATTTCCTGGTTTTTTCAACTTCAGCTGCCATACAAGGCACACAGCTGCAGTTTAAAAAGCAGGAAAAAGAGCTTTTTGAAAGGCTGCTTCTCTGCACGCAGCATGCTGATGACGATTTACAGGCAGCGTGCAGGGAAGCACATCGTAAATCACCGAACCTCATAAATGACAGAACTGGTAGTTAACCCTGTCAGAACCCGCCCTGCATAAAGTCCATCCAACCTCTAAACTCTAATAAACAAGATCCTGTTTTAGCTGTGTCAGCACTTTACCCTTCATCTGATTATTGGATTCATTTATTTTCTACGGTTGCTCAATAATCTGAAGCATAATCTAATCAAACAGCCTGGAATTTCACAACATTTAGCAGGAAAAAGAAAAAGGTATAGATCAAATCAGGATTAAAATTAACTGCATTCTTTCCATATGTGGAACAACTAAGCTGCTAGGTTTGTACTTTGCTTTCATTTGCTCTGGGAGCTCAGTTAACAAGCATTATTGAAAAGATCAATTGTTTGCCTCCCGTAGAGTTGAGCAAGTTGTACTTGCAACTGCCCCAATGTAAGATAGTCTACTTTATTCTGGAAATTTTCAGCAATGACTGCCCAGGATCTTGTGCCTCTTTGAAGCACACAACAACCTGCAGCCCAGATATGACTGGGTACATTCACTCTGTTATTGATCTTATTATTCCCAGGTACAGCACCCACAAGGATATATGTTTCATTGCATCCTGTTGTATTTATATTTGCTTCATATTCTCTCCATTGTCCCTGATTGAGGGCCTTAAACTGGGGCACGATATTGGTTAAGGTGAAGGTTGCAGCTCTGCTATCTCGGTCTGGTTGATGGGACGATGGCGCCAAGTGTCCCCTGTCTTGCGAAGTGGCTGCTTTGTAATCCCGGTCAACAGCCTGGCTACTTTCCAGGAGAGTTTGGTTAATCCTACATCTCGCTTCCAATTCCATGCTTTTTCGATTTTGATCCCCAGGCAGGGCAAGCTGGGAAAAAGACAAAAAAAGCAATGTGTCTGATTTGCACTTCCACAACGCTGAGTCAAAGATCCTGAATCTGGGGAAAGATCTGTCATGAGTCTTATGGGGAATGAGGTGTGGGATTCTCAGCTGTGACAGATTGGATAGATCTTCCAGGCATCCGAGCCCACAGGGCAGTTTTTGGGAATTCTGCAAATTGAAACCCCAGATTGATTTTCTTGAGAAGCCCACTTTAAACTATCTTCCAATATGGAATACACTACAATGGTGGTATTCAATCTTTTTATTACCAGTTCTGTGGGTGTGGCATGGTGGGCATGGCGTGGCTTGGTGGACGTGACTTGGTGGGCGTGGCAGGGGAAGGATACTGCAAAATCGCCATTCCCTTCCCACTCCATTAACCTGCTTTCCAGTTCCGTTCTCCTGTGCAGGGCAACTGAAAAAGACCCAGCCAATCAGCTGGGACTTGGGAGGCAGAGAATAGAGGGGGCGGGCCCAGTCAGAGGTGGGATTGGCTGGTTCTCTGAACTACTCATAATTTCAGCTACCAGTTCTCCAGAACCTGTCAGAACCGGCTGAATACCACCTCTGAATTTCCATTGACCTTGAAATATCAGGGTGATTGCTGAACTTGGTTCTTTGGGGAAAGAATCCGATGGAAGTAAGACCTTGCCAATGTGGGCAGTGAGGCGAACAGAATTCTTACAGTCTTTATTCCTGCTGAACCCGGGGAATAATTATGTATATATCACTCTTAAATCCTCTGCCTGGCCTTATTTCCTAACCACTGACTGTTCCTTAAGGGTCGCCACCAATTTATGAATGTTTAGCTTCAGGATAGGAACTCCTCTTACCTGCGGTTCAATCATCCAATTCTTTGATCGTGCACCTGTACCAGGGTTATGCTTATATGCCGAGTACATGGGGATGCGCTGAGCCGTGTCATACATTGTGGCAAACCGATACTGGTTTCTGTATCTCTGGCAGATTCTGGCTGGATTCATTGGGCTCAAATCGGGGGGGTTCTCACCCAAGAAGAACTCCTTGCAGGTATTGAAATCGGTCACCACCTCCCCGGTTGCAGGCAGGAGAAAAGAGGCAGCCAGGGAGAGGAAGATCCACAGAAGCAACATGGCTGTCAGTTGGTCCTTCAAGTGGAACTTTTCTGGCTGAAAAAGAGAAAGAACAAAGACAAATCTCTGATTTAGCAATTCTTCCTTTTTCCTTGAAGAACTGCAGGAGAAAAGAGGCAGCCAGGGAGAAGATCCACAGAAGCAACATGGCTGGGTGCTTGGTTGATCCTCTAATGTAGTAAACCTCGAGAGTCCTCTTGACCTAAGGCCCTAAGAATGACCTTCTCAAGTTAGGAATTGCATGGTAAGCTCATCTTGGCACGACACATAGGCAAATAGTTACAGAAACTAGCTGACTACAAAAATCTTGTTAATAGATAATCACTCTATCTTAGCACACAACAGTGGTCGCATCCTGCCATGGCGCCATTAGAATTATACTTCCTTGCTCCTCTTCACATATGTCTTGCTCCCCCCTCCCTGATAAAACTGCAAAATAAAAGAGGGTGGTGCGTTGCAATCGGGGGATTTCTTCATCTACCCCGGGCACAACGTGCTCTCTCACCTTGAGAAACTAAGGTGTCTGTGTCAATTATTGATTCTAGTACTTAAGTACTCACCCTCGCGAGGGTCCCTCTAAATTTCACCCCTGCGGGGGCTCTACGGGCTGATCAGAGAACCTAAGGACAACGAGCAAACCGCGACAACGTGACAACTGGGGGCTCGTCCGGGATCTCTCCCTTCTTCAGCTCCACGGCGTGACTTCTGTCTAGAGGTGCGCTGCCTTCACTCCCGTTGCTACGCACCTGGCAAAGGCTCTGTACAATCGTAAGTAATGGGCTCCTCACTCTCCAAAGTTTCGTCAGTTCATAGGGACGAACTTTACCACTTAGTGAAGAAGACTAATTGTTTGCAGAAAATTAACGGCACCACTGTATATACCTTGTCTAGAAAATCTATCACCTCCTTCTTGCTCTTTGTGGAACAGCACTGTCCTGCTTATCCGGCTGAGGGCACGCTGCATCGCACTTCGTGGGAACGCTTGGGAAAATATCTGTATGATGTCCCCAGAGCTCCACCGGACATTCTTATATCCTGGCGTGCGATAATGGCTGCGCTCAATACTATCTACCCCTCCACCTCTCTCCCCGAGTCTTTATCTCTTGCCTCTAAAACTGTTAAGCCTCCTGCTGTTCACTTTGATTCTTCTCCCCCACCTTACCAATCTGTTGCCTCTTTTGATGATATTCCTCAGCTTGCCTCTGCCCCTCCTTTTCACTCTGACACTCCGCACAATCGTCTGCAGCCTTCCTCTCCTTCTGTCTCTCCCATTCCTACTGATTCTCCGTCCCCATATCCCTCGGGGGGAAATATTACTGCTATCCTGGCTTCTCCTTCCTTCACCTTAGAATCTTGTGATATACCTTCTGCTTACCCTATGACTCTTGTTCCGGGAGCCCCTGGCGCTCCTGTTCATAACAACATAGAGTTAAGAGTGTTGAAAAATTTAAAAGAGGCTGTAAATATGTATGGACTGCAATCCACTTACACTCGTGGCTTGCTTGATTCTCTCGTGTCTGCTAACACTGTAATGCTGTTATATGATTGGAAGATGTTGTTTTCTATGCTTATGACTCCTGCCCAGTATGTTGTTTGGCAGTCTGAATATGAAAAATTAGTAGATGCTGAAATAAGACGAGGCCTCCCTAATCTGGTCATTGCTGATCACTTAAAGGGAACTGGATTATACTCCACCCTGATTCAGCAACAAACTTGCCCTCGCCGTGCCTTTGCAATCATTCATCTTTGTGCGATGAATGCCCTGAAACGTGTGGATGACTCAGACTCTAAATCCACACACACCTTTTTGAAGATAGTGCAGGAGGTTGATGAGTCTTACTCTTCATTCGTTAACCGTTTGCAAACCGCTCTGGAACGCCTCGTGGCCAGTCTCGGGGTACTGTACCCTATGCTGCCAAGCCAAAAACTGTTTGCCCTCGTTGCAGAAAAGGTTTTCATTGGGCTTCCCAATGTCGCTCTAACCCTCCTCCTGCTCAGCAATCGGAAAACTAGGCATGGGGTCTTCAGCTAACCCCGCTACAAAGGCTGAAACTTCTCTTTCCTCTTCTCTTTCCTTTTTACAACCTACTTCTTTCCCTGTACAACTGACAGAGGACATTGTTTATGATGATCCTGGTTCGGTCTTCACTCTCCCTCTTTCTATCACTGTTCTAAAGCCACTTCCGCCTTCCTTGCCTGTTTTGCTCATACCTAACTCCTCCCTTACCATTGAAGGCGTAGTCGCTGCACCCTTTTTGTACGACTCCTCTTCTCTGAAAAATCTCTCTCTCGCTGCCATTGGCGACCGGTGCTTTTCCCTGAAAGCGGGAACGATTGTGGCTACTCTCATTCTTCTTCCGTCTCCTGAACCCCCTTCTTTGTTTGCTCTACAGCAATCTGTTCAAGCCTCCAAACCTATGTTAACCATATTGCTGAATGGCCAATCTTTTGCTGGCCTGATTGACACCGGAGCTGACGTCTCTGTCATTCGATCCTCTGAGTGGCCATCCTCTTGGCCCCTTGCTGAAACAACTTCAGTACAAGGCGTCGGTGGAGCGCAGGCAGCAAAGGTTAGCTCACTTTGGCTTACTGCCTCTACGCCTCATTCCTCTGTGACTGCTTATCTTAAACCCTTTGTCCTTCCATTACATTGCAATTTGTGGGGCCGTGACCTGCTATCTCAACTCCACACTTCTCTCTACATACCTTGAATTATGGCTATTTCTCCTCTTTTTCTCACTCTGAAATCAAATATTCCTGTTTGGATTGATCAATGGCCTCTTACAAAAGAAAAATTAAACGCACTTCACACTCTTGTTCAACAACAATTGGCAGAAGGGCATATTGAACCATCTACCAGCCCATATAACACACCAGTGTTTGTAATTAAAAAGAAAAGTGGCAAATGGCGCCTCCTACAGGATCTCCGTGTTCTGAACGCTATATTGCAACCTATGGGCCCATTGCAATGCGGCCTTCCTAATCCAAATTTAATTCCTGTAACATTTGATCTCATAATCATTGACCTCAAAGATTGTTTTTTCTCCATCCCGCTGATACCAGAGGACAGGATACTATTTGCCTTCACCGTTCCTGAGTTTAATAATTCTAAACCTACAGCTAGATATCAATGGAAAGTTCTTCCCCAAGGAATGCTCAATTCTCCTACGATGTGTCAATATTTTGTAAATAAAGCTTTACAACCCTATCGGGACAAATTTCCTGAATTTTTAGTGTATCATTACATGGATGACATCCTGATTGCAGCTGATGGTCCTAAAGGTACAGTATGTAAAACTTTTCCATGTCTTCTCTCTCTCCTTGCTCTTGCAGGACTGCATGTAGCACCAGAAAAGGTGCAGTCTCATTATCCGTTACAATATTTAGGACACAAGGTTTTAGCCTCCACAGCTTCACCTCACCTTCCTGTTCTCACACTCCCTCAACCTGCAACCTTGGTTCAGTTACAGCAATGCCTGGGCACGCTCACTTGGGCATGCCCATATCTTTCCATTTCAACTCATACTCTCTCGCCATTATTTCAAGCATTGGTCGGCCTTAAGCATCCAGCAGATCTCATTTGGCTGAATGAGCAACAGCTTAATGCTCTTAAAGAAATCAACAGCGCCTTGCATACCCATTGGGTGGACCGCTCATTACACAATCATGCACTCTCATTGGCGCTTCTTCCCACACCCACACTCCTTACAGCAATCATTGTTCAAATCTCGACTTCAAAGAAGCTACACATTTTAGAGTGGATTCACCTTCCTCATACCCCAAAAGCATCAATCACCACAAGAGCTGCACAGATGGCTCTTCTTATAGAACGGGGGAGGAAAAGAGCTAGAGCCTTGATGGGTGTGGATATCTGCACGCTTTACACTCCCTGCAGACTAACACAATGGGAACCACTCTTCCAAAATTCTGATGCGTTACAAGATGCGTTGGAAGGGTGGCAAGGGAATGTCTCTTGCCATCTACCACCAGACCCACGCATACAAGTGCTGAAAACAATTCCGCTCACTCTAGAGACTCCTTTAGTACAACAACCAATGAAAGATTGTCTTACTGTATTCACTGATGGTTCTAAAACCATCGGGGCTTGTGTGTGGCAAACTGACAATCAATGGCATAAAAAACTTACCACACCACAACCTTCTGCTCAACAGGCTGAACTGTCTGCCTTCAATATGGCACTCACACTTTTTCCCAACCAGCCAATTAATGTAATATCTGATAGTCTGTATGTGGCACAATTGGCCTTGAATATATTTGATGCCTACATTTCTCCTGCAACCCCTTCTCCTTTAATGACGCTTTTTTTACAGTTACAAGACCTATTGAAGGAAAGGAAAGAATCTCTGTTTGTGGCCCACATCAGAAGCCATCAGCATCTGCCCGGATTTCTTTCAGAAGGCAATCACATGGCAGATGAGGCCTGCAAGTTGCATTTGTTACCAATCCTGCAGAATAACACCTTAACAGCAGGAGAAAGTCATGATTATTTTCATCAAAATAGAAAGGCTCTGGTGAGACAATTTGGAATTACTCATCAAGAAGCTGCGGCAATTGTTCAACAATGTCCTACATGTAGTCTGCAGGCACGAAGTGTCCCAGAAGGAGTAAATCCTAGAGGCACCGAGGCCTGTGAC
Source organism: Bungarus multicinctus (assembly GCA_023653725.1). Lineage (NCBI taxonomy): Eukaryota > Metazoa > Chordata > Lepidosauria > Squamata > Elapidae > Bungarus > Bungarus multicinctus. Next base: position 77,929,314 of record CM042848.1, on the reverse strand, counting down.
ACATGGCAAATGGACGTTACTCAGTATCCATCCTTTGCGACCTGGAAGTATATTCACGTGTCTGTAGACACTTACTCTGGGTTCATCATGGCCACACTGCAAAGGGGGGAGACTACTAAAAACACTATCAATCATTGCATTCGGACCTTTGTAACACTGGGATGTCCAAAAATTTTAAAAACAGACAATGGTCCTGCATACACGAGCTCCTCTTTCTCGGAGTTCTGTCATCATTGGTCCATTGTACACAAATTTGGAATTCCATTTAATAGCCAAGGCCAAGCTATTGTGGAAAGAGCAAATTTAACACTCAAAACGGCCCTTGATCGATACATGGGGAAAAAAGGCGTACGCCCCCCGAACCTCCCAGCGTTACAGAATGTGTTAAATGTATGTTTATATACCTTGAACTTTCTGAATCTTACTGGCTCTCCTTCTTCTACGGCTGCTTCTCGTCACTTTACCACACCTCCTGTCCCTACCTCCAGACCTCTTGTTTATTTCAGGCAACTTCCAGATCCGAAGTGGAAGGGACCTGTGCAACTGATCACTTGGGGCAAAGGATACGCTGCTGTTCAACTTCCTGATCGTGTTCTTTGGGTGCCTGCGCGCTGTGTTCGACCTTATCATGGGGAGGCTAAGGACAAGTGTTCCTCTCCTAGCCCTTCTGATTCTGATATCTCCTGTCTTTTCTCAGTTTCGGGCTGATCCTGCTGTTATCTTCGCCCCTCCGTTCACACGCGTTACCTTTACCTTTGAAGACATATCTCTTTCCGCCTGTAATTATGCCTTTCAACATCAAGGCCGTGCCTTGCGTCCCTCACCTCACGTTTCTCTTCTGTATGGCTACCAACCCTGTCGGGTCTACCTACATGTCTATGTCACCGCGGATACGGTGGGACCTTATTCCTGCTTAGGCTTTCTTGCTTCCCGTCAATCCTTCAATCATACAGTTTATCTCTTTTCCATTTTCTCTGTAACTCGCCCCCCACTACCCTCTATGTTTCTTTCTTGGCTCCTTTTGTCTCAATCTTCTCCTCAATCTTTTTCCCATACCCTGGTGCGCCACTTCTCCTGCTGCCAACCTCCCTGTGATACCACCAGCTGCCTATGGGATACACCTGGCTCCCATCTCTCTGACCGCTATCCTGGTTCCTGGTCACCGCTCCATGGACAACGAATTCGTAGACAGCTTCTCGAGTCCTCTCCACATCCTAAATTCAACTCCTTGATTCACATGCACCGTTACAACAATGAGGGAGCACTACATCTTCGCTCTCAGGCCCTCTCCTGTTACCAGAGGTCTCCAATCAAGAAAAAGGGAATCATCTGGCGCTGGTTTTTCAACAATACCATATATCTACAAGACTCACCCAAATATACCATCAATTATCATTTTAGAGCAACTCATCTTTCAGTAACTGATCTGACCCTCTCAGACTTTGGTCTATACCAATGTGAAATTACAAAAATGGTACGAGGCTTTGCCACTTCTTCTCGGCTGACATTATCCCTACACCAAAAGTTTATCCCCCCCCAACGGAGGACACGAAGTGCACTCACCTCCCAAGATGCCAAACATTGCACCCCCTGCTTGCAAAAAACTCAACAGGGGCTGACCGTCAGAACTACATTAATATATCACACTCATTTTATTTGCACCAAACCATCCACGCACACCTGTGTGTGGAATAGCACGACGTATAGTATTTGTGAGGATAACAACAAACAAACCTGTTATGACCCCACAGGCCCCACTCATCGCTACAACATCCTCATCACTGTCGGAGCCGGCTCATCGAAAAAGACACTGGTCAATCATGACTTTTATAATCCGAAGGTATCCCAATCGGTCACTTTTGATGCCTGCGAAGCCATGGACTATGGCACAAACGAATGCGGCTCACTTGTCTGGCGACGGACATATTCCAGCAACGAAAAGTACATCTGTGCCAGAACTTCAAATCAACACGACCCCTGTGGCAAAGGCACCTACTGCAATGAATGGAAATGTGTGGACTTTCAATCCAGAGGGCTCACAGTGCGACCCGACACCATACCCAAGAGGGATAACCTTAAAAAACTCTATATCACCCGTCTTAGAGTTCCCGATTCCAACTGTATGCAACATCAGTGCAATCCCATCAATCTCACGTTTCCAGTACCGGAAAATTGGCTTTCCTTCCAAACATGGAAAGGTACTGACAATGACTATGGCTTGGGTATTGATGGGACAGGAACCAACCCTTCAGTAGCCATCAAAATAATAGTAAGCAAAATTTCCATCGACTCAACCAGACACTCCTTATTTCATTCTGTTTATTCGGAATTGGCAAAATTGACTCACCTGACCGTACCACATGAGGTGCGCAACACCTTTGTACACCTTGCAGAGACTATTGCTAAATCATTGCAAGTTAAAAATTGCTTTGTGTGTGGGGGAACTACGATGGGGGAACAATGGCCGTGGCAGGCCCAGGAAATTAACATCACCCATGTCATAACTAATTGGTCCAACTTTGCTACCCTGTTTATTACCTATCTTTATTTCAATGATCAAACGTAGTTTAAATGCTATTGCCGAAGCTAAAGCTGCTGCGCAACTTAATCTCTTAATGCAAAATCATGTATATATGGCAATTCCAACTGAGGAGTGCAAGGCTCCGCTTTTGCACTTATGTTCCGATGACGACACTGATAACCTGCCCTTGAACGAGGTTGTGCAATCGGATCGGGATGTCCCGGAGGGTATGTCCTTATCCAAGCACTATGATACTCCAAAGGAGAAAGGCTTATATTTTGAATCGGATATCGCGGCACCTTAAAAACAAAGAAAAGAGGACTTGTAGTAAACCTCGAGAGTCCTCTTGACCTAAGGCCCTAAGAATGACCTTCTCAAGTTAGGAATTGCATGGTAAGCTCATCTTGGCACGACACGTAGGCAAATAGTTACAGAAACTAGCTGACTACAAAAATCTTGTTAATAGATAATCACTCTATCTTAGCACACAACAGTGGTCGCATCCTGCCATGGCGCCATTAGAATTATACTTCCTTGCTCCTCTTCACATATGTCTTGCTCCCCCCTCCCTGATAAAACTGCAAAATAAAAGAGGGTGGTGCGTTGCAATCGGGGGATTTCTTCATCTACCCCGGGCACAACGTGCTCTCTCACCTTGAGAAACTATGGTGTCTGTGTCAATTATTGATTCTAGTACTTAAGTACTCACCCTCGCGAGGGTCCCTCTAAATTTCACCCCTGCGGGGGCTCTACGGGCTGATCAGAGAACCTAAGGACAACGAGCAAACCGCGACAACGCGACACTCTAAGGGAATATTTCTGCCAAAAGAAAGTGAGAATAGAATAATAATAAATTTGATTCAGCAAAGTTCCATGATGAATGTGAGAAGGGGTTTGAGGTTGGTTGGGTTTTGCCAGGGGTGCCTGAAGTCCAGCTGCTCCTCCTGGTCAGATGGAGGCCAACCAGATTGGGTTTTTTTATATAGATAGATAGAATTCTTTTATTGGCCAAGTGTGATTGGACACACAAGGAATTTGTCTTGGTGCAAATGCTCTCGGTGTACATAAAAGAAAAGACATTCTTCAAGAGTCAAGAATCATCAGGTACAACACTTACTGATAGTTATAGGGTACAATAAGCAATCAAATCATACTAGGAAACAGTCAATATAAATCGTAAGGATACAAGCTACAGTCATACAGTCACAAGTGGGAGGGGATAGGTGGTAAGGAGTGATGAGAAGATGAAAAGTAATATTAGTGCAGACTTTGTAAATAGTTGAGCAGCATTGAGGGAATTATTTGTTTATCAGAATGATGGCTTTTGGAAAAAAAACTGTTCTTGTGTCTAGTTGTTCTGGTGTGCAATGCTCTATCACGTAGTTTTGAGGGAAGGAGTTGAAACAGTTTATGTCCAGGATGTGAGGGGTCTGTAAATATTTTCACAGCCCTCTTTTTGAGTCGTGCAGGATACAGGTCCTCGATGGAAGGCAGGTTGGTAGCCATTGTTTTTTCTGCCGTCTTAATTATCCTCTGAAGTCTGTGTCTGTCCTGTTGGGTTGCAGAACCAAACCAGACAGTTATAGAGGTGGAGTTGATAGAATGTCTGCAATGATGGTATTGAATGCTGAACTGAAGTCTACAAAGAAGACCCTTGTGTGAGTATTTGGAGGTTCAAGGTGTTGTAGGATATAATACAGAGCCATATTAACAGCATCATCTGAAAATCTATTTGTTCGCTGTGCAAACTGCATGGGATCTAACAGCGGATCCGTGTTGGTTTTAAGGTGAGACAGCACTAGCCTTTCAAAGGTTTTCATATCTACAGATGTTAGAGCAACTGGTCTGTAGTCATTCAGTTCCCTGATGGAGGGCTTTTTTGGCACTGGGATGATAGTAGAGCTTTTGAAGCAAGAAGGAATAGATGTGCCACATAGCACATCTCTAGTGATTTATTGAAGATTCGGGTGAAGATTTTCACTTCTAGATGGAAGAGCAGATTGGTGGGAAGGCAAGAGAAGTGATAAACAGGCGAAGATGGGAAGGGTGAGGAAGGAAAAGAGAAGAAAGACAAACAAGAGAGGGAGGAAGAAAGAAAGAAATTAAACAGCAGAGGAAAGTGATTGATTGTAGAAGAAGAGAGGGGAGAGGAGGGGAGAAGAGGAGAGAGGAGAAAGGAAAGGAAAGGAAAGGAAAGGAAAGGAAAGGAAAGGAAAGGAAAGGAAAGGAAAGGAAAGGAAAGGAAAGGAAAGGAAAGGAAAGGAAAGGAAAGGAAAGGAAAGGAAAGGAAAGGAAATACTGGCAGGGATGGGAAGGGAAGTGGAATGTTTTCCACAACAGACTCCTAGGAACAGAGAAGAGTTTCACAGGAATGGCCTCAGATGAGGAGAAAGAAGAAGCAGAAGAAAGATGAAAAAGAACAGGGATGGTGAGGAAATGGAAGTGGTGAATAGATAAGAAAGAGCAAAAGGAAATGGAAGAGAAAAAGAAAGAGAGAGAGGAAAAAAGTAAAGAAAGGGAAAGGAAAAAGTTAGGCAAGAGGGAGGGGAAGGGATGATTGGGAAAGGAAAAGGAGGGAAGGAAGGAAAAAGGAAAGGAAAGACAGAGGGAAAGGGTACAGTTTTCCAAAGACGCTCTTATAAAAAGAGGAATCTAACAGATTAACAGAGTTGGAAGGGACCCTAAAACCATTTCTGACAAATGGCAGTCCAATCTCCTCTTGAAAACTTCAAGTGATGAAACTCCCCCCACTTTTGAAGGGAACTTCTGTTCCATGGATTGATTGTTCTCACTGTCAGAACATTTCTCCTGATTTCTAAGTTGAATCTTTCCTTGTTCAGTTTCCATCCATTATTCCATGTCTGGCCTTTGAAAATAGCTTGACCCACTCCTCTCTGTGCTAGCCCCTCAGATATTGGAAGAATGCTGTCATGTCTTCCCTGGTCCTTCTCTTTACTAGACTAGCCGGGCCTAGTTTCTGTAACCATTCATTGTATGTTTTCACCTCCAGTCCCCTCATCATCTTAGTGTCTCTTCTCTACACTCTTTCTAGAGTCTCAACATCTGTTTTGTAGTGACCAAAACTGGATGCAGGACTCTGGGTGTGGCCTTACTAAGCCTTTATAGAGTGGTATTAGTACATCCCTTGATCTCGATTGTATCCCTCTGTTAATGCAGCTTAGGATTGCATTGGCTTTTTTGGCTGCTGCTGCACACAGTTGGCTCATATTAGCTGGTTGCCCACTAAGACTCCAAGATCCCTCTCACAGTTACTGCTATTAAGATTGGTTTCATCTATTCTTATCCAATTTGGCAGGAACTATCTCAGGGAAAGAGAAGGAGGGAAGAAGAGAGAGGAGGAAGAACAGGGGTGGTTGAGAGTCAACTTACTGCATCAAATAGGAAAGCCAACAGTCATCAGGGAAAGTTGGGGTTTGTGAAGAAGCCCAGGAACTAAGAAGCAGAGCCAAGGTGAGGATCTGTTCATTTGGGGAATGGGTGGGGTCTTCCAAGGTATTCATTCCCCAACCAGAATTCTCACAAACAACCAAATCATCTAGAAAGCAACTGATGATCTCAAGAATATATAACTTTCTACTAGATTTTAAAATGGAAGAGGAGGTGGTCAAAGAGACGATGGTGGTATGGGTGAAAAATGTTGGCCATAATATAGACCTGGAAAATTGGGAGAGAATGTGGGGATTAAATTACAAACTAATTACATCCACAGCATACAAGGAAAATCAATACAAAATATTCTACAGATGGCACCTTCCCCCCGCTAGACTGGCAAAAATGTTTAACTCAAAACCAAATTGTTGGAAATGTGGAAAAGAAAAAGGCATTTATTTTCATACCTGGTGGACATGCCAGGAAATGAAAAAATATTGGAATACAATTAGACAATGGATAGAAGAAATCACGAATCAGAAAACTGAATTTAGTCCGGAAAATTTTTATTAGGTATAATAACACAAAATTGCAATAAAACAGATAGATATATCATGTTATATATATTAACAACTGCAAGAATCTTGTACGCACAACTCTGGAAGGAAAAAAAGGTTCCACCAGAAGGCATGGTTATAAAAAAAAATAGATTGTATAGAGATGGACAGGCTAATGATGAAAATAAAAGACAGAGAAGATTCAATTTATTATAGGGCCTGGTATGGCTGGTATGAGTGGTTTAGAAATAAAAAGAAAATAAAATGGCAATTAGGAAAAGAATGAGGGAATATGTAAACATGTAAATATACCATGGAGAAGACTGAGATGTAAGGATAAAAGATACTGATTTATAGCAAGAGTAAGATGTAATGGTAAAGGAAGAAGTAAATATATATTCTGAAAAATGTGAGGAGATGCAAAAGATGTCTTGATGTTGATAACAGTGTATAAAGTTTTATTTTATGTTTTTAAAATTTGAAAACTTAATAACATTTATTATTAAAAAAAATAGAAAGCAACTGCTATGGATGCCCCTCTTCTAAGAGGTTGGGAGGGGCTGTTGCCAGGGGTTGCTGCCTGCTGCTTCGGCCCCTCCACAACAATGTTCCCACTGAGATCATGTTCCCCCTTTCATCCCATTCAGGGAACAAGAAGAGACTGAGCTTTTCTCTAGAAACCCTGTTTCCAAGATGATTCAATGTGCATTTACCCACATTGACCATCATTAACAATGTTCACAAGCCTCACAAAAAGGAAATGTCATACGGGTAGTCTCCAACTTACGACTACAATAGATCCCCAAATTTCTGTTGCTAAATGAAACATTTGTTAAGTGAGTTTTGCCCCATTCTGCGACCTTCTTTGCCAAAGTTGTTAAGGGAGCAACACGGCTCTTATGGAATTAGACTTTGGTTGTCAGAAGGTCACAAAAGGGGATCACGTGACCCCTGGAAAATTGTCATAAATATGAGTCAGTTGCCAAGCATCTGAATTTGGATCGCCGTAGGGAGGCTGCAATAGTCATAAATGTGAAAAATGGTCATAAGTCACTTTTTTCAGTGCAGTTGTTGCTTTGAACAGTCACTATACGCATTATTGTAAGTCGAGGAGTATCTGTATTTAAAACTGCCTTATATGAAATCAGCAGCTAAAACAGTCTGGGGTTTTAAGAGAATAGCACAAGCCCTCACAAACCCTACTTGCTCTAATGGCCCATTACTCAATATCCAATATCCATTGTCCCCCCCATCATTTCCTCTTTCTACTTTCATCTCTCTATCTGGACGTGTTGGAACCACCTCCACACAACCCAATTACTATGCTATTTTCTGAGGTTTACCATCTCTGGGGAATATTAAAAAGGCAGGATAGAATATTTCCCGTAAAGGAGAAATGTAACAAAAAAAAAAAACAACCTTAAGGGAGGCAGAAATCAGCCCCAGTTTCCCTGCTCCAAGCAGAAACCGAGGAGGCCAACCTTTAAAAATATCAGATTTGGTAATCCATTTAGAGAGACTGGATCAAGACAGAAACTCAGATAAGCAACAAACAAAAGATTGACAAAATTAGCTCATACAAACACCTTTCCCCTTTTGCCTCTAGAATCAGTTATGTCCCCTACATGATCCCATAGAAACCCAGAAGGTATAAACATCCACCCACTCTCAACTCCATTTTGTCAGCCATCCCAGAATCGCATGTGGTTGTTGGTTCTGCTTCATCAACAAACCGGCTCTCTTCCCAATCCACCTCCAGCCTCTATTTTATTTCCAAAGTCTTTCTCCCATCTTGGAACTGAACCAGATGGGTTTTCCTTCCAACAATGCTTAAACCTACACTAACATCATTAATTTAACAACTCTTGTGCTTCTGACCAAAGTTAGAGTTCTAATAACCAAAAACAGCCATCTATGTACACAACAGTTGCTGATATCCAGGACTGAAAGAGCATTATTTCTCGCAATGGCACAAGAAAGGCTTCTACAGTGGCTGCAGCCAATAAGAAAACATCACATAGTAACTTACCCAGAAATACTCACAAGTGTGACCAGTGTCTTGCTTGTAGACCAGAAGAAGTCAGGTAGAGAGAGAAGAGTCTCAATGCAGATCGAGGCCCTTGCTCCCAGATTTATATTTTGGTTATTTCCTGGTACCTTTCTGAAGAAATGAACACCTGAGTCTCCTTTTGATGGCTTGACAAATACTTGAGCTAGAATGCCATTTCTGTGGAACTGCCTCTTTAAACTAATAGAATAAATAAATAACATGCCTATGGAATTATTTCTGCCTTCCCACAGCTCAGGTATCATACTCTTCCATATTACTGATGGGCCAAGGAACAATTTGTTAACCCCACCTCAATGAATATTATTCTGTGCCCTCTAAACCAGGGATGTGCAACTCTTTGGACTTTATTCCGAAATTCCAAATGTGACTCACTCAACATAGAAAGTGATAAGACCCTTGTTTCTAATGTGCAGGACATTGCATTTCTATGGATTTTGGACGTAGCACAAATTTGGATGATTGGCAAACCTTATAGGATAGAGAGAGAAAATAACTTTGGAGGCACCGTATAAAGAAAACTTATATAAAATGTTTTATTGATGGCATATCCCACCATCAAAATTGGCAAAAATGTACCCGAAACTATCCCCCAAATGTTGCAAGTGCAATAAGGAAATTTGAACACATTATCACTTATGGTGGAATTGTAAGAAAGCCCAAATATATTGGCAGAAAATTCAGAAATGGATAGAAGAGATGTGAAAAATTAAAATAGAATTCAGATCCAAAATTTGTCTACTGGGAATTAACGTGTGAAAAAGATGTAATATACTTAATAATCCATGTCACCATAGCTGCAAGGTTAGCTTATGCCCAAAGATGGAAAGGTAATGAAATGCCAGATGAGATGGAAATAATTAGGAAAAGTTGGATGTGTGCCAAAATGGATATATTAACTCAAGAATTAAAAAATAAGACTGAATCTGATTATTATAAAATTTGAGTGAAGTTTTACCACTGGTTGAAAAAAGGAAGGAACAAGAATATCAAAGATGACTAAAGGTTATGTATATATGTAAATTTGTAATATTTTCTATATTTATTGTTTAATGATGTAAGACAATCAGGTGTGTTAGGATGTATGCACCACATTCACTGTTGTTTTTAAATGATTTTTGTATGCTTAATAAAAATAAAATAAAAAAAAGACTTGGTCAGCACCAGGTGAAGATGAACTGCATAGTTTTTGGTCAAAACATCTAACTGGTTTATTCCCACTCATTGCCAAGCAGTTTAACAACATAATACAAGGAGGTGAAATTGAAGAGTGGCTGACATCTGGCAAAACCTACCTGATAATGAAAGATCCAGCAAAGGGGGCAGCACCAGGCAACTACAGACCAATTTCCTGCTTTCCATAACTCCCAGCCAGTCTTCTAGGGTCCTGAAGATTTGCCACAATAACCATGCCAACTCTCACAGTTCATATGATTACAGGTCGGTTTATTCACAAACATCAATCTCCCTCCTCCAGCAGGAATGGCAGGAAGCCTGTGAAGGTTTGCACTGGGAATGTCTGCTTCCCAGCACTGTTTATAGACGTGGCCATGCCCCCTGCTACACGCAGCTACCTCCTGTCATCTGCCTCCATCTAATTACCCCAGTCTGCTTTGATTATGGGTTAGTCCGTCCTGGGTCTACAGATCGCCTAACGAATGCCTTTTCTTGCCCCGATCCTCTCTCCACCCTGTGCCATCCCGGTTCGCAATCCCACCACCTCATGTGCACTCCCACCCCTGTGCCTAGACTTCACCACATCTCCAGCAGGTCATGGCCAGCTTCAAAGGTTTCTTTCCATATCAGCAAGTGGCAGATGCCGCAATCCCAGGTTGGTGTTAGCTTCAAAAGCTCCGTTTCGTATTGCTGAACACTTGACGCCGTACTTCTGGGTTTGTGCCATCCACCAGATCTGCCTTAATGTTCAGGAGTCTGAAATCAGGGTCAAGCTATTTTCGAAAGCGCCTGTAGGCTAGGCAAGGAATAATGGATGGAAACAGAACAAGGAGAGATTTAACCTGGAAATAAGGAGAAACTTTCTGACAGGGAGAACAATCAACCCATGGAACAGCTGTGCCCTCGGAAGTTGTGGGAGCGCCATCACTTGAGACTTTTGAGAACAGATTGGACTGCCATTTGTCAGAAGTGTTGTAGGGTCCCCCGCTTGGGTGGGGTTAGGTTGGACTAGATGACCTATAAGGTCCCTTCCAGCTTTGATTATCTGTTATCTGTTATCAGGATAGTCCATAGCCATGGTCCCCACTCAAACCCCTATGAAGCTGTCTGGCTCCAAATAGCCGACAGGATGCCTGGAGCCCGACAACAACTTTCAAATTGTTAACTGGTGTGGTGGCTGATGCAGTCCAACAGCATCTAGTTGAAGTCAATCTTTTCCCACCTGAGCAGAAAGGAAACAACCCCAATAGCAGAGCAACAAAAGATCAACTCCTAATTGACAAAATGATTTTGGAAAACTGCAAGAGAAGGAATACCAACATGAATATAGCATGGATTGACTACAAAAAGGCATCTCTGCGACATGACTGGATAATCAAGTGCCTAGAAATAAGAGGAGTCAGTAGAAACATCAGAAACTTTGTGCACAGATCAATGGCACAATGGAAGACACAGTTGCAGGTCAATGATGAGAGACTTGGAGAAGTTAATATCAAGAGAGAGGAATATTTCAAGGAGATTCACTATCACCACTTCTATTTGTCATTGCATTGTTTTCTCTGTCAACAATACTGAATAATTCAGGCCACGGCTATCAAACATCAAAAACACCTGCCAGACTATCCCACCTCCTTTACATGGATGATCTGAAGCTGTAAGGAAAAACACCATCTGAAACAGAATCACTGCTCAATCCTGTTCATATATATAGCCAAGATATTGCAATGGAGTTTGGATTGGACCAATGTGCCACACTCACTATCAAACCAGGAAGAATAGTGAAAACTGAAGGAATCAAGATGCCCCATGAAAATAACTTTAAGAATCTGGATGAAGATGATTACTACAAATAGCTGCTATCTTTCAAGCTGACAACATCGAGCATACTGAAGTCAAGAAAAAAAAAATAGAGGTGAATACATCAAGGGAGTTGAAAAGATCTTAAAGTCCAAACTCAAGGGAGGAAATACCATCAAGGCGATTAACACCTGAGCGATACCAGACATTAGATACACAGCTGGAATAGTGAACTGGACTCAAAACAGAATTAAAAGCAATGGATAGGAAGACCAGAAAAATAATGACAATGAATCATGCCTTCATCCTCGCAGCGACATTGGCAGACTCTACCTACCAAGGCAAATAGGTGGGCGGGGAATGTTTGCAAGTACATTAGATAGTTGAAGAAGAAAAAAGGGCTTTGGAAGAATATCTGAAGGACAATGAAGAAGATGCCCTGAAGTTAATATACCAGGAAGGCTTGCTGACTACCAGAGAGACCAAACTGGCCTACAAGAAAGACCAACTGAAGGACAGAATGGAGGCATGGGAAGACAAAGCACTACATAGCCAGTACATTATAAAAATAGCAGGGAAAGCAGATCATAACAAGACCTGGCAATGGCTAAGGGCAGGAAAGTTAAAGAAAGAGACCAAGGGATTAATTCTGGCTGTGCAAGGCCAAGCTTTAAGGACAAATGTATACAAAGCCAAAATTGAGAAGACAAGAACAGACATTAAGTGCTGCCTATGCAAAGAAGCTGAGGAAACAGTGGACCACCTGGTAACCTGCTGCAAGGAGATTGCACAAACTGACTACAAGCAGCGGCATGACAAAGTAGCAACAATGGTGTATTGGAAGAGCTGCAAGAAATATCATTTGTCTGTAAGCAAGAACTGGTGGGACCATAAAATAGAAAGTCATAGAAAATGAAAAAATGAAATTGCTTTGGGACTTCAGAATCCAAACAGACAACACCCCGGACTTAACAATTGTCGATAAGAAAAACAAAAAAAGTCCAGATAGTGGATGTGACAGTTCCTGGAGACAGTAGAAGAGAAGAGAAAGAACTGAGAAGATACAAAATACGAAGACCTACAAATAGAAATAGAATGACCGTGGCAAAGTCAAGTAAGGGTAGTACCAATAGTAATAGGCACCTTGGGTGCAGTCCGAAAACAACTGGAGCACCACAGGCATTGACAAATTTGCCTTCAGTCAATTGCAGAAGGCAGCTTTACTTGGAACAGCTTTCATCCTGCGGCGATATCTATAACACCATCAAACGTCCAGTTTTGCCTTTCCCAGGTCCTTGGTAAGGACTCGATAGGTAGACAAAAATGCTAAACTCAGTCTGAACATCTCGCTGACTGTGCAACTAATAATAAGAAGAAGAACAACAACAACAATAACAATAACAATAATCGTCTTTATTGTCATTGTTGATATATACAATGAACCTGATTTTGCTCCTGCTGATGCTATCCATAACAGAAATACAACACAACATAAATAATATAGAAAATGGTCCTGATACAAGTAATTAGGCAGAAACCAGTCGTATGTTCCCAAGTATGCATGGAGTGACTGTAGTTGGACATAGGAGTTTGACAGCCCATGGATAAAAGCTGTTTTTAAACCTGTTTGTCTGGCTGGCTATACTTCTGTATCTTCCGCCCGATGGTAAAAGTGAGAAAAGGCTCTGACCTGGATGTGAAACATTCCTAAGTATCTTCCTTATTCTGCTGAAAGAACTAGACCTGGTGATGTGGCCCAGTGGTGTTAGGGGGGTTGGGGGCTGTTTCTTTCTCTGGTTGATGAAGAAGTCTTGAAAATCCTGGTAGCAAGAGGGCTACATGCTTGAACCTCTTTGCCTACATTCACCATAACTAATTTATCAATCTCCTGCTTGGGCAGGGAGCTGGACTAGAAAACCTCCCATGTCCCTTCCAACTCGGTTGTTGTGCATTCTAATCCTGACCGGCTCATGGTGGCCTCAGCCTTCCATCCTTCCGAGGTGAGTAAAATGAGGACCCAGATTGTTGAGGGCAAGAGGCTGACTCTGTGAACCGCTTAGAGAGGTCTGGAAAGCACTGTGAAGCGGTGTGTAAGTCGAAATGCTATTGCTAGTGCTTTTCCACATGCTTCTGATAGAAGATCAAGTCGCAGTAACCAAACGTTGGCATCAGCGAAAACAACAAGTGACTATATCCAGGACTGAAAGAGCACAGGTCAAGCATGTGTCCTGCAGTGGTGACAGCCAATAAGAAAACATCACATGTTGCTTTATTCAACAGAAGGCTCACAAATGCAGGTGGGCTTGATCAGTTGCTTGCTTGAAGACAAGGATGAAGCCATGTAGAAAGAGAAGATTCACAGTACTGATGGAGGCCTCTGCTCTAAGATTTAATTTCTGGCTATTTCCTGGCATCTTTCTGAAGAAATGAACACCTGAGTCTCCTTTTGATGGCTTGACAAATACTTGAGCTAGAGTGCCATTTCTGTGGAACTGCCTCTCTAAAGTAATAGAATAAATAAATAACATGCCTATGGAATTATTTCTGCCTTCCCACAGCTCAGGTATCATACTCTTCCATATTACTGATGGGCCAAGGAACAATTTGTTAACCCCACCTCAATGAACATTATTCTGTGCCCTCTAAACCAGGGATGTGCAACTCTTTGGACTTTATTCCAAAATTCCAAATGTGACTCACTCAACATAGAAAATGATAAAACTCTAGTTTCTAATGTGCAGGATATTGCATTTCTATGGACTCAACCAAAGTTTGCATGAATTCTGTTGGCAGCAGATCAATCACCTCTGTGATTCACAAATCCACAGGCAGCAAACCCAGATATAATGATGATGATGATGATGGTGATGATGATGATGATGATGATGATGATGATGATGGTGATGATAGGTAGACAAAAGTGCCAAACTCAATCTGAATATCTGGTTGACTGTGCGATGAATAATTTGTGAAGATGAAGGGTACTGGGCCTAAGACAGAACCCTGTGGTACCCCACAGCTTAGTTTCCTCCATGTGGGTGTGGTACCCTTAAGGACTCCTCCTTGAGTCTCAGGTCATCAGCCAGTTACAGCTCCATCTGGTGCTGATGATGCCTATCCTACACATTGATGGTCCATCACTGGGGTCTTTAAAGAAGATATTGGACAGCTATTGGTCTGGAATGGTACAGGTCTCCTGCTTGAACAGGGGGTTGGAGTAGAAGACCTCCAAGGTTCCTTCAAACTCTGTTATTCTGTTTAATAGCATAATCCCTGCAATTTCCTCCCTATAAGTAGAACTTGGGGGGTTGTAATCCTATTTCTTCTGGGCTGGAATGGTGAGAGGAAGAAGGCTCCATCACTGGAGATGTTCAAGAAGAGACTGGACAGTCATTTGTCCAGAGTGGTTTAGGTTTATTTCTTGAGCAGGGGTTGGGGAAGAAGACCTCCAAAGTGCCTTCAAACTCTGTTATTATGGCTTTCTGCTGTACACAATATAGTCCCTCGTTTCTCTAGACTAGCCCATGCAAATCCTGCAAGCTTTCTTCATATCTTTTGGTCTACAGGCCTTTAATCATCTTAGTACTTAGTTTATTTATTTATTTATTTAAATTTATATACCGCCCCCCTCTCCCAAAGGGACTCGGGGCGGTGAACAGCCAAGATAAAATACACATATAAAACACATATACAATATTTAAAAATTAAAAAGAATTAAATACATTGGCCCTTTCAAAAGATTAAAAATAAGGGAATTAAGAAAGTTAAAACCAGATTAAAAGATTTAAAAACCCCTAGGCCAGACCGGCTTGCTGAAATAAATGAGTTTTCAACGCACGGCGGAAGGTCAGGAGATCAGGGATGGTCCCCATCTCCGGGGGTAATTCGTTCCAGAGAGAAGGTGCCCCCAGTGAGAAGGCCCACATCCTCGGGTCACCATGTTTCTAGTCATATCTTTATTTGTTTCTAAATTTTGACAGATCTGTTTTTTTATTATTTTTTCCAATATCTTGCCATATATTGGTGTTAGGCTGATTGGTCTTTGGTTTCCAGAGTCTGTATTTTGTTTTGTTTTTTTCCCTTTTTTGAAGAAGGGAACCACATCAGCTCTTTTCCAATCTTCTGGTAGTTCCCCTGTGCTCCAGGATTTTTTTTTTAACTTTATTTTTACAAACAGTCCCTCTTTTGTTTAAACAGTGTGTCATCAAATATCTTGTGCAATAACATTTAAAATTACTACAAAATCCTTACCATAACAACAATAGCTACATTTTTATTTCTAATTTTTTATTTTTCATTTTATTTATTTATTTTTGTCAATTGCTTACAAGATAATAGGTATAAGTAAAAACATAGTTATGAATACATGGATACATATAAGAAAAATAAAAAAAATAGAAGGAACATTAGGACAGGGACAGTAGGCACATTGGTACGCTTATGCACGCCCCCTACAGACCTCTTAGGAAAGGGGTGAGGTCAATAGTAAACAGCCTAAGGTTAAAGATTTTGGGGGTTTGGAGAAGAAACCACAGAGTCAGGTAGAGTATTCCAGACATTGACCACTCTGTTGCTGAAGTCGTATTTCCTGCAATCAAGTTTGGTGCGATTGACCTTGAGTTTGTATCTATTCTGTGCTCTTGTATTGTTATGATTGAAGCTCAAGTATTCATTTGCAGGTAACACATTGCAATGTATGATTTTATATACTATATTTAGATCGTACTGGAGGCGGCGTAGTTCTAGTTTTCTAGGTCTAGAGTTTCAAGTCTGGCGGCATAAGGTATTCTGCAACGAGTAGAGGAGTGGAGAACTCTTCTTGTGAAATATTTCTGGACTTTTTCAACTGTATTAATATCAGATACGTAATGTGGGTTCCAGACTGATGAGCTGTATTCAAGTATAGGTCTAGCAAATGTTTTGTATGCTCTAGTTAGTAGTGTGATATTACCAGAGAAGAAGGTACATAGGATTAGGTTAACAACTCTTAACGCCTTTTTGGCTGTGTAGTTACGGTGGGCTCTAGCACTTAGATCATTAGAGATGAGTACTCCAAGATCCTTGACAGAGTTTGGATCATCAACAAGGTCTTGACTATTCAGCCTGTATTTTATTTTCTGATTTTTTTGCCAATATGTAAGACAGAGCATTTATTTGTTGAGATTTGAAGTTGCCATTTGTTTGACCATTCTAATACATAGTCAAGGTCTTTTTGAAGGGTAGCAGTATTGTCTGTGGTGTTGAATAGCTTTACATCATCATCGAAGAGAACACAATTGCTCTTAATATGATCACAGAGGTCATTTTTATAGAGTATGAAAAGAGTTGGTCCTAGAACACTGCCTTGGGGGACACCACTGTTGACAGGTACAGAATTTGATAGGTTGGCCGCTGAGGCTCTGGACCGAGTTGTGCCTTTGCGACCTCTGACCCGGCTCAGATCCCATTTGGCTCCATGGTTCACGGAGGAACTGAGGGGGATGAAGTGCCGGAAAAGACGTCTGGAGGGCATCTGGAGGACCAGTCGTGCCGAGTCTGACCGGACACAGGTGAGGTGCTATATTAGGACCTACCTAGTGGCGATAGAGGTGGCGAAACGTTCGCATTTCTCCGCCCTTATTGCATCGGCAGAAAATCGGCCTACCACTCTGTTTAGAGTGACCTGCTCTCTGTTTGAGCCGAGAGCGCGGGAGGACCTCTTGCAGGGTAGGGCAGAAGAGTTTTCCCGATTTCTGCATGATAAAATCGCTCAGATTTGGGATGGGCTGGACTCCAGTTGGGTGGTCCCGGGGGAGGTGTCCGGGGCAAGTCTTGAGACGGTTATCTGGGATGAGTTCGATCCTGTGACCGCCGAGGGTGTGGACAGATTACTGGGGAGGCTGAATGCCACCACCTGTTTACTGGACCCGTGCCCTTCCTGGTTGGTTTCCACCTCAAGAGAGATGACACAAGGCTGGCTCCAGGGGATTGTCAATGCTTCATTGACGGAGGGGGCTTTTCCTACCACCCTGAAAACGGCGGTGGTGCGGCCCCTCCTCAAGAAGCCTTCCCTGGATCCGGCTCTTTTAAATAACTATCGTCCTGTCTCCAACCTTTCCTTTCTGGCGAAGGTTGTTGAGAGTGTGGTGGCGCATCAGCTCCCTCAGTACCTGGAGGAAGCATTCTACTTAGATCCGTTCCAATGGGGCTTCAGGCCCGGGTACAGTACCGAAACAGCATTGGTCGTGTTGGTCGATGATCTCTGGAGGGCCCATGACAGAGGTTATTCCTCTGTCCTGGTCCTATTAGATCTATCAGCGGCTTTTGATACTATCGACCATAGTATCCTATTGGGGCGGTTGGAGGGGTTGGGAATTGGGGGCACCGTTTTGCGGTGGTTCTCCTCCTTCCTCTCCAACCGCTCGCAATTTGTGTTGACGGGGGGGAGAGGTCCACCCCTAGGCCCCTCATTTGTGGGGTGCCTCAGGGGTCGGTCCTCTCCCCTCTTCTGTTCAACATTTATGTGAAGCCGCTGGGAGAGATCATCTGTGGTTTTGGGGTGAAATGTCATCTTTATGCTGACGATACTCAGCTTTACATCTCCATCCCAAACCACCCCAACGATGCTGTGGAAGATATGGCCCATTGCCTGGAGGCTGTGCGGAACTGGATGGGCGGGAACAGGCTTCGACTCAACCCTTCCAAGACTGAGTGGCTGTGGTTTCCGGCGGCCCAATATAGTCAGCTGACTCCGTCGCTGGCTATTGGGGATGAGATCTTGACCCCCACAGAAGGGGCTCACAATCTTGGTGTCCTCCTGGATGTACGGTTGTCTTTGGAAGATCACATCATGGCCGTCTCCAGGGGGGTTTTTTATCAGGTTCACCTGATGCGCCAGATGCGGCCCTTTCTTGATCGGGACGCCTTACATACGGTCACCAATGCCCTGGTCACCTCCCGCCTGGACTACTGTAATGCCCTCTACATGGGGCTCCCTGCAGGGAGCACCCGGAGGCTTCAACTGGTACAAAATGCGGCCACGCGGGTGGTTATGGGGGCGTCGAGATACTCCCATGTGACGCCCCTCCTGTGCGAGCTGCATTGGTTGCCGGTGGCCTTCCGGGTTCGCTTTAAAGTATTGGTTTTGGTCTTTAAAGCACTCCATGGCATCGGATTAGGATACTTACAAGACCACATTCTGCCAGTAGTCTCCCACCGACCGGTGCGCTCCCACGGAGAGGGTCTCCTCCGGGTCCCGACGCCTTCTATGTGCCGCCTGGTGACCCCGAGGAATAGGGCCTTCTCTGTGGGGGCACCCGCCCTTTGGAACGGGCTTCCCCCGGAGCTACGAACAACCACTGACCTGAGGGCGTTCAGACGTGACCAGAAGACCTGGCTCTTCGAGCAGGCTGGCCTGAGCTGACTCAAATGGGATTTTAAATAACGGGTTTTAGATTAGTTGGTTGGGGTATGAAAGTTTTAATTTATTCTAATTGGGGGTTTTAGATTTTTATTTGGGCAGCCTATAATTTAATTCTTTTTTAATCGTATTTATATCTGTGTTTGTATGTATTTTAGTTGGCTGTTCACCGCCCTGAGTCCTTCGGGAGAAGGGCGGTATATAAAATTATGAAATAAATAAATAAATAAATAGACAGCTGGTCATTTGCATCCTTTTGGAGGGTTGTTGAGGACACAGATAAACCTCCAAGTGTTTCAATGTCCCTCTAAAAGGATGCAAATAACCAGCTCTTTGCAAGGAATATAGATCCCTCCATTCCCATATCATGCAGTCAGAGCTGAAAAAGCTTCGTGGATGAGAAGCAAAACATCTTCAGAAGAAAAAGCAAGAAACTCCAGTTGCCTCCCGAAAAAGCACCTTTGGGACAACCATGACCTGGATGACTGAGAATCTCTGCAGACTTTATGAGAAATTTCAGTTCTGCTTTGTGGGTGACGTTGGCCCAGACTAGAGGTGGTATTCAGCAGGTTCTGACCAGTTACGGAGAATCGGTGGTGGAAATTTTGAGTAGTTTGGAGAATCGGCAAATACCACTCTGACTGGCCCTGCCCCCATCTCTTCTCTGCCTCCCATTGAGTCCCAGCTGATCAGCTAGGTCTTCCTTTGCTGCCCTGCACAGAAGAACGGAGCTGGAAAGCAGGTTAGTGGGGAAGGGAGGGAATGGGATTTTGCAGTAACCTTCCCCCAGGAGTGGGGTGGAAATGGAGATTTTTCAGTATCCTTCCCAGTAGTGTGATTAAAGCAATTTAACAACCAGTTCTCTACCCTAATGATTTCTTCCATCAATCAGTTTGCCAAACTGCTCAGAAAGTTAACAACCGGTTCTCCTGAAGTGGTGCAAACTGACTGAACCCCACCATTGATCCTTCCCCTGCCACGCCCACCAAGCCACGCCCACAGAACCAGTAGTAAAAAAATTTTGAATCCCTTCACAGCTCTGATTGATTGATTGATTGAATGACTGATTGATAATATTATGCAAAGTGGAATGCTCACATTTTTCTAGACTGATTATACTGAAAGTCATACAAACACACAGAACTTCGATAAGCAAATTTATTGCAAGAAGTAAGAAAGTATATACAAAAAGCATTCAAGCAACTAGGTACAGGAAGGCACCAATTTACGACCACAGTTGGAACTGGAACTCTGTTACTAAACAATGTTATTAAGTGGGCCATACCCAATTTTTCAACCTTGGAGGCACTGCAACCATCGTAAATGCCAATTGCCCACCTTTTGATCATGTGACCATGGGACACTGCAACAATCATACAGAGGTTGCAAGTCATTTTATTTTCACTTTGGTCCTAACTTCAAACAGCTGCTAAATGATTGTAAATTGAGAACTACCTGTGTCAAATCTAAGCCCCCTTTAGCATGAAATGAAATTTGATTGCTAAGGATCTTCTTCCCACCCTCAGAGTTCAATGGACTGAAAACTGTTGTTTTTCACTGCAGTTTCTTTTCTAATAGGTTATATATCCTGTAAACTCTGGTAAATTTGACCCTGTTTTAGCTGTATCAGCTCTGCACCTTTCCGGCTGGTTTCTGGGTCTATGTATTTTCTGGGTTTGCTCCATAATCTGAACTATGAAGATCTATGTCCGAGGGAGTCCACTGTCTCTCAGACGACCGGGTGTGAATCTCTTTTCGTGAAGTTCGGCTCCAAGGTACAGATGGGCTTGTTGATCGCATACCTGGCTCCCTGCCATGCATCATCTGCCCTGCTTGAACTCCTCGAGGTTATAGCCGGCATAGCGGTTGAGACCCCCAGGCTCATGGTCATGGGGGACTTCAACCTACCCTCTGCCGGCGGTACCTCGGGGACTGCTCAAGAGTTCATGGCTTCCATGACAGCCATGGGACTGACCCAGCTAATTCGGGACCCTACTCACGTGGGAGGTCACACCCTGGATTTAGTTTTTGTCTCCGACCAGTGGCAAAGTGATCTGGGTATAGAGGATACAGCTTTAGAACCACTGTCATGGTCAGATCACTTACTCCTAAGGCTCGACTTCCATTCCGCACACCCCGACCGCAGGGAGGCGGGACCATTAAAATGGTACCGCCCCAGGCGCCTGATGGACCCAGATAGGTTCCTGATGGAGCTTGGGCCACTTCCCGAAGCTCACACACATGACTCGGTCGAAGACTTGGCTACCACCTGGGAAAAGGTGGCTGCTGGGGCCCTAGACCGAGTCGTGCCCTTGCGGCCTCTGACCTGGCACCGATCCCAAGTGGCTCCTTGGTTCTCCGAGGAGCTAAGGGAGATGAAGCGCTGGAAAAGACGCCTAGAGAGCAGTTGGAAGGCCAGCCACTCTGAATCTGACCGAACACTATTACGTTTCTATATTAAGACGTATTTAGTGGCGATGAGGATGGCGAGGAAGACCTACCTCTCCACCCTTATTGCGTCTGCAGAAAACCGCCCAGCCGCACTGTTCAGGGTGACCCGCTCCCTCTTGGAGGTAGAGACACGGGAAGATCCCTTACAGGGACGAGCTGAAGAATTTTCTAAGTTTCTGCAGGACAAAATCACTCAGATTCGAAATGAACTGGACTCCGACTGGGCATCTCCGGGCGGGAAGGCGGGGGTGGATATCGGCAAGGTCAACTGGGTTGAGTTCGATCCTGTTACCATAGAGGACGTGGACAGAATACTAAGGGGACTGAATGCTACCACCTGTTTGTTGGACCCGTGTCCCTCCTGGCTGGTCTTGGCCACCCGAGAGGTGACTCGAGGCTGGCTCCAGGGCATTATAAACGCTTCCTTGAAAGAGGGGTTTCTACCCGCCTCCTTGAAGGAGGCAGTGGTACGACCTCTCCTCAAGAAACCGTCCCTGGATCCAGCACTGTTATCAAATTACCGTCCTGTCTCCAACCTTCGCTTTGTTGCAAAGGTTGTAGAGACTGTGGTGGCACGTCAGTTCCCACAGTACCTGGATGAAACGAGTTATCTCGACCCCCTCCAATCGGGCTTCAGACCCGGGCACAGCACAGAGACGGCATTGGTCGCGTTGATGGATGATCTCTGGAGGGCACGAGACAGAGGTTGTTCCTCTGTCCTGGTGCTGTTAGATCTGTCAGCGGCTTTTGATACTGTCGACCACAGTATCTTATTGCAGCGATTGGAGGGGCTGGGGATTGGAGGCACTGTCCTACGATGGTTCTCCTCCTTCCTCTCCGACCGTTCGCAATTTGTGTTGACAGGGGGACAGAGATCGACCCCAAGGCCCCTGCTTTATGGGGTGCCTCAGGGATCGGTACTCTCGCCCCTATTGTTCAACATTTATGTGAAACCACTAGGTGAGATCATCCGTGGCTTTGGGGTGGAATTCCATCAATACGCTGATGATACTCAGCTATACATCTCCACCCCAGACCACCCCAACGAAGCCGTCAAAGTGATGACCCGATGTCTGGAGGCCATGCGGGATTGGATGGGTCATAACAGGCTTCGTCTCAACCCGACCAAAACCGAATGGCTGTGGTTTCCTGCTCCCAGATACAGTCAGCTTGTTCCCTCGCTGACCATAGGGGGAGAGGTACTGACCCCTGTGGAAAGAGCGCGCAATTTGGGTGTCCTCCTGGATGTACGGCTGTCTTTGGAAGAACATATTGCAGCCGTCGCCAGGGGGGCTTTTTATAAGATTCGTTTGATCTACCAGTTGCGGCCCTTTCTGGATCTGGACGCACTTCGCACAGTCACTTCCGCCCTCGTTATCTCCCGCTTGGACTACTGCAACGCTCTCTACATGGGGCTCCCCTTGAAGAGTCTCCGGAGGTTACAGTTAGTCCAGAATGCAGCCGCACGGATGATTATGGGCGCCCCCAAGGACACCCACATAACACCACTTCTCCGCAGACTGCACTGGCTTCCTGTGGCCTTCCGGATTCGATTCAAGGTGGTACTATTAGTATTTAAAGTGCTCCATGGCTCAGGACCTGGCTACTTACGGGACCGCCTTCTGCCACAAACAACCTCCCGCCGCCCAGTACGCTCCCACAGGGTCGCCCTGCTTGGGATAACGCCACCTGATCGTTGTCGGCTGGCGACCCCGAGATTACGTGCTTTCTCTGTGGGAGCCCCCTCCCTTTGGAACTATCTCCCCCCGGAGATACGAGACACATCGGACATCCTAACCTTCCGGCGTGCAGTCAAGACCTTACTTTTTAAGCAGGCCGGCCTAGCCAAATAAATCATTGGGGTCAAATTTAAATTTAAAAATTTTCTAATAATGATTATTCTTAGCCATTTTAGATTTTTATTTTCACTCCCGTTATTTGTATTATCTCGTTTGTTGAATGTACACCGCCTCGAGTCCCTTTTTGGGAGAGGGAGCGGTATAGAAGCATGAATAAATAAATAAATAAAAGCGTGTGGGCAGGATGCTGCCCATGTTAGTAGTTTATTTAGCTTGTTTGCATGTTCGATGTCATAATCAGGGGCTCTGTAACATAGTAAGAACCGAAATGTGATATTTAAGGACAGTTCACAGACGATGGTCTCAGGAAGAGCAAACTCCTGGGTAACCTGGATGCTTTTTAGATGTAGGGACTTTTTATAGAAGATAGCAACTCCACCTCCTCTTCCGATTTCACGATCTGATTGGTAAACATGATAGTCTATTACTGTGGTAATGGAGTCAGGGAGAGATTCATTGAGCCATGTTTCACAGACAAATATAATGTTGAATTTAGCCATATTTAGTAAGAGGAGAAATTCAGGCATTTTGTTTACAAGGCAGCTTGCATTTACGGCCAGTTGTGGTTGGAATAGAGGTAGTTAGGGGTGTGCGTGCCTAGTTTTGAGTGATGGTGGATTGGATGGGGTGTATTGTGTGACTTTCTTTTGATGCAATCAGCATGGTAGTCAATCTATAGGTCCTTTTCTCCATTGTCTAAATGGTTTTTGAGTTCTGTGTGGAGTTCACGGGAGCGGATTCTTTGCAGTATGGATAAGTCTGGTCTTGAGCAAAGTTTTTTATGGGTGGGATTGGTTTTGCAATGGCGTTTATTGTATGAATGAATATATGTTTGCTGGACTCTTTTTTGCAAACAACTCTACAAAATCTTGGGGCCACAGAGCCATATTGTATTTGTACCCAGGGCCATGTATGGTTATTTCAATGATATCTTCAGGAGAGATGTTTGTTGTATTTGAGTTGCTTATGATATCTCGAACTTTGGTGATGTCGTCTCATTCGTTGGTGTCTTCAAGACCAAATAAGATGGCATTTGGATGTTTCTGTTCACGTTTCATGATGTCTCTGATGAGTAAGGGGACATTATTTGTGGAATTATTTGATGGGATAATAATTGTTTGTGGCTGTGGTTTGATGGTTATTTTTGGTTGTAGTTGTGATTGTAGTTGAGGTAGTGGTTGTGGTAGTTGTGGGATTTGATTTTGAGCTGATAGGTAATCACTTATCTGTACTGTATTTTTTTTTTCAAGAGAGATTAGGCTTGCTTGTATAGTTGTTTTAAAACATGTTGCTAAGCATTCTTCTATTGAGTGAATGAGTGATTCTATGCTTTCAACTCTGTCAGTCAGGGTACTCAGTTTGTTTAGCTTAGGAAAACATGATGGACATAGACAAAAGGATGTATCTGAATTTTTAACGATATCAGCTAGGCTTTTGTTTGCATTTAAGCAGGCAGGGTGGGCTTGATTGTTGCATAGGCGGCATTTGATGTTAATTTCGCTGTCATTGATGATTTCAAGACATCTGAAACACGTGCAGGAGTATGGGAGGTCATTGGTAGAGATATTTTTCTTTTGTTTGGTTTGGAATTTTTGGCTGGCATGGTCAATGGCAATAGTACTCTAAACAATTACAATGCTAGTTAATGTGCTAGGTAGACAGTTACTTAATGAATGTTGGTAATTAATAAATATTAATTGATATGTTAGAGAACAAAACTAAAGTAAGGTTACTTATTACTAAAAATCAATCAATCGATTATTCAAATCACTCTAATCAAATAATTTTGCTAAGCAACAAACAGCCTAGTTAATTACATTAATCACTAATCACACTGGTCAATTAAATTCACTAAATCATTGATTTTACTAATCAGATATTCAGTAATCACACTATATGCACTAAACATTCTAATCACATTAATCAATAAAACAATAAATCAATTAATCATTTGATAAAAATTAATTAATTTAAAGAAATTGATTTGGAGACATCATTATCTAATCTTTGATATAGGTCTTGAGATAGAAAGTTATAAGTTTTGAGATAATGAAATTAACAAAGTAGTATTGAGAGTCAGCATGTTGCTGTTGATATCTGAGAATAGGTTTATTCTGGCCAGAGGCCTCTTTTCCTGGGCTGGAAAAATGGCAGTTTCTTTGGGTCAAACAGGTTTTAAAACATGAACAGAGGAAACATTTCCAAGTCCTACTCAACCTGTTTTCTTCTTTTTCTTCTCACAATCAGTGAGCAAGAGTTTACACTCTCTTTCTTTTTTTGAAAATTGAGTTTTTGGGATAGCAAAGATGTAAAGATTTTGAAGGGGGGATCTCTGGCCCTTTCTCTTTGAATTTAAAGAAGTTTGTGGCTCAGAGAGAGAAAATAATTCAGGGAGAGAATTCAGGCAATCTGAATACTTATAACCTTGCTTTGTTTTATTGCTGCTGTTATCTGATCCGCTGGGGGGACACTTGTAAAAACTGTAGGTTTGGAACACGCTGAAATAAGAATAAAACACGCAGCTGACTCTGATCAAGAAAGGATTGAAAAACTCCTTAAAGACTTGGTCTCTCTATCCTCCCTCCTTGTTTCTCCCTGCCAGCTGTCTGATGTGGCTCTGGGGAAATTGTGTGGGGGGATATTAATGGAGACACATTGTCTGGCGTGGAAGATACTTCGATCAGCTGTGTGGGGGATTTAAATGAAGGTGCATTGTTTGCGCTCCGCTGGCTCCAAGTGACCCAGTTCAAGAGTTCCACTGGTGTGATTAATAGGGCTCGATAGAAAGAGCTTCACTTCTCTGGGGAAAGACAGGAAGGCTCCGGATCAGTTAGCAGGAGCTCCACTGGCTTGATTAGGGCTCCAGGGCTTCAGAATCCAGCATTTTTGGGGCTTGTTTTTTGGGCTCCAGTTTACTCATGGTTATTGGCTCAGGCAGTAGTTTTAAAGGTGATTTCTGGTGCAGGCAGCAGCTTTAAAGGTGATTTCTGGTGCAGGCAGCAGCTTTAAAGGTGATTTCTGGTGCAGGCAGCAGCTTTAAAGGTGGTTTCTGGTGCAGGCAGCAGCTTTAAAGGTGGTTTCTGGTGCAGGCAGCAGCTTTAAAGGTGGTTTCTGGTGCAGGCAGCAGCTTTAAAGGTGGTTTCTGGTGCAGGCAGCAGCTTTAAAGGTGGTTTCTGGTGCAGGCAGCAGCTTTAAAGGTGGTTTCTGGTGCAGGCAGCAGCTTTAAAGGTGATTCCTGGTGCAGGCGGTGGCTTTATAGGGAGATAGCGCTGCAGGAGTGAGAGCCTCACCTTCCTAGTTGGGCGCCGCCATCTTCAGATCATTTTTCTTTCCTGATGAGCCATGATGAGCTCAGTGG
This sequence comes from Bungarus multicinctus, assembly GCA_023653725.1. Taxonomy (NCBI): domain Eukaryota; kingdom Metazoa; phylum Chordata; class Lepidosauria; order Squamata; family Elapidae; genus Bungarus; species Bungarus multicinctus. The sequence continues at coordinate 77,902,738 of CM042848.1, read as the reverse complement.
TTAGAATGCAGTACTACAGTCTACTTCTGCTGGCTGCCAGCAGTTTGGCAGTTCGATTCTTACCAGCTCAAGGTTGACTCAATCTTCCATCCTTCCAAAGTCGGTAAAATGAGGACCTAGATGGTTGGGGGGCAATAGGCTGAATCTGTAAACTGCTTAGAGCAGGGGTCTCCAAACTTTTGGCACTGAAAAAAGTGACTTATGACCATTTTTCACACTTACGATTCTTGCAGCATCCCCACAGTCACGAGAGGCCTGGCGAGGAGATACGTGCCTCGATGTGAGTGATGTTGAGTAGGCCACGCCCAGCCAATAACATGACCACCAAGCCACGCCCACCAATTAAGCCACGCCCACAGAACCGGTTGTTAAAAAATTTGAATCCCACCCCTGCACACACAGACACATACACTCAGAGACACATACACACACAGGGACACACACAGAGGGGGGGCATTCTTTTTCAGCTATATTTGCCATTTATACATCAAAGATGGGGAGTGCTTCCGTCTTCCTACGAGAGCGATCAGCTTATCCTTGTAGCCAAATTTATACCTGTCCTCCTGGAAGAGAAAGGGGCTGGGAAGCAAAATTGTACAAAACAGACACACACACATATACATGCACACACACACCACAAACATGCATCCTCTCTCAAGGAAGGTTGTGTTTGTGAAGAGCACACAAAGTAAGAAGCAGAGTCAAACTGAGGATCTGTTCATTAATAGGGAACGGGTGGGGGGGTCTTTCAGGATATTCATTCCAGACTGGATGATTGTCCCGAATGCTCCAGCCAGAATTCTCCCAACCACCCAAATCATCTAGAAAGCAAAAGGTTACTGAAGCCCCTCTTCTGAGAGGTTGGGGGGAGGGCTGATGCCAGGGGGTGCTGCCTGATGCTTCAGCCCCTCCAGAACAATTTTCAGGAAACAACAAAAGGCTGAGCTTTTCTCTAGAAATCCTGTTTGCCAGATGATTCAATGGGTAACAATCTTTTGCCCACGTTAACCATCATTAACAAGGTTCCCAGGTCTCACATGAAGGAACCGCCTCATATGGAATCAGCAGGTGATGCTGTCCTGGGTTTTAAGAGAGTAGCGTAAGCCCTGGCAAAACCTGCTTGCTCTAATGGCCCATCATCCAATATCCATTACCCTGGGGGAGACCTAGAGGGTTTCCCTCCATCATTCACTCTTGCAACCCAGCTTCCTTTGATTGTTCTTTCTGGACTCCCCCTTCCTTTCCTTGTATATCAAAATATAAAAACATAAAAGTTTTTTCCCCAAATGCCATCACTCTGCTAAACAACTAACTCCCACAATGCTGCCAAACTGTTTACTAAAACTGTATTACTATTATGCTTCTCATCCTTCCTATTACCTATCTCCTCCCACTTATGACTATAACCTTGTTGCTTGTATCTTTATGATTTATATTATTTTATTTAGTTTCCTAGTATGATTTCATTGCTTATTTAGTATCCTATCGCTACCATTAAGACGTGTTGTATTTTAGGATTCGTGATGAATGTATTTTTAGTGTACACTGAGAGCATATGCACAAAAGACAAATTCCTTGTGTGTCCAATCACGCGACCAATAATGAATTCTGTTCTGTTCTTTCTGTTCTGTTCCATTCCGTTCCGTTCCATTCCATTCCATTCCATTCTATTTTATTCTAAAGACATATTGCTAATCAGCAGCCTATAACAAAACATCCCACATTGACTTACCCAGCAGAATACTCACAAGTGCAACCAGTCCCTTCCTTGTAGACCAGAATGAAGCCACGTAGGCAGAGAAGAGTCACAATGCGGATGAACGTCCCAGCTCCAAGATTTATTTTCTGTCTATTTCCTGTTACCTTTCCAAAAAAAAAGAAAATGAAACTGTTATTTTGATGACTTAAAAGACATTTGATTTAGGCTGAGGTTCCTGTGGAATTGACTATTTGGTTATTTGGCACCTATCCATTTAGATTTTGGCTATTTTCTGTTGTCTTTCTGAGGAAATGAACCCATAACTGCGTCAGAAGAATAATTTGAGGTTCGAAGTCAAGCCAGGGTTATGCAAGAATAAATAAAAATGACATCCAGGCAGCTATGAGGAAAGAATATTTATTCCTAAAAGCAAACAGCTGGCCTTATACCAAAGAAATGGTGTATAGGGGATTTGTCTTGATATAGAAATGTCTAAATACATGATGGTGAACCTATGGCCCTTGTGCCCAAAGTGGCATGCGAAGCCATGTCACCCGCACGCATAGCCCTGCCTGTTTGTCTTCTGGGTTTCTGGCATGCATGTATGTGTGACGATCAGCTGTCCTTCGTGCACACAGCAGTGACAAAAACAGGTGTGTCCATACACGCAAGCCAGCTGATTGTTGGGTGTGCATACATGCCAGAACCCGAAAGATTGGTTTTCCTGGAGCGTGGCCTCAGTGCTGAAAAGGTTCGCCATCACTAATCTAGGTGCTAATTCTAGAGTATGTGGGTGTGTGGGTGTGTGGGTGTGCGTGTGCATGCGTGCATGGTGTGTGTGTGTGTTATCCCCAATTGGGGTCTAAGCCTGGTGCCGAGGCCAATGAAGGCTGCCAGACATGAGGTGCAGGTTTTCTGATTGCTTTTTATTGGGGTACCTCAAGGAAAAGTGCTCCTGGCCAAAATGCCAAGAGCCAAGAACAAAGGATTAAGAAAGCTGTATACATGTTCACTAAGGAGAAGCCGGGACCAGGCAGGATAATAAGAAATACCATCTAATAAACATTTTAGTAATAATTCTACAATGTCTTCTATTGGTCTCATGCGTCTGACAGAAGATCGAGTTGTAGTTACCAAAAGCTGCCATCTATGCAAACCACAGTGACTACATCCAGGACTGAAAGAACATATTTCAAACATTTGCACTGTGAACTGCAGTGGTTGCAGTGAATAACAAACATCATACGTTGCAACACCCAGCAGAAGACTCACAATTGCATCTGGGCCTGATTAGCCTCTTGCTTGTAGCCCAGAATGAAGCCATGTAGACAGAGAAGAATCTCAGAGCAGGTAAAAGACCCTTCTCCAAGATTTAATCTCTGATTATTTTCTGTTGCATTTTGGAACAAATGAACATATAACTGTTCAGTTCACAACTGTTCTTGTGGTACTTGCACTAGATTGACATTTCCGTGAAACTGTCTCTTTTGGCACGACCATCTTAAAGCTGTGGGAGCCAACAGCCCAAAGCGAAAAGGCAACTCACAAATTGTCTAGATTTGGCTCCTGCCCATTAAATTCCAGAGATGGAGTTCATAAAAATCAGCAGGGTGTGATAGATATCAGCCAAGTAGCAAACATCAAACATAAACGAAAGACAATCACCAACAAAGAATAGAAATAGAAATCAAAGTGTGGAAAATATCAGGCATAGTCAAGAATTGTGCTGGAAATTCAGAAATGGTTGTCTCCTCCTAGTCCCAAAAATAACAGAATAATAGAATAATAAAATGATAGTACAACAAAGTTGGAAGGGACCTTGGAACATCCCCTAGTTAGTCCAACCCCCTGGTCAAGCACTAGATCTACTCCATTCCAGACAAATTGTTGTCCAATATTTTCCTAAAAACTTCCAGTGATGGAACACCCACAACTTCCAGAGGGAAGTCTTTCTAGTGATTAATTGTTCTCACTATCAGGAAATTGCTCCTTAGTTCTAGATTGGATCTCTCTGTAATGATCTTCCACCTGTTATTTCTTCCCCAGACCTCAAGTGCTTTGGAGAATAAGTTGACTCTCTCCTCTCTGTGGCAGTCCTTCAAGAACCAGAAAATGCCTATTGTGTCATCCTCAGTCCTTCTCTTTTTTGTTTCAGTGGTGGGATTCAAATAATTTAGCAACCGGTTCTCTGCCCTAATGATTTCTTCCAACAACCAGTTCGCCAAACAGCTCAGAAAGGTAACAACCGGTTCTGCTGAACTGGTGCAAACTGGCTGGATCCCACCACTGCTTTGCTTTTCAGAAGAACCCTGGGAATTCCTCCAACCGTTCTTCACACGTCTTGGCCTCCAGTCCCATTCGCATTCTTGTACCTTTTAGAAATAAAAAAGAATAAAAAGAAAAATAATGAAGTAATAAGATAATAAATATAATAACTGTGTTACGACTGAGGGGGGTTCTGTGATTCAGCGCTTAAAGATGCTGTGCTTGTAAAGTCGACAGCTTGCGTTCGAGACAAGAGTACCGCATGATGGGTGACCTCCTGTTCTTTGCCTCAGCTCCTGCCCAGCTAACACTTCAAAAGCATGCAAAGTAGAGTAGGTAAATAGGTACCACTTTGATGGGAATATAACTCTGTTCTGTGCATCTCGGTGTATAGTCACATGATTACAGAAATGTCTTTGGACAACGCTGGCTCCCACAGCTAGGAAACAGAGATGAGCACTGCTGCCCCCTATAGATGGACATGGCTGGACAGGTGAAGCCATCACCTTTATGTTATGATGAGGGATTCAGGCCAAAATCACATTCAGCCAATCTATCTAATCCTGGTTTAGGCAGTGGGATTTTCTGCAATGAAAACATGGATCATAGCAATTTAACAGCCTTTATTGCTAAACATTTCCTGCAGACACAGTGAAGGAAATGGACCAATCTGGAGATTCTTTTTGAATCACACCAACATGTCACCTGCTTTTATACAGTTTAGATGCTGACTTTTAGTAGCTGGTATGGAAAGTGGAATTTAACTTAGAATGGAAAATGTATTAAGGCATCAGATCTATGCACCGTTCCTTAGAATTAATCCCAGTTGGAGCCAGAAGTTTCTACATGAAGAACTGGAAAATTCAGAATTATTGGACCTGTTGGACCACACCATATACAACTCTTTGTTTGCTAAGATTTGACTCCACCTTAATGGCATTTAATCAATCAATCCATCAATCAATCAATACAGGCCAAAATAGAGAAAAAAAAAACATGAAACTGTTAGCAACGAGTTGTCAGGCCCTTGGCAGATTCAGACTCTGAGGAAGAGAAGGAACAGCCGACAGGGAGTGGAGGTGTGGCTCCAGAGGTTGTGGAGAAGGCTGGGGAAGGGCAAAGGCCTGCTGGGCAGTCAGAGGAAGAACCAGGTCCATCCCCTCTGCATTCTAGGACATGCAGGGAGGAACGGAAAAGGAAACAACTTGGCTTATGAGAGAGGAAGTGGCCATGATCCCCCTCATTGGTGGCAGCTGGGGAGAATAGTATATAAGAGAGACAGTTAAAACACAGCATTGCCAGAAACAAAACATGTTTTATTTTGGGCTGAATTTACCTTGGTTGGCGTCCTTCCAACAGACTGCGCCTTGTTATCTCCTCAATTTTGGTAATTACTTTTCCTGGTCTGTTGTTGAAATTTCTTCATTGTAGTTTCTTTGGTTTTTTATTTCACCTCTATCTGCTCATTAAGTTCGGACTGAATTGCTTTCTTTTGAAGACTATTTTTGAGTAAGTTTTATCTCCAACAGAGAACTATTGAACAGTGTGACCAAGTTGGAGGCATTAAAGGACATTTATTTATATTTTGGATTTTGTTACATTTGTGTTACACTCTGGGTCATCACATGAGCCTTTTTCCAGCACGTCCCAAACATATAATCTTGATTGATTGATAATATCGTGCAAAATGGAATGGTCAAATTTCTAGATTGATATACTGAAAGTCACACACAAGGATCTTTGATAAGCAAGTTTATTGGATGAAGTAAGAAAGCTATTAAGACAGAATTCTAGCAATCATACATACAAGGATTATGTGCAAGACACTTTTTTCAGCATTGTCATAACCTCAAACGAACAAACAATTGTCATAACTTGAGGACTACTTGTTGCAAATATAAGCGTTATATAGCATAAAATCAAATTTGATTCCTATAGGGCCTCTTCACTCCTACACGGCCCATTGGATTGAAAATTGTTCCTTCCCACTGCAGTTTCTTTTTTAACAAGTTATGCATGGGTTGAAATCACATAAAGCCAGGGGTGGGTTTCTACCAGTTCTGTCCACCTCTGTAGAACCGGTAGTTCTGAAGAGCAGCAGACATAGAACCGGTTCTATGTTTGCTGGTGTTTTTGTCCACCCACCCACCCGGGCTCATACCTGATCTTTATTTCCTGGTTTTTTTCAACTTCAGCTGCCATACAAGGCACACAGCTGCAGTTTAAAAAGCAGGAAAAAGAGCTTTTTGAAAGGCTGCCTCTCTGCACGCAGCATGCTGATGACGATTTACAGGCAGCGTGCAGGGAAGCACATCATAAATCATCGAACCTCATAAATGACAGAACTGGTAGTTAACCCTGTCAGAACCCGCCCTGCATAAAGTCCATCCAACCTCTAAACTCTAATAAACAAGATCCTGTTTTAGCTGTGTCAGCACTTTGCCCTTCATCTGATTATTGGATTCATTTATTTTCTACGGTTGCTCAATAATCTGAAGCATAATCTAATCAAACAGCCTGGAATTTCACAACATTTAGCAGGAAAAAGAAAAAGCTACAGATCAAATCAGGATTAAAATTAACTGCATTCTTTCCATATGTGGAACAACTAAGCTGCTAGGTTTGTACTTTGCTTTCATTTGCTCTGGGAGCTCAGTTAACAAGCATTATTGAAAAGATCAATTTTTTTCTTCCTGTAGAGTTGAGCAAGTTGTTCTTGCAGTTCCCTCAAGGTACAATTGTCTACTTTATTCTGGTCATTTTCAGCAATGACTGCCCAGGATCTTTTGCCTCTTTGAAGCACACAACAACCTGCAGCCCAGATATGACTGGGTACATTCACTCTGTTATTGATCTTATTATTCCCAGGTACAGCACCCACAAGGATATATGTTTCACGGCATCCTGCTGTATTTATATGTTCTTCATATTCTCTCCATTGTCCCTGATTGAGGGCTCTAAACTGGGGCACGATGTTGGTTAAGGTGAAGGTTGCAGCTTTGCTATCCTGATCTGGTTGATGGGACGATGGCGCCAAGTGTCCCCTGTCCTGCCGAACAGTCGCTTGGTAATCCCGGTCAACAGCCTGGCTGCTTTCCAGGAGGTCTCGGTTAATCCCACAGGTCGATTCCAATTCCATGCTTTTTCAATTTTGATCCCCAGGCAGGACAAGCTGGGAAAAAGACAAAAAAGGCAATTGTCTGATTTGCATGTCCACAACACTGAGTCAAAGACCCTGAATCTGGAGAAAGATCTGTCATGAGTTTTATGGGGAATGGGGTGTGGGATTCTCAGCAGAGACAGATTAGATAGCATCTTCCAGGCATCCCAGCCTACAGGGCAGTTTCTGGGAATTCTGTAAATTGAAACCCCAGACTGATTTTCTTGAGAAGCTCACTTTAAACTATCTTCCAATATGGAATACACTACAATGGTGGTATTCAATTTTTGTTACTACCGGTTCTGTGGGCGTGGCTTGGTGGGCATGGTGTGTCTTGGTGGATGTGGTGTGGCTTGGTGAGCATGGTAGAGAAAGGTTACTACAAAATCTCCATTCCCTCCCCATCCCATTAATCTGCTTTCCAGTTCTGTTCTCCTGTGCAGGGCAACCAAAGAAGACCCAGCCAATCAGCTGGGACTCGGGGGGCAGAGAATAGAGGGGGCAGGGCCAGTCAGAGGTGGGATTTGACAGTTCTCTGAACTACTCAAAATTTCAGCTACCAGTTCTCCAGAACCTGTCAGAACTGGCTGAATACCATCTCTGGATATCCATTGACCTTGAAATGTCAGGGTGATTGCTGAACTTGGTTCTTTGGGGAAAGAATCCGATGGAAGTAAGACCTTGCCAATGTTGGCAGTGAGGTGAACCAAATTCTTACAGTCTTTGTTCCTGGTGAACCCGGGGAATAATTATGTATAAATCACTCTTAAATCCTCTGCCTGGCCTTATTTCCTAATCATTGACTGTTCCTTAAGGGTTGCCTCCAATTTATGAATGTGAGCTTCAGGATAGGAATTCTTCTTACCTGTGGTTCAATCATCCATTCTTCTGATCGTTGACCTGCACCAGGGTTATACTTATATGCCGAGTACATGGGGATCCGGCCATTCCTGTCGTACATTGTGGCAAACCGATACTGATTTTCAAGCTTCTGGCAGATTCTGGCCGGATTCATTGGCCTCAAATCAGGGGGGTTGCCACCCAAGAAGAACTCATTGCAGGGTTTGAAATTTGGTACCACCTCCCCAGTTACAGGCAGGAGAAAAGAGGCACCTAGGGAGAGGAAGATCCACAGAAGGAACATGGCTGTGCGTTTGGTCAGTTGGTCCTTCAAGTTGAACTTTTCTGGCTGAAAAAGAGAAAGAACAATGACAAATCTCTGATTTAGCAATTCTTCCTTTTTCCTTGAAGAACTGAAGAACTGCAGGAGAAAAGAGGCAGCCAGGGAGAGGATCCACAGAAGTAACATGGCTGGGTGCTTGGTTGATCCTCTAATGGAATCTTTCTGCCAAACAACAGTCAGAATAGAATAATGATAAATTTGATTCAGCAAAGTTCCACGTCGAATGTGTGAATGGGTTTGAGGGTGGGTTTTGCCAGGGATGCCTGAAGTCCAGTTGGTCCTCCTGGTCAGATGGCGGCCAACCAATTGTTTTCACTTCTGGATGGAAGAGCATGATGGCAGGAACGCAAGAGAACTGATAAACAGGCGAAGATCGGAAGGGTAAGGAAGGAAAGGAAAAGGAAGAACAAAAAGAGAGGGAAGAGGAAAGAAAGAAATGAAAAAGGAAAGGAAATTGATTGATTGGAGGAGATGAGAGGAGAGGGGAGGAGAGAGGAGAGGAAATGAGAGGAGAGGAGAGGAGAGGGGAGGGGAGGGGAGGGGAGGGGAGGAGGAAGGAAGGAAAGGAAAGGAAAGGAAAGGAAAGGAAAGGAAAGGAAAGGAAAGGAAAGGAAAGGAAAGGAAAGGAAAGGAAAGGAAAGGAAAGGAAAGGAAAGGAAAGAAGTATAGGGAAGGGAAGGGCAGAGAACAGAAGGGAAGGGAAAATTTTCCCAAACAGACTCTTAGGAACAGAGAAGAGCTTCACAGGAATGTCCTCAGATGAGGAGAATGAACAAGCAGAAGAAAAATGAAAAATAACAGGGATGGTGAGGGAATGGAAGTGGTGAATAGATAAGGAAGAGGAAAGAGTGGAAGGAGATGAAAAAGAAAAAGAAAGAGAGGGAGGAAAAAGGAAAGGAAAAGAAAGGAAAAAGTTAGGCAAGAGGGATAGGAAGGGATGATTAGGAAAGGAAAAGGAGGGAGGGAAGGAAAAAGGAAAGGAAAGACAGAGGGAAGGGTAAGGTTTTCCAAAGACGCTCTTATAAAGAGAGGAATTTAACAGATTAACAGAGTTGGAAGGGATCCTAATACCATTTCTGACAATGGCAGTCCAATCTCTTCTTGAAATCTTCAAGTGATGATGGCTCCCACAACTTCTGAGGACAAAACTGTTCCACTGGTTGATTGTTCTCACTGTCAGAAAATTTTTCCTTATTTCTAAGTTAAATCTCTCCTTGTTCAGTTTCCATCCATTATTCCTTATCTGGTCTTCAGGTGCTTTGGAAAATAGCTTGGCCCCTTCCTCTCTGTGGCAGCCCCTCAAATATTGGGACACTGCTATCATGTCTCCCCCTGCTCCTTCTCTTCACTAGACTAGCCATGCCGAGTTCTTGCAACCGTTCATCGTATGTTTTCGCCTCCAGTCCCCTAATCCTCTTGGTTGCTGGACTTTAAATCCAGAAATAATAAAAGATAAAGAATTTACCCAAAAATTTATGAAAGAGCTAGAACTATTTTTAAAAGAGAATACAAGGCAACATACATCAATACAAAATATTTGGGACACCATGAACATTTATTCACATGGAATTATAATATCATATACATCAAAAAGAAATAAAGAGAACTGGAAACAACAGAATATATTACAAGAAGAAATTAAGAATTTAGAAACCCAATTACAGAAAATACTACAGAACACAAAAATCAAAGGGGAATTGACTTTAACCAAACATAAACTCAATATATTAGAACAAGAACAAATGGTAAAGACTTTAAAAGCAATTAAACAAAATTTATTTGAGCAAGCAAATAAACAGGAAAGATGGTTGTCTTATAAAGAGAGAGAGAGAGAAGAGGATAATATACCAACTTCAGGATGAGAATGGAGAATTTCAACATACTATGGAAGGGGAAAAAAAGAATAGCATACCAATACTTTGAGGGTCTGTACAAAAATGAAGGAATAGAGGAAGAGAATATAATAGACTATCTGAAGGGAAAGCGAGTTCACCGATAACAGAAGAAAGGAGGGAGATCTTATCTAAGAAAATAAAACAATTAAACAAGCAGTCAAAAAGCAGAAAAATAATAAAGCTCCAGGCCCAGATGTGCTTCAAGGGGAAATATATAAGATGATAGGTGAACAGATAGAATCACTAATGTTAGAATTCTACAACGAGGAAACCAAAATGCTGGATTCATGGAGGGAAGCATACATTTCACTAATACCAAAGGAGGGTTCTGACAGTAGACAAATTCAAAATTACAGACCAATATCATTGGTGAACGCTGATTATAAAATATTTACAACTACAAATTGAAAAGAGCATTAAATGAATACATACATCCGGACCAAAATGGATTTCTTTCATCAAGGCAAATTAGAAACAACACAAGGATAGTCTTGGATATTTTGGAATATTATGAGACACATCCAGAGAAACAAGTGGCATTTGTTTTTTTCTGGATGTGTAGAAGGCATTCGACAACCTAAATTGGCAATTTATGATGCAACAGAGAGCATTTGCACCAAGACAAATTCCTTGTGTGTCCAATCATGTTTGGCCAATAAAAAAATTCTAATTCTAACAAATTAAAAATATGAATTTAGAAGATACATTTGAGAATATAATAAAGGCAACATATTTCACTCAAAAGCCGAATATTTTACTAAATGGCGAAAATACAGAGACCTTTAGAATAATGAAAGTAGTAAGGCAGGGTTGTCCACTGTCGCCTCTGCTTTTCATCCTGTCACTAGAAAGCCTATTAATACAAATTAGATATGAAAGGAACTAGAGTTAAAAAGGAGGAATATAAACTTCAGGCTTTTGCTGATGAACTAGTATTTTTTTATTGAAGATCCTATAGAGACAAGAAACATTTTTAATTTGAGATCTAAAAAAATATGGGAAAGTATCAGGCCTTAAAATTAATAGACAAAAACGTAAAATGTTAATGAAGAATTTGACAGAAGAGCAGAAAAAAGAATTAGAGAGAGTAATGGGGCTTCAAACGACGATGAAAATGAAGTATCTAGGGATGGTTAACTGCAAAATGTTAACAATTAAAAAAAAATAATTATATGAAGCTCCTAAAACAAACAAAGACATATTTGGAATTATGGGGGAAGTTACAGCTATCATTATTAGGGAGAATTGCAATGATTATCTATTTATTTACAAGATTTATATACTGTCCCCCGCTCCTTGCGGGACTCGGGGCAGTGTACAGTCATTAAAAAAAAATACAATAATATTAGGTGGTTAAATAAATAAAAAATGAGACAAGGATTTATAAATAAGGATTAAAACCAATTTAAGACCGAATTTAAAACCCCATAAAACCCTAGGCCAGACCGACTTGATGAAAAAAATAAGTTTTTAACGTGCGTCGGAAGGTCAGAAGGTCAGGGATGATCCTTATCTCCGGGGGTAATTTGTCCAGAGGGAGGGTGCCCCCAAAGAGAAGGCCCGTACCCTCGCGGTCGCCAGCTGTCCAGCTGGCGGCATCCCGAGGAGACCCACTCTATGGGAGTGTACCGGTCGACGGGAGATTGATGGTGGCAGTAGGCGGTCCCGTAAATACCCAGGTCCCAAGCCATGGAGCACTTTAAAGATGATAACTAACACCTTGAAATGCACCTGAAAGGCCACCGGGAGCCAATGCAGCTCGCGCAAGAGTGGTGTAACATGAGAGCTCCGAGAAGCTCCCAAAACCACCCATGTGGCCGCATTCTGCACCAGCTGGATTCTTCGGGTGCTCTTCAAGGGGAGCCCCATGTAGAAAGCATTGGCATAATCTAGGCGGGAGATAATGAGGGCGGATGTGATTTGCGAAGCGCATCCCGATCCAGAAAGGGCTGCAACTGGTAGATCCTACGGACCTGATAAAAGGCCCTCCTGGCGACGGCCATCATATATTCTTCTAACAACAGCCGTACGTCCAGGAGGACACCCAGATTGCGCACCATGTCTGTGCGGGCAAGAATTTCCTCCCCCACAGTCAGCGATGGAACTAGCTGGCTGTATCAGGGTGCTGGAAAGCACAGCCATTCGGTCTTAGCTGGGTTGAGCTCAAGCCTGTTAAGACCCATCCAACTCCGCACAGCCTCCAGGCACCGCGTCATCACTTCAATGGCTTCGTTGGGGTGACCTGGGGTAGAAATGTACAGCTGAGTATCATCAGCGTACTGATGAAACTCTACCCCAAAGCCACAGATGATTTCACCCAGCGGCTTCATATAAATGTTGAACAGCAGGGACGAGAGCACCGACCCCTGAGGAACCCCGCAAATCAGGGGCCTCGGGGTAGATTTCTGCCCCCCTGTCAACACAAATTGTGAACGGTCGGAGAGGAAGGAGGAGAACCACCGCAAAACAGTGCCCCCCACTCCCAACCCCTCCAGCCGCCGCAATAAGATATTGTGGTCGACAGTATCGAAAGCCGCCGAGAGGTCTAATAGGACCAGGACAGAGGAATAACCTCTGTCACAGGCCCTCCAGAGATCATCCAACAACGCGACAAAAGCTGTCTCCATGCTGTATCTGGGCCTGAAGCCTGATTGGCGTGGATCTAAGTAGACAGTTTCATCCAGGTGCTGGGGAAGCTGTTGTGCTACCACACTCTCAACAGCCTTCGCTACAAAGCGAAGGTTGGAGACTGGACGATAATTAGATAATAAAGCTGGGTCCAGGGATGGTTTCTTGAGGAGGGGTCTCACTACCGCCTCTTTCAAGGTGGCAGGCAGAAATCCCTCGCTCAAGGAAGCGTTAATAATACCCTGGAACCAACCTCGTGTCACCTCCCAAGTGGCTAATACCAGCCAGCAGGGACACAGATCCAGTAAACAGGTGGTAGCATTAAGCTTACCCAGCATCCTGTCAACGTCTTCGGGGGTCACAGAGTCAAACTCTTCCCAAATGACCTCCCTCAATTCCACTCCTGACCTCTCGTCCAGAGTTGCCCAGTCAGAGTTTAATCCATTCCGGATCTGAGTGATTTTGTCCAGCAGGAAATTTGAAAAGTCCTCAGCCCATCCTGCAGAGGATCCTCCCGCGCTCCCACTTCTAAAAGGGAGCGGGTCACCCTAAAAAGGGCGGCTGGGTGATTTCCTGCGGATGCGATTAGGGCGGAAAAATAAGAACGCTTTGCCGCCTCTATCACCACTAAATAGGTCCTAATATAGGACCACAATAGTGTTTGGTCAGATCTGGAGCGGGTGGCCCTCCAATCACTCTCTAGGTGTCTTTTCTGATGCTTCATCTCCCTCAGCTCCTCAGAAAACCAAGGAGCCGAATGAGAGTTGCATTGGGTCAGAGGCCGCAAGGGCACGACTCGGTCAAGGGCCCTAGCCACCACTCTATCCCAAGTGATCACCAGGTCCTCAACCGAGTCATGTGTTCGAACACCGGGAAATGGCCCAAGCTTCATCAAGAACCTATCCAGGTCCATCAGGCGCCTGGGGCGGAACCATCGTATCGGCTCTGCTTCCCTGCGATGAGGGGGTGCATTCTGGAAGTCTAGTCTAAGGAGCGAGTGATCTGACCATGACAAGGGTTCAATAACAACGTCCCCTATACCAAGATCATCCTGCCACTGTCCCGAGACAAAAACTAGATCCAAGATGTGACCCCCAGTGTGGGTGGGGTCCCTAATTAGTTGGGTCAGGCCCAAGGCTGTCATGGAAGCCAAGAACTCCTGAGCAGTCTCCGAGGTCCCACCAGCCGAAGGCAGGTTGAAATCTCCCATGACCATCAGCCTCGGGGTCTCAACCGCCAGGCTGGCTATAACCTTGAGGAACTCAGGCATTAAAATGACTATCTTACCCAAATTTTCATATTTATTTCAAACAATTACCATAAAACTAGAGTTTTTTTTTTCACAGAGATGAACAAAATTACGATAAAATTCATATGGTTAGGGGGAAAGCCCAGACTAAAAATAAAAGCATTATAGGACAGTAACAACAGAGGCGGCTTTGGACTCCCAGATTGGGAGGTTTTGGCAGCAGCTCTAACTTGGACCAAAGAATGGATTAACTTAGATAACAAAAGGGTACTAAGTCTGGAAGGCCATGATTTACAGAAGGGATGGCATGCCTTTCTATGGGAAAAAGAAACCAAGAAACAATCCTACTTTCATAGGTATTTTATTAGAGATTCTTTGATACAAAACTGGAATAAAATTAGGAAGAAACATTACATGAAAATTCTGATATGGTTATCCACAATGGAAGCCACGATACAGCCCAAAAGTTAAGATTTATGTAAAATGGCAAAATATAAAGATGTTTTAGACAAACAGGGGAAATTAAAATGAACTAAGATTTTAAAGAACAAGGAATATTCATAGACTGGTGGCCATATCTCCAACTGCAAAATAGACATAAAAAGGACACAGAAGAATATAGCAATAGCACTTAGACTTATATACCACTTTATAGTGCTTTCCAGCCCTCTCAAAGCAGTTTATAGAGTTAGCATATTGCTCCCAACAATCTGGGCCCTCATTTTACCCACCTCAGAAGGATGGAAGGCTGAGTCAACCTTGAGCCTGGTGGGATTCGATCTGTCAAATTGCAGTAGGAGTAGCTTGAAGTACTGCATTCTAACCACTGCGCCACCAAGGCTCTCTAATATGGAATCTATAAAGAACTGCAACATTTAGATAAAATTCTAACAGGCTCTGATGAGAATAATATCACAAAACTTTATAAATACTTATTAGAAGTCAAGTTGGAAGAAGAATTGTGAAAGGCTGTATGATAGTATGGGCAAAAAATATAGGACATAATATAAATCTAGCAGAATGGGGGGAGGGATTGCAATTGGAACTATAAATTAACAAAATAATCAGCATACAAAGAAAATATTTATAAGATGTTCTACCGATGGCACTTACCTCCAATGAAATTAGCTAAAATGTACCCAAAATGAATCTGGCATGCTGGAGGTGTAAAAAGATACAAAGTACTTTTTACCACATGTGGTGGCCTTGCCCAGAAGCTCAAAGATATTGGACTAAAATTAGGCAATGGTTACAATAAATTAATAAAGAACAAATAGAATTTGAACTGGAGTTATTTATGCTTGGAATATTTAAAAAGAAACATGAGAAAAAGATTAAATATATTGTACTACACATATTAACTGCGGCTAGAATATCGTATGCACAATGTTGGAAGCATAATAACACCCCCACTGATGAATTGGTAATCGAAAAAATATTGGACTGTGCCAAAATGGATAAATTGACCCTAAAACGAAAAGATAAAGAAGAGTCTGAATATCATAAAATTTGGGATAAGTGGTATAATTGGCTGGAAATTAAACAAATAGAAAATAAAGAAACTTAAGCAAACTATAGATAAATGTATGTAATCGTATAACAATGTGTATAAATGTAAATATGCACAAGAGATAGATATGTATAATAATGATACTAAAGTACTGTTAATGTTATGATTAATTTCTCTTTTTTAAAATGTAAAAGAACAATAAAGTTTATTTTTAAAAAACAAATATTGGAAGACTGCTCTCCTGTCTCCCCTGGTCCTTCTCTTCACTAGACTAGCCAGGCCCAGTTCCTGCAACCGTTCTTCATATGTTTTAGCCCATAACCAAACATAACACAGTGGCTTACCCAGCAGAATACTCACAAGTGCAACCACTCTCTTCCTTGCAGACCAGAAGTCAGGTAGACAGAGAAGAACCACAATGCAGATAGAGGTCCCTGCTCCAAGATTTATATTCTGGCAATTTCCTCATATCCTTGTGATACTTGAACTAGGTGACCTTTTTGGGGAACTGATCCTGTTGCAAGACAATGATAAAGTTGTGGAAGGCCATGCTGCAAAGAGGAAACATCAAGACCAATACAATTTCTGAGAGAGGAATAGGAATCAAAGTATAAAAATATAACATAAGGTGTAGTCAAATAGAGAAGCCGGTAGACTTCTTATGGCCCATCTTCTAGTGAACCCTGAGAGCCATTCTTTACAAATCATTGTTAAATTCAATGTCCTGCCATATTTCTAGATTTCCTGTGCACTCGGTTGGTTGACTTTAACTGGAATCCCTCTGCCTGAAAAAGAGAAAGAACAATGATAAAGTCTTTCTCCTGCATGAAGAAGTCAAGAGGTCCTTGAGGTTGGGTTTAGCCAAGTGCATCTGAAGTTCAGCTGGTCCACCTGGTCACATGGAGGCCAACCAAATGGCCAACCAGATGGAGGCTCTTCCACTTCTAGATGGAAGAGCGAGAATACGGAAAGAGAAGTGATGGATAGGTAAAGAAGGGAAGGGATAGGAAAGAAAGGAAAAGGGATTGGAAAGAGAGGGAAGAAAGAGAAAATATTTCCCAAAGAGACTCTTGGGAACAAACAAGAGTTTGACAGGAGGCTCAGCTGAGAAGAAGGAAGAGGAAGAAGGGAAAGGAAGAAGAACAGAGATAATGGAGAGACTGTTAATGCTTTCTGATTGCAGTTGATAGCTTCCAACTTACTGCTTCAAATATCCAGTTATGATCGACTAGAGGATTGCTGCTACTGAGTTAGCTGAGACAGCTTCAGGAGACATGGAGGGAAACCAACTACACATATACACACAAACATTTACAACAAGCATTCCTTTTTCTTCTTCTTCTTCAATTGTCAGTTGTATGTTAGAGTCAGATGAGAGAGAGCTTCCTATTATAGGAAGTTGGAGAACTATCATGTCTTCCTAGGAGGGCGATCAACTTATTCTTGGATGCTCTCCAGACCCTTAACAAATTATTCATGAATTCATTTACTCAGCAGTAGATTGATAGGTCCTGAAAGGAAAAAAGGAAAAAACAGCTCCTGCAAATTCAAGATGTATAAAACACGACTGAAAGAATCTGGGCTTTAAGGGGAACTTGGAAAATATCTTTAGCATTTTAGATTCAAGCAATTCATTGACTTTTTACTTAGCCAGATTGTATTTATAAGTTTTAAAATGGTGCAGCACCTGGAAACTTTAATAAATCCTGCCACCCGAAAGAAAAAGACTGCAAAATAAAAGGCCATTCCTGCATATACACCTATACAACTACTACTATAAATGCATTTTGATTACTGCTTGCTTTGTGATAGACAAGTAATAAAAGTTTCATACAATGTTAGCCAAATAACTGAAATGTTCATGATTATTCTTCAAACAATGGCCTCTTTGACCCCACTTTCAAACTAGAGGTGCTCTCTGTCCAAAGGCAATCCATTTGCACCACTTAGGTGACCCTGAGGACACAGACAAACCTCCAGGTGGTTTTAACCAGGTGGGCTCACTAAAAGGATGCAAATGACCAGCTTCCTGCAAGGAGTATCAATCCTTCCATTCCCCACCATCCAGTCAGAGCTGAAGAAGCTTCTTGGATGGGAAGTGAAATGTCTTCAAAGAAAAACCAGAAAGTCTAGTTGCTTCTTGGGAAAAAAAGCACCTTTGGGACAACCATGACCTGGATGACTAAGAATCTCCATAGATAGCCCATAAGAAAACATCTCACATTGGAGGACTTCCTGTTTGAGTTTATTTGGAGAAAGTCAGAAATCCATGATCGTGCGCAGTTTCTGTCTGTGCTTGCCACTGGAGCGTCCCAAGCTGGCTGTTTTGGGGCTAAGTCACCCCATAGAGGTGGTGAAGAAGGGGGAGACTGTCAACAGGGTCGAGGAGAGCCGCATCTCCCCTTCCCAGCTGATTTTTACTCCCTTTCCCGAAGGCGGTTGTAGCGGTGGCTAGAAATGGCCACCTCAAAGAAGAACTCAACTGGAAAAGAATGTGCAGGAGGAAGATAAGAAGAGAAAGTTTTGGTTGACTGGGTTGAATTGAAAAGCAAGAACGTAAGATACCCTGGAATTTTAACTATAAAAAATTAACTTGTTCCCAAAGAAGATTTGGAAACAGCGAAGGAGAAATGAAAGGGAAAGGATTTGGGTTTTTTTTTTTTTTCTCCCTCCTTTCCTTATATTGACAGTTAAGAGAAAGTGGGAAAAAATCCACTTTAACATTAATAGGCAATTAAGCTGGAAATAAAATGTCAAAGGGATAATAAAGATAAAGATTCTTGGATACTTAAATATTTAAAAGAAGGAAAAGAGAGAAAAAGCAAGAATAAAGCGGGATCTGGAAAATGGAGGAGACTGCCTGGAATTAAAAAGAACTCACAGTGAAACTTTAACAAGATTCCTAAAAGATACATTCTAACTGAAACTTAGCAACAAAATAATAGAGCCCTCAGGAAGAGAAAGTGAAAAATGAAGCAAGGAGAAACAGCTTTAGATTATTTGGACTATTTGGTGATTTTTGGATTTTTGGCTATTGGATTTAAATGATTAAAATCAATCAGGTGGTTGTTTAAAAGTGTTTAAAATGGCAACACTCTGGGAAGTACTGAAAATGGAACTTTAAAAAGAAGATGCATTAGAGGGAAGGGTTCTCTTGGCTTCGTATTTCAATTTTTAGAAACGGAGATCCTGAACTATGAGAAACAACAAGAAATACTTGTGGAGCAAGAAGATCGGGACAAAGAAGAAGCCATCTTTAATGATCAAGTAACCTTGTGTGAGGGAACAAAGAAAAGAGAGTGGAAAGTTTAGGACATAAAAAAAAAACCAAAAAAAGAGAATAGTTTGAAAAATAATTACAATACTAAGCAACAGAAGAGAGGATTACATAAGAGAGAATTAGAAGTAGAGAAACATTGGGGGGGGGGAAGAGAGGGAGAAGAAGAGGGGGAAGAAGGAAAGGAAAAGAAGTTATAAAAGACATAAACTGGATATAGAGAAGAAGAGGGGGAAGAAGGAAAGGAAAAGAAATTATAAAAGACAAAAACAGGATATAGAGAAACAGGGAAAAGGCATAAGAATTGAAATAATAAGCGTATTTAGAGATAATGGGTGAGAATTTAATTGAAAAAAGGATTCTGCAAAGATACATATAGTAGTATTGTTATAATAGAAATAGAAATAAGTTTTTAGAAAATATGAGATAATGTGTGATTAAAATGATGGATAAAATATTTATTGTAATGGAATGGAATGTTCGTTAATAAATAAATGGAATAAGAGAAAGTGGAGTTAGGAAAGGAAGGGAACACTTTAATTAACTATGGAAAGTTTAAGGTGTCATAATTGATGTTAGATATGAGATAATTGTTTATATGTGTTCCCAAGGAAGTATGACTGTAACTGATATTAATAGAATTGAATTGGAAGAGAATGAGTGTTTTTTCTATTATTGATATATATATTTCTTTAGTTTAAAGAACATAGTGTGTATTTTAAGAATGTACCAAGCAGAATGTGATTGGAATTTATGTATTATATAGAATGTTATAACTCTAAAGGCATAAATTGAAGTTTAAATAAGAGTTGAATGGATAAATTTTAAAGATATAAAGGTGTCATACTCCAATTAGTAATTACAGGGGGAAATTGTTTAATGAGAAAAGACAATATGAAATTGAAACAGGACAGATAAAAGTATAAACATAATGAATAGAAAGATATTAAAACTTGCAAAAAGATATATAATTGAATTTAGATGTGAGATAATTAAAAATAAACTAATATTAAGGATAGAATTGAATTGGAGGGGAATGAGTATCTTATCTACTATTGTTATATCTATTTTTCTTTAAAGAATATAGTATGTATTTTAAGAAGGTATTAAATAGAATTTGATTTGGATGTATTATATGGAATTTCAAAGGCATAAATCGAAGTTTAAACAAGAGTTGAAATTAAGACATATAAAGGTGTCATATTTTAATTAAAATTTGGTTAATGATAAAAGATATGAAATTTGAAACAGGCAGATAAAGTATAAATACAATGAGTAGAAAGACATTGGAATTTAGAAAAAGATATATAATTGGATTTAGATATGTGATAATTAAGAATATTGAGTAAATTAAAGTTATGGAGAAAAAGTTAAAATAGTAAGAAGATATGGAATAGAATATAAAGATGAATATGAAATTGAGTTCGTGTCTGTATACAGTAGTGATAACCTGGGACGATGCTATTTTCAAAAAAGATGTTTTATTTGTATTGGGTTATTTGTGAAATCTCAAATAAAACTTTATTAAAAAAAAAAACCATCTCACATTGCTTTACCCAGCAGAAGATTCACAAATGCAGCTGGGCTTGATTACATGAGCATAAAGCCATGTAGTCAAAGAAGAGTCAAAGTTGAATTTCTGGCTATTTCCTGTTATCTTCAAGAAGAAATGAACACATAACCATTCTTGCAATACTTGACCTAGGGCTAGGCTGACTTTTCATTGACTCCCAATTCTCTGTTACAGTAAAATTAGGAATTAACATCAAATATCAACTTTTTGCTTTCTCCTAATAGTATAAGCAAGCCATTTCTATAAAGCTCTATCAGTCTAATCAGTAAATCCCAAAGTCAAAGTTTCATTCTTCTCCACATCAGGCATGAAGTTCAGGACCAGTTTCCATATGGAAGCAGAAGTACTTGTGTTCTTTTCTTTAAGCAAAGTGCACGTGGATTAGAGAATAAATGAAAGCATACGATGCCATCAAGAGAGTTGAAGAATTGAAATGGAAACGGGCTGATCATATAGCAAGAGGAACTGATGGCAGGTAGACAGGGGTGGGATTCTATCGGTTCAGACCGGTTCTATAGAACCGGTTGTTATGATTTTGCCAGCAAATTGTGCCCCTGGCTGGCCCCGCCCCTCTCCACCCCTCCCCTCCCTGCCCAGTCAATCCTCATCGCCCATGCGCAACATAGCGCGCATGCACAAGCTGATTGCGCTCTTTCCTGCCCAGTCACTACTTAAGGTATTGTCATTTTTTCCCTCCTGACCATCAGCTGTTCCTATGATCAGCTGTGCCGGGATTCCCCTCGGTTACTTACTGCTTCATCCAAGAGGCTTCCCTGGACCTAGGAAGGCAAAAAATGGACGATGGATGCAGAACCCCCCTGCCCCCCAAAATTTTTCCCTTCCTGATCCCCAGGGAAGCTTCATAGGAGCAAGAAACACCCCCTCCAGGATGCTTCCCTGAGGCCCAGAAGGCCCCAAAATGGAGCACAGGTAGTTGCTGCATGTCCCTCATGCTCAGTTTTTTTTTCCTTCCTGAGCCCCAGGGAAGCCTTCTGGGAGCAGGTTTCCCTGAGGCACAGAAGGCCCCAAAATGGAGGGGAGGGGGTTACTGCAAAAAGAAGAAGAAGCCACACCCACCTGGTCACATGGCCACGCCCACAGAACCAGTTGTTTCAAAATTTGAATCCCACCCTTGCAGATGGACCAAGGAAGTCATAGAAGGGACCCCACTTGATCAAACGCATCCACGAGAGAGACCGTAAACAAGATGGATAGAGGACTTCAGTAAGTCCCAATTGGCAAAAGAAAGTTCAGGACCATATATGGGTTGGAAACATGCAGTAGAGGCCTTCATCCTGCAATGACTAAAATAATGATGACGATTGTGATGTGATTAACAGCAAACAAGAGAATTAGGCAAACTGGGGCATCATGAGGTAAATTACAGAGCACAAAGGGGACACAGAAGAAAAAGGCGGGAAAAGGGGAAACGCCCTTTCCACACCACAGCAACCAATCACAGCACAGATTGCCTTATGCAGGAGCCAGCATTCTTCAATCAATCAGCCACAACTGTGTCTTTTGACTCACTGCACGACCCTTCACTGCTCCAGCTACTAAATTGAAACACAAGGTTGAGTTGTAGTAATCAAAAGCTGTCATCTATGCAAACAACAAGATTGAAAGAGCACACGTCAACATTTTCACAAGAAGGCTGCAGCCCATAACCAAACATAACACAGTGGCTTACCCAGCAGAATACTCACAACTGCAAGCAGTCTCTTCCTTGTAGACCAAAAGAAGTCAGGTAGACAGAGAAGAGTGACAAAGCAGATGGAGGCCTCTGCCTCAAGATTTATATTCTCTCTATTTCCTATTATCTTCTGAAGAAATGAACTCATAACTGTCCCTATGATACTTGA
The DNA here is from genome assembly GCA_023653725.1 of Bungarus multicinctus. NCBI lineage: Eukaryota > Metazoa > Chordata > Lepidosauria > Squamata > Elapidae > Bungarus > Bungarus multicinctus. The sequence continues at coordinate 77,880,437 of CM042848.1, read as the reverse complement.
CCTAGCTGACCTTTTTATAGAACTGATTCTGTTGCAAGAGAGAGTTAAAGGTGTGGAAGACAACAAACTCAAAACAAATGGCAACTTCAATAAATGTTCTGTCTTACATATTGGCAAAAAAAAAATCAGAAAGTAAAATACAAGCTGAATAGTCAAGACCTTGTTGATGACCCAAGCTCTGTAAAGGACCCTAGAATACTTATCTCTAATGATCTAAGTGCTAGAGCCCACTGTAACTACATAGCCAAAAAGGCATTAAGAGTTGTTAACCTACTCCTATGTAGCTTTTTCTCTGGTAATATCATACTACTAACTAGAGCATACAAAACATTTGCTAGACCAATACTTGAATATAGCTCATCAATCTGAAACCCACATTACGTATCTGATATTAGCACAGTTGAGAAAGTCCAGAAATATTTCACAAGAAGAGTTCTCCACTACTCTACTCGTTGCAGAATATCTTATGCCACCAGACTCAAAATTCTAGACCTAGAAAACCTAGAACTATGCCGCCTTTGGTCCGATCTAAGTATGGTATATAAAATCATACATTGCAATGTCCTACCTGTCAATGAATACTTCAGCTTCAACCATAACAACACAAGAGCAAACAATAGATACAAATTCAAGATTAACCACAACAAACTTGATTGCAGGAAATACAACTTCAGCAACAGAGTGGTCAATGTCTGGAATACTCTACCTGACTCTGTGGTTTCTTCCCCAAACCCCAAAAACCTTTAACCTTAGACTGTCTACTATTGACCTTACCCCTTTCCTAAGAGGTCTGTAGGGGGTGTGCATAAGCGCACCAACGTGCCTACCGTCCCTGTTCTATTGTTTATTTTATTTTTCTTATATGTACCCATTTCATGTATTCATAACTATGTATATACTTATACCTGTTATCTTGTAAGTAATTGACAAATCAAATTAAATAAAAATAAATAAATATAAATTGTAAAGATACAAGCAACCTGGTTATAGTCATAAGTGGGAAGAGATAGGTAATAGAAAGGATGAGAATAGTAATACACCATGCGTGGTGTTGGTGCAAAAAAGCGCAGGAATATTGGCTTAGGACAGAGAAGTGGCTGGAGGAAATGTTGGGTTTTAAAGTAGATCACCTACCAGAATGCCTTCTATTAGGAATTATGTCAAAAAATATAAGAAAGATGAGCTTGATTTGACTATTGTAGACATTGTGCTTTCAGGATATCCTTGTCTTGGATGGCAAACCTCAGACAAAGAACATTCCATGCAAAGTGCAACGTTTGCATGTTTACTTGGGGGAAACATTTGCATGTTTACCTGGAGGAAACAAGACCTTAACACCTAGATAGGACGGAACAAAGGCAGGAACTGAAGCTTATGTTAATCTTAATTAAAACTTAATCCTAACTGGAAATGAATGTATAAACTGCTTAAGCAGACAGTAACAAAGGTTGTCTAAATAGATGTATAGTGTATAAATTAACCACTGGTATGCTACCATGAATATAGAGAGATAGAACGAACTCTGGCAAGAGAGCAGACAGCTCTTCTTATTCTCAACTTGACAATAAAGAAAGCAGCTTGTCTCATCTCCATGTGGTCCTGAGTCTTGATTCCTACAAGTGGTGCCTTGAACAGGGACTCCTTACTTCGTCCGGCAAGGATTTGGTGCACCTTCAACCTTTCAAAGGTTTCTGTAAGTATGGGGTCTTCGCTTTCTGAGGAGCAGAGAAAGCATGTGGAGGAATTAGGATACCTTTTAAAGAAAAATCATATAGATTTTTCTCAGCGCAGTCTCACAAGGCTGGTCCAGGAGATTGCAGCTCAATGTTTATGGTATCCAGAAAAAGGGTCTCTTAGGTTAGTAGATTGGGAAAAAATTGGAATTACTTTACATACAGAGCCAAGGGCTAGCGTGGAGATTTTACATGCTTGGCATTTATGTCGGCATGCAGTTGAGATATTTGGCACTAATGAGGTTTCTCTTTTAGCACCCCCCTCTTCACAAAATACAGCTCCTATTGTTTGTCCTCCTTCTTCATCAGAATATCTGACTATCTCTCCCTCTGCTCCCTTATACACAGGACAAAAACCTCCTGATCCGGTTATTCAAACATCTTTTCAAAAAATGGTGGAGACATGTAAAAAGGATGTCTCCATGCCAGGGGCAGAGTTAGCTGAATTATTGTCTGTCTGTCCTGTGCAGTATCATCCAGGTCAAGGCCAACAGCTGGGTCAGCAGATAGCAGAATGGGAAGGTTTACCTTATCAGATATTAAGGGAATTGAAAAAAGCTGTTACAGACTATGGTATTAGTAGTAATTTTACTAGAGGACTTATGGAAGGTATTAAAAATGGATATACCATGGTTCCTGAAGATTGGAAACAAATTTTTCGTATGATTTTAACTTCAATGCAATATGTAGTTTGGGAAAGTGAGTATATGAGACATGCTCAAGCAGCTGCAATGGGGGGAGGAGGAGCTTACACTGTAGAACAATTGTTTGGCTCTGGACAATTTACAGCTATCCCTGCACAAATAATCCTCCCTCCTGCAACTTTAGCTGTTGTGTCAGAATGTGCGTATCAAGCATTTCTGAAAGTTCCTCAGACTGGGGAACCTAGAGCAAATTTTTCTAACATCAGACAGGGAGTTAATGAGCCTTATGCTGATTTTGTGGAATGGTTATCAAAGGCCATTCGGCAACAATTTGATCATCAAGAAGCTGCTGGGGAACTTCTACGTCAATTAGCTATTGAAAATGCTAATTCTGATTGTAAAAGAGCTTTACAACCATTAAAGGCAACAGATCATTATACCCTGGCAGATATGCTACGTGTCTGTCAGGATATTGGGTCACAAACCTATAAAATGCATTTATTAGCTGCAGCAATTCAAAAGGGTCAAAAGCCCTCAGGAAATTGTTTTAAATGTGGTAAACCAGGGCATTTTCAAAAAGAATGCCGTTCTGTTCCTAATATTGCTAAAAACCGACCATCTAAAAAATGCCCAATTTGTAAAAAGGGTTTTCATTGGGCTAATCAATGTAGATTCCATTCGGGAAACTTGCCCATGGGTGTGGCACCCACCCAGAATCCAAAGCGTGCCTACCCCATAAACCTGACTCCACCACAGTCACTCTCTCCCACGCCACCCCTGCCACAGCCAGTAGTGCTGGGATCGATTTGATTACACAATTAGAAGTTGAATTTAAATTTCCAATGGAAGTTAAATTGGTTCCCTCTCAATACAAAGGTCCTCTTCCTTCAGGTCTTGTTGGTTTAATATTATCTCGTTCCTCTGCTCATAAGCTAGGACGCTTTGTGGTGCCTGGTGTTATTGATTCTGACTATACTGGCACCCTTATGATACAAATTTGGGTTAACCTCCCACAACGTATCCCTTCTTATTCTTCTATTGCTCAATTGCTTCTTCTTCCTTATGAAGTTCCTTCTCCTGGGTCTGGAATACGTGAAAATGCAGGCTTTGGCTCCACCTCTCCTTCGGTGGGTTTACTGCGGCCATTGACATTACATCGACCTTTGCTAACACTTTACCTTAATAAGCAACCTTTTCAAGGGCTATTGGATACAGGGGCCGATGTTACTGTCATCTCCTCTTTACAGTGGCCTGTTCAATGGCCTAAGAAAGCTGTTTCTTCCTTGTGGGGCGTGGGTGGCTCTACTTCAGCTTGGCAAAGTGTTCAGGATATTGACATTTCCACTACTGCTGGTAAGTTCTTTTCTTTAAAACCATATATTTTGGATATTCATACTAATATATGGGGTCGTGATGTTCTTGTCTTTTTAAATGCTCATTTAATTTTGGATGATGGCTCTCCCACTTAAGTGGCTCTGTTCTACTCCTGTATAGGTGGAACAATGGCCTCTTCCTGCTGATAAACTTTCAGCTTTACAGCATTTAGTTCATGAACAACTTTTAGCAGGACATATTGAATCTTCTACCAGTCCATGGAATACTCCTGTTTTTGTAATAAAAAAGAAAAGTGGGAACTGGAGATTCTTACAGGATTTAAGGGAAATTAATAAATGTATTCAACCCATGGGTCCATTACAATGTGGACTTCCAAATCCAAATTTAATTCCCAATTCTTATAAGCTATTGATAGTTGATTTAAAGGATTGTTTTTTTACTATTCCATTGCAGCCTCAAGATAAGGAAAAATTTGCTTTTACAGTTCCTGCACTGAATAATAGTATGCCTACTAAACGATATCAATGGCGTGTATTGCCACAAGGCATGCTTAATTCTCCCACCTTGTGTCAACACTTTGTGGATAATGCTCTTCAGCCTTTTAGAGATAAATTCCCTACTTATCTTGTTTATCATTATATGGATGATATTTTAATTGCTGCCCCAGATTTTGATTAATCCTCTCTATTGAAGGAATTACAGGATATTGTTGCACAACATGGCTTGTATATAGCACCTGAAAAAATACAAAGAATAGAGCCCTATTTATATTTAGGTCATAAACTATTGAAAAGCTCTTCTATTCCAGTTTTACCTACTTTGCAGGTACAACCTAAATATACATTGGTACAATGGCAAAAACTGCTTGGAATTATTAATTGGGCGCGACCATTCTTCTGTATCACTACAGGGGATATGTTGCCATTGTTCACTTCTCTGAAAGGTTCACAGCACCCTGGGGATGTGGTAGCCCTTACCAATCTTCAGAAGGATTGTCTTCAAGCTATTCTACAAAAATTTAAGGAACGCTATGTGGATAGGATAGCTTCTTTATCATTAAATCTTAATCTGGCTATACTCCCCACTTCTCCCCTTCCCACTGGCTGTCTATATACACCAGTTTCTGATAAGCAGGTCCACATACATGAATGGCTTAATTTATCTGCTACTCCACCTCGTAATATCTACCCTTATCAGTCTGCTTTAGAAGACTTAATAATTAAAGCAAGAAAACGAGCTTTAGTTCTTACTGGATGTGATCTAAGTAGTATAGCCTTTACTCGTACAAAAGCTGAACATGAACATCTAATGACTGTTTCTGACTCTTATCAAATAGCCTTTTCCCAATATGTGGGGAAACTTCTTTATTCTTTACCTAAAGACCCCCGGATAGTAATCACCTCTACTTTAAATCCTGCCTTCTCTTCCATTTTTGCTCGAACTCCTTTGTCTTCTGCTATCACAGTTTTTACTGATGGGTCCCCAACTAGAGGAGTTGTTGTATGGCAGGAGCAGCAGCTCTGGCATTCCAAATACACCTCTGTACAAACTTCAGCTCAACGTGCTGAATTGGCAGCTGTAATTCTGGCATTACACTTATTTTCTGATCAACCTATTAACCTTATAGTTGATACTCAGTACGTGTATCTGGCCATGCAGTCCTTACCGTACTCGTATTGTGCCTTAAATTTGGATGTAAATTTGTTGGCCCTGTTTTTATCTTTAAAAAATGTCTTGGAAACTCGTTCCTATCCTTTATATGTTGAACATATAAGAAGTCATACTCCTTTTACTAATGCCCTTACAGAAGGAAATCGGAAAGCAGATGAATCTTTAAAAGCAGTTACTTCTTTGTTTTCTGACCCTATTGCAAGTCATTCCTATTTTCATCAAACTGCAAAATCACCGGTTAAGCAATTTCATATTCCTCTGTCACAGGCACGTGATATTGTACGAACCTGTCCTGCCTGTCAACAAGTGGCCGTCCCATTTCCAGTTGGGGTTAATCCCCGTGGCACTCATGCTAATCAGATATGGCAAATGGATGTCACACAATTTGTAGCCTTCAAGCCCTATAATAATTTACATGTTTCCATAGACACTTACTCTCATTATTTATGGGTAACTGTTTCTCAACATGAGCGTGCACAAGATGTTATTGCTCATTGTCTTTCTTCCTTTGCTGTTATGGGTCACCCTTTACAATTGAAAACTGATAATGGTCCAGCTTATATTAGTAAGGACTTTAATCAGTTCTGTCAACAATGGAAATAACATTGGTACATGGTATCCCTTATAATTCTCAAGGACAAGCTATTGTTGAACGGGCCCACCATACCTTTAAAGCATTGCTTCAAAAGCAGTTACAAACTGAATCTGGGCCCTATCATCTCTGAAAAATACAGAATATAATTTCCATTATATTGTTCACTTGGAATTACTTAATTGTCTCAGATTCCTTTTCAGAACCACCTGTTATTTTGCATTTCCGCACAGCAGAACCTTTAGACAAACCTTTGGTTAAATATCGTCAAGCACCAGACCCTGAGTGGAAAGGTCCGGCCCGGTTAATTACTTGGGGCCGGGGTTATGCTGCTGTAGAAGCTCCACAGACTCGCCAAGCTATTCGGATCCCTGCTCGTTGCATACGACCTTATCATGGCGTGGCGCCAGGGCCTACAGAATCCAATTCCAAACTTCAACCTGCACCTGGAAACAGAAGTCCGTCTTCCGAAGCCCAAAGCTGAATGCCCTCCGCCAATTACTTGGGGCCAAGTGAAAGCTACCATCTATCAGGCACAGCAACAATTGCAAAAGGCGGCATTGCCACAAACTCCTGAAAATTTGGTTGCTGCTGTATTTTCTATTATAACTGCTAATTCTGTAATGATTATTATGTGCTTTTTACTGTTAAGTGTCAGTAGAGTAGGGGCACAGGATGTTATTGATACTATGCCTCTTAATCCTAATATGTGGGTTCGTCATGCTCAGTATATGTTTATGACCCATGGTACTAATGTAACCTTGTATTATGAGCCTCCCATGACTTTTGGCCAAATAGCTTTTATTCCTAACCTTATTGCCTCTTCTTCTTTTGTTGTCTCACAGTTACAGAATCTTCAACAGTCTTGGTTATTTTCACAACCTCCTACTTAATTAAACAATATTCGTTGGCGTTATTTGAAACTTACTCACTTCACTAAAGGATTATGTTTTTGTTGTCATGCCCAACATACTTGGCTGGCTAATTGGGATGACTATCCCAGAGCACAACGAATTTTAAATAAAATTGGGAATTATAGTTATTGCTCTAATTATTATTGGCTATGGGGTACCTTTAATTCTTCATTGTATGGACCTAATGTAATTCCTGAAATGTACCCTGATGATTTTCCTATTTTTAATGTAACTAATCAATCTAATGTTGGATCAATATGTGCTGTTCATTTTCACTCTCTAAAAAAAAAAAAAAAAAACTATTGAAGATGAGCTTGCTAACTTACAATCCTATTTTCAGAATAATATTCATGCTATTCCCTCTCTTTTTGAATGGTTGACTAATTGGCTGCCAGATTGGGTTTGGTTAAAACAACTATTCTTTTATGGAATAATTCTTATAGTGATATTAATAATATCTTGTTGTTTTATTCAATGTATTCCTTCACTCTTGACTTTGTTCCGCCCTATTCCGGCTTCTCTCAATCCAATTCAATTATGCTATATTCAAAAATCCTTACTTCCTCACAATAAAGTAAAAAATGGGGATATGTAGACATTGTGCTTTCAGGATATTCTTGTCTTGGATGGCAAACCTCAGACAAAGAACATTCCATGCAAAGTGCAACGTTTGCATGTTTACTTGGGGGAAACATTTGCATGTTTACCTGGAGGAAACAAGACCTTAACACCTAGATAGGACGGAACAAAGGCAGGAACTGAAGCTTATGTTAATCTTAATTAAAACTTAATCCTAACTGGAAATGAATGTATAAACTGCTTAAGCAGACAGTAACAAAGGTTGTTTAAATAGATGTATAGTGTATAAATTAACCACTGGTATGCTACCATGAATATAGAGAGATAGAACGAACTCTGGCAAGAGAGCAGACAGCTCTTCTTATTCTCAGCTTGACAATAAAGAAAGCAGCTTGTCTCATCTCCATGTGGTCCTGAGTCTTGATTCCTACAGACTATACACATTATTACTGCAGCAAGGATAACATTTGCCCAGAATTGGAAAGAGACAGTTATACCAAGTGAAGAAGTAATAAACAAAATCTTACTATGCGCTGAAATGGACCAGTTAACTCTAGAAATGAAAAACAAAGATCATTTGCTGCAGTAATAATGTGTATAGTCATGTGGTGGATATGCATTGACGCTAAAAAATATTGAACCAGAATACGCACGTGGTTGGAAAAAATGATAAAACAACATACAGATTTAAAACCAGAGATTATAACAATAAAAATCTTTTTTAAAAAAGAAAAGACAGACACAGACTTCAACGCATAATTAGGACTGCAGAAAAAAAACAATAGCTACCAACCTGCCTTCTATTGAGGATCTGTATATAGTACGAATCAAAAAGAGGGCTGTGAAAATACCTACAGACCCTCACATCTTGGACATACATTTTTACAACTTCTACCCTCAAAACGACACTACATGGCACTGCACACCAGAACAACTAGACAAAAGGACAGTTTTTCTCTGAATGCCATCACTCTGCTAAATAACGAACTCCCATGACACTGTCAAATTACTTAGTAAGACTGTATTACTATTATTCTTTTTAAAAAAAAAAACATTTTATTAAACAAAACAATTAAAAACATTGAACATGGTGAAGTTGGTTTGATGTAATTTAGGATCAATATCCCATATATATATGAAGCTCTTAACAGGCTTAATTGAACTTCTGGGCATTCAGCCAAGAGCATTTTACATCTCATAAAAGTGTTGCAAGCTAGATAAACAATCCACTCCGTGCTTGCGAGGGAGAGCCATTGAGAAAATCTGATAACATAGCCACTAGCCTCCGAGGGGATTAATTCTCAAATAATAAGAATCCTGTAACTCGTCAGAAATTCCACTAAGACTCCAAGATCCCTCACAGTTACGGCTATTAAGTCTGGTTTCACCCAGTCTTTTATTTAAGTATTAAATGCATGAAATAATAAACAACTTTTTGGTATATACTTTTTTTAGGTAATTAGGACACAGAAGTGATGTTGAGTTGGCTACGACCACCCAGTCACATGACCACCTAGCCATGCCCACCCAGCTAGTCATTAGGGCAGAGATCCCCTTGCTAAAATATTTGAAGCCCACCCCTGTTTATGACCATTTTTCACACTTATGACCATGGCATCATAATTAACCAATGGAACAACTTGCCTTCAGAAGTTGTAGGTGCTTCATCACTGGAGGTTTTTAAGAAAAGACTGGGCAGTCACTTGTCTGAAATGGTATAGGATCTTCTGCTTGAGCAGGGGGTTGGACTAGAAGACCTCCAAGGTCCCTTCTGGCTCTATTCTGATTCTAATCTTCTAATCCAACCTCTTGTTCCAGCAGGAGATCCTGTACATTTCATGACTGTCCACTTCAATCGCTTCTTAAAAACCTCCAGTGAGGGAGCATTAACAACTTATGGAGGCAAGCCATTCCACTGGTTTATTGTTCTCATTGTCAGGAAAAGACTTCTTGTCTCTTGAAAAAACACCTTTGGGATTCCAGGTGAGACTCCATCTCAGAGAGGAAAGGCCTGGCTGAGCTTCCAAAAGCTTTATCTGCAGACATTCCACAGGCCCAACCATGATGCCAGCTCTATTTTTAATAAGAATGATCCATATGATGGTGTGCTACCTTGAACATAGTTGATGGAACCCCCATGATGGCGCCTCCAGCTCCACCTCCCTGGACTATTAGCTAAGGGATGACTTCTTCATTCCAGCCCAATTCCATTGGTCAAACCCAGGCCTGTCTCCTAGCAACGCAGAAGAACCCACTGATGTTGTCACCTTGGTCTGAACAATAGAGAAGAGGATCCTGCGCCATGGACTATAGCACAGGATCAAAGCCCCACTTGGGCTGGCTAATCCAAGCAGTTGTAGTCTTCCTGTCATTGTTGGGACCATGGGGTTTTGACCTAAAGTGTAAGAGGAGGGCCTGGGGAAGGGGGGGGGGTTTACTACCAGTTCGGCTAAACTGGTCCAAACCAGTAGCATATCACCACTGATCTTCAACCATGCTAGTCTTCTAAGCAGTTGTCAATTTGACCACACTTGAGCTAAAATTGCAAAATTCAGAGCTTACCTGGGAACAAGCCCCATTGATCCAATGAGGCTGGATTAAAGGTGCAGGTGTAGAAAGTTTGGTTGATCTTATCAAGGAGCATTGGAATCTAGTGAGGAAATGATTATATGTTCAAAAATAACCCTCAATGGAGAATGGTAGGGAAAGGTAATGGAATGTGCAGAGAGGGTTTATTTAAACTTCTTTGATGGGAGAAAAGACAATATCTATACACTTGTTCCTGACTGGAAAACCCTGATAGAGTTTTTGCATAAAGCGGAAAAAAATGTACTTATGAATTGTGGCTTTGATGATCAGAAAAAAAAATAGATGATAGAAAAAAGTGAAATTATAATTACTATTATAATCGTGATTATAAAGTAAGAGATAACTTTGCAACCAGACTTGCAGGAGTTGCAAAGGAAATTGGTGCTTCTTTTTATTTTTTTCTTTCTTCTCTTTTTCTCTTCTTTTCCTTTATTCTGTATTAAAGTGTAGAGCATATATCACAGAATAACAGAATTGGAAGGGACCTTCTAAGTCCGGTTCCCTGCTCAGGCATTGTACCATTTCAGACAAATGGTTGTCCATTCCCTTCTTAAAAACCTTCTGTGATGGACACCCACAACTTCTGTAGGCAAGTCGTTCCACTGATTAATTGTTTTGACTGTCAGGAAATTTCTTCTAAGTTCTAAGTTGCTTCTCTCCTTGATTAGTTTCCCTCCTTCCCTTCTTGTCCTGCCTTCAGGTGCTTTGGAGAATAGGCTGACCCTCGCCTTTCTGTGGCAATGCCTATAATATTGGAAGACTGCTATCAACTCACCCCCTAGACTAGATATGTGATAACCCGGGGTATGGCACAAAGGCAACACAGTCAAATAAGCAAGAAGAGTCCCTTTATTATCTCCAACTTTGCCCCCTATGTCCAAGTTACCTTCGGCTGGAGAAAAACTCCTCCAGGAACGGCCTTTAACTGGAGAAAATTCAGTCCAAAACAAGATACATATAGACTGTAACTAAAAATCCAAACACACCAAGCTGCAGTAATTAACTTGACAGAGCAGGAGAAGGAATTGCAGACTTGAAAGCATAGCAAAACTCACACAGTTGGGAAGACGCCAGGAACATAGATAAGCCACGACGAGACCAGATAAATTCACGATTTTCTCCCAACAGTTTGCTGTGCATAGCTTCCCTTTTTAAACACTGTGTTCCCAGCTGCAGTAATGAAGGGAATCAGGGCCCCTTCCTCCCCTATAAGCCATGCAACTCATGTTGCAACATGCAACTCATGTTGCTCCCTTCTCCGTTCCTCCCTGAATGCCCTAGAATGAAGAGGGGATGGGCCTGGGTCTTCCTCTGAATTACCTCTCCCTTGCTCTACCTCTCCCCTGCTCAGCCCAGCTGGACTTTGCTCTTCCCAGTTTCTTTCACAGCCAATGGAGCCACACTCTGACTCCCTGTCAGCTGTTCAGCCTCCCCATCCGAATCAGATTCCGACAGGGGCATAATACCTGGTTCCCTCAATTGTTTATTTTATGTTTTAGCCTCCAGTCCCCTAATTATCTTTATTGCTCTTCTCAGTATCTTTGTTTTTATTGTGATGATCAATACTCGCAGTATTCAAAGTATAGCCTCACACATTCAGTACTGTCACTTCTTGTTGCCGTAATGTTATCCTTCTGTTGATGCAATTTAGGACTGCGTTCACCTTTTTTGGCAGCTGTAACAGACTGCTGGCTCATACAGATAATCCTCGATTTACAACAGTTCATTTAGCGACTGTTCAAAGCTACAATGGCACTAAATAAAGTGACTTATGACCATTTTTAACAGTTACAACTTTTGCAGCATCCCCACCATGGTCTGGTGATCAAAATTCAGAAATTTAACCTCTGATTCATATTTATGACAGGTTTCAGTGTCCCAAAGTCGTGTGATCACTTTTTGCAACCTTCTGACCAGCAAAGCCAATGGAGAAGCCAGATTCACTTAACAACCGGCTTACTAACTTAACAACTTTGCTGATTCACTTGACAATTTTCAATTTCATTATACACATGTTGTGCATTGACAATAAATGTTTGATTGACAACTGTGGCAAGAATGGTCATAAAATGGGGCAAAACTCATTTAACAAATGTCTCACTTAACACAGAGATTGTGGTCGTAAGTCGAGGATTACCTGTACTTAAGTGGTTGTCCACTAGGACTCCTAGATCCCTCTTACAGTTTCTGCTGTTGGGCCAGATATCACCTCTTCTTATACCTGTTCACTTAGTGTTTCTTGCCTAAGTGAAAAAACGTATTTTTCTTACCACCGAATTGCATTTTGTTGGGTTAGAGCCCAGTGTTCAAATCTATTGAGATTCTTCTTGGCCTATTGAAGAGAAGGCTTATGGGTGATATGATCCTCCAATACTTGAGGGGCTGTCTCAGCAGCAGGAGGTGCATTCATTCTCCATAGCACCCGAGACAGATCCTATCTCTCTCTCTCTCTCTCTCTCCCTCCCTCCCTCCTTCCTCTCTATCTAGCTATCTATTTATATCTATATCTATATATATCTATTTATATCTATCTATATCTATATCATCTATCATCTATCTATCTATCTATCTCTATCTCTATATCTCTATCTTCTATCTATCTTTATTTCTATCTTTATTTCTATCTCTATCTCTATATCTATCTCTATCTATCTATCTATCTATCTATCTATCTATCTATCTCTGTATCTGTATCTATATCTACATATATCTATCTATCTATCTATCTATCTATCTATCTATCTATCTATCTATCTATCTATCTATTTATCTATATCTATCTATATCATCTATCTATCATCTATCTATCTCTATCTATCTATCTATCTATCTATCTATCTATCTATCTATCTATCTATCTATCTATCTATCTATCTATCTATCTATCTATCTATCTATCTATCTATCTATCTATCTATCTATCTATCTATCTATCTATCTATCTATCTATCTATCTATCTATCTATCTATCTATCTATCTATCTATCTACGAAATACCACTCCCACAAAATCTCCAGAACTGTAAAGCCTACAAACTTGAAATTTGGCACATATGTTCCTCTTGGCTTCTAGGTACTCACTAAGAAAGGATTTTTTGAAATGACCATCAGAGCATTAGTATTTCCTATATTATTATTATTAACACGCTCTATGCTAAGGAGTTCTACTCCCCCTCCTCACCTGAAAAAAAATCTCTTCCAAATGCAAAACACAAGCAGAGGAAAGGAGTTTCAGTTTCAGTTTCACAGCACCAAGCAGCTTTAGTACAAAACAGTTGAGCTAAGCCATACCCAGGCTCTTTGCTGTCTCCTTCTTGCTCACACAGCAAATACTGTATCAGTTTCCAAATAGCCCTCAGTTCTCTCACACATTGACAGGATGCTAGCCAAATGAATACAGGCAGAGGCATAATTCCCCCCCCCTTATTTTCCTCCCAAAAAAACTAAGCCCAATCACATAGTTTCGTAGCGAAGCATGGGTATCCAGCTAGTCTGTAAATAAGAAGAAATTTCCTGATAGTGAAAACAACAATTAATCAATGGAACGGTTTGCCTCCAAAAGTTGTGGGTACTCCATCGCTGGAGGTTTTCAAGAAATGATTGGACAACCATTTATCCGGGGTGGTATAAGGATGCTTGTCATGAAGAGGGAATTGAACTTAGTGGTTATATTTATTTAGTTATGCATTGAAGGAATGGGGATGTTGAAGCTGATCCTGTATGACACTTGGGAATTTACATTGGAATGACTCTAGGAAATTCTCTCAAAGGAGGAGAGGAATTTGGATGAGTTTGGGACACAGATGAACTAGAATGCTCTTCTAGCTATTAATGAGGGTGATCAAACAGTGGGTGGAGATGTCCTTTTTATTTTGTTTTATTCTGCAGCCTTCTCTCCAGCAATCTGTAGCCTTAGCTGCTGATATTTAGAATAGGATAGAATAGAATAGAATAGAATAGAATAGAATAGAATAGAATTCTTTATTGGCCAAGTGTGATTGGACACACAAGGAATTTGTCTTGGTGCAAATGCTCTCAGTGTACATAAAAGAAAAGATACATTCATTAAGAGTCAAGAATCATAAGGCACAATACTTAATGATAGTCATAGGGCACAAATAAGCAATCAAATCATACTAGGAAACAGTCAATATAAATCATAAGGGTACAATCAACAAAGTTACCGTCATACAGTCACAAGTGAGAGGGAATGGGTGATAAGGAGTGATGAGAAGATTAATAGAAATAGTAGTGCAGACTTTGTAAATAGTTGGACAGTGTTGAGGGAATTATTTGTTTAGCAGAGTGATAGCTTTCGGGGAAAAACTGTCCTTGTATCTAGTTGTTCTGATGTACAGTGCTCTATAGCGTCGTTTTGAGGGTAGGAGTTGAAACAGCTTATGTCCGGGATGTGAGGGGTGTGTAAATATTTTCACAGCCCTCTTGTTGACTCGTGCAGGATACAAGTCCTCAATGGAAGGCAAGTTGGTAGCCATTGTTTTTTCTGCAGTCCTAATTATCCTCTGAAGTCTGTTTCTATCTTATTGGGTTGCAGAATCAAACTAAACAGTTATAAAGATGCAAATGACAGACTCAATAATTCTTATCTGTAGAACTGGATTAGCAGCTCCTTGGGCAGTTTGAGTTTTCTGGGTTGGTGCAGGAAGAAAGAAAAATTCCTGCTCTTGGAGACATGTTGCTTCCTCCAGGAAGTGACTGACAAATCACTTCCACAGTTTCTCCACCCACACATTGTGAGAAGTTCTTGAAAGGCCATTCTGGCCAACTTCAGTCTGACCACAATCAGGTGGGACCAAGTCCATTTTCACTTCTGATCTTATCTGTCTTGGCTTCTTCTCAGATTGTGGGATGCACCCCAAATACCAAAGCTGGAAGGACGTGACCGATGGACATCATGCTTTACCTGGAACCTGGCCCTGGCTCATCAGCATCCAGATCTACACTCCCAAGGGACCAAGGCATTCTTGTGATGGAGTTATAGTTGATGTTCATTGGATCCTTACCGCAGCACACTGTTTCATTGCAAAGAAAAAGTAAGAAAGAAACCAGCATCTACTTGCTGAGTATTTGTGGAGCTGAGTGGATGTTGCTTTGAGTGGTACGGTGGCCTAGAGGTGGAGCTCTCACCTCACAATCAGGAGGTTGTGAGTTTGATCCTAGGTAGAGGCAGATATTTCTCTCTCTGGGCACAATGAGAATAGATCTGCTGAACAAAACTCCACATTAGTGACAGGAAGGGCATCCAGCCAGTAAACACTCAACTCCATTCAGTTGCCCTGACTCTACCGTGCACGGGATTATGGGATCATTCAACGACAAGAAGAAGAAGAGAGGATGTTGCTTTCACTTATTTTATTTGTATGTTATTTGTCCAGCCCCCAGAGCCTAGAATGATAAACAGTAAATTATTTATCCTAAAGGTGCTTTTTCAAAAGGAAACTGGACTTTGTTTTTCCTTGATATGCTTAATGATATTTTTTTTTTTTGAGGAACTGAGCACATTAGGCTGAGGCCTGGTGCAAAATGGGTGAAGGAGTGGTCCTTGACTTACAACCTACAGCTGAGCCCAACATTTCTGCTGCTAAGTGAGAAATTTGTTAAGTGAGTTGTGTGGACTTCAGAATTTGTAAGATCCTCCTCAGATCTTCCAAACAGTTTCAGGAATATATGAAGACCATATTGTGCCCGAGTATAGATCAGGGAGGTTCAGATATTGCATGTGGTGGTTGAGATTTTTCTATTTGGAGTGGGACATAAGGTTCCAGCATTTTTAGGAATCTGATATAGCTCTGTTTGAAAGATTTCTTTAGGTGTCCCAAAAGTGCTTTTTTTTTCAGGAGGCAACTGGACTTCCTTGTTTTTTCTTTGAAGATGTTTCGCTTCTCATCCAAGAAGCTTCTTCAATTCTGAATCAATGGTGAGGAGCTGAAGAAGCTTCCTGGATGAGAAGTGAAACATCTTCAAAGAAAAAAACCAGAATGTCCAGTTGCCTCCTGAAAAAAGTACCTTTGGGACAACCCATACGACCTGGATGACTGAGAATCTCTACAGATTTCTTTGGTTGCTACAGATCCAATGCTCTGTTTTGTTGTTGTTTGTGTGTTTGTTTTACTTACAGCTCTCTGAAAGTCTGGAAGATTGTGTTGGGCACCACAGATCTCTCTCGATTGCCTGACATAGCCCAGTTACGTTCAATAAAACGAATCATCTTCCACCAGGATTACAATCCCACCACAATGATCAATGACATTGCATTGATAGAAGTGGACAATCCTGTGATTTTCAATGACTACGTGCAGCCAATCTGTCTGCCGCCGGTCAACTTGGACTCTGAAGCCTTCTCCATCTGTTACGTCAGTGGCTGGAATTCAAGCGGTGAGAGAGTCACAATGGAGGGAGACATCGGAAAGGGTTGGTTCCAGTGGTGAAATCCTATCAGTTCAGACCGGTGCGGCCAAACCGGTAGTAAAAAAAGCTCTGATGATCAGCTGAGAGGAGAAAGAAGAGGAAAGCACAGGATCGGCCTTCCACCCACCCTTCTGCTTTTCTGTTCTTTACCCTCTCAGCTGATTGGTGTAGCAGAGTCTCAGCTGGTGTTTGGAAAACTGTGCGTACACGCGAGTTTGGTGCATGCGTGCACCGAACCGGTAGGGAAACTGATAGAATCCCACCACTGGTTGAAAATAGCATCTCAAAGGTGCTATTTTCCAAAAAAAACTGGATTGTTTTTTTCCCTTGAGGAAGAAGAAAAAGAAGTTTCACTTCTCATCCGAGAAGCTTCATCAGTTCTTGAACAATGGTGGGAGTTCTGGAAGATTAGTTCTGATAGGATGGGATTGGTTCTTATACAGATAGTCCTCGACGTATGACTACAGATGAGCCCAAAATTCCTGTTGCTAAACTAGACATTTGTTAAGTCAGTTTTGCCCCATTTTAAAACCTTCCTTGCCAATTTTTTAAGTGAATCACTGCAGTTGTTAAATTAGTAACATGCTGGTGAAGTGAATCTGGCTTCTCCATTGACTTTGCTTGTCAGAAGGTCGCAAAAGGGGATCCCAGGACACTACCACCATCATAAATGTGAGTCAATTACCATAAATATGAGTCAATTGCCATAAATATGAGTCAATTACCATCATAAATATGAGTCAATTACCATAAATATGTCAATTGCCATAAATACGAGTCAATTGCCAATTTTGATCACGTGACCATGGGGATGCTGCAATGATTGTATAAGTGTGAAAAACTGTCATAAGTCTACACATGTGTGGGATCTAAGTAGCACACACGAACACCAAAGAATTGTTTTTCATGGAACAGCTCCTTGGTGTCCAAAAGGTTGGGGATCATTGCCTTAGAAGACTTCAGGTAGCCCTCAACTTAGGACCACAATTGAGCCCCAACTTTCTGTTGATAAGGGAGATAGTTCAGTGAGTTTTGCCTCATTTTACGAGCTCTCATGTCACAGTTGTTACGCGAAACAGTGCAGTTGCTGAGTTAGTAACCCAGTTGTGAAATGAATCTGACTTCTTCACTGACTGTGCTTGTCAGAAGTATTCAGAGTTTCTGCAGCATTAATTCAGCTCCAGAAAAATAAACACAGATGGCTGGTGCTTCATTTAACTTCTTTATAAACATATATAGTAAATTTTACAATACCAGTTGTATATTTCTCCAACATGGAGCAAACTCAAAACAGAAGCTTGTTGCAAGTAACTTCAACAGCAACTCAGGAGCTCAGAAACAGGCATCAGTTTCACTTTAGTTCAGCAGGCAAGAGCAGAGGAGAGAAGCAGTTTCATTTTCAACGACTCAGAGCTTAAAACTTAGCTTCAGAGCTGCAGAGCTTAATATAGAGCCGTGCCTTGGCTACTTCTACTTTCAGTTTCCAAAACAGTCCTCATTGGCTGACTTAGTTGCTATGCCTGTTCATTGGCTGACCTGGTTACCATGCTCCATTCCAGTTCATGAATATACTTTGACAAGAAGGTGACAAAAGGGGGTCACATGACCTTGAGATACTGCAACCTTCATGAATATGAATAAAGTGTCCAGTTGTCAACTGTCTAATTATGATTATGTGATCGTGGGGATGTTGCAATGGTGGTACAGGTGGAAAATGGTCATAAGTCACTTCTTCCAGTGCTGTTGTAACTTCAAACTATCGCTAAATGAATGGTTATAAGTTGAGGACAACCTGTAAGGACCAAATCACAAGTAATACTAGGATATTCTCTCTCTCTGTGTGTGGGGGGGTCTCTCTCCCTCTCTCTCTCTGTCTCTGTCTCTGTCTCTGTCTATCTCTATCTCTCTGTTTCTGTCTGTCTCTCTGTTTTTCTCTCTTTCTCTGTTTGTCTCTTTCTGTCTCTCTACATGTCTCTGTCTGTTTCTGTCTCTCTGTGTCTCTCTCTCTCTGTCTCTCTGTTTCTGTCTGTCTCCGTTTTTTTCTCTTTCTCTCTCTCTCTCTTTCTGTCTCTCTCTATATCTCCGTTTGTCTGTTTCTCTTTCTCTGTGTGTCTCTCTCTCTGTTTATCTCTGTGTTTCTGACTGTCTCTCTGTTTTTTCTGTTTGTCTTTTTCTGTCTCTCTCTATGTCTCTGTCTGTTTCTGTCTCTCTGTGTCTCTCTATTTCTCTCTGTGTGTGTCTCTCTGTATTTCTCTCTGTGTGTGCCTCTCTGTCCCTCTGTCTCTCTCTCTATTTCTGTCTGTCTCTCTGTTTTTTCTCTTTCTCTGTCTCTCTCTCTGTCTGTCTGCTTCTCTCTGTGTGTGTCTCTGTCTCTCTCTTTTTTCTGTCTGTCTGCTTCTCTGTGTGTGTGTCTCTGTCTCTCTCTTTTTTCTGTCTGTCTCTGTTTTTTTCTCTCTCTTTCTCTGTTTGTCTCTTTCTCTGTCTCTCTCTGTCTGTCTCTGTTTGTCTGTTTCTCTCTGTGTTTGTCTCTCTATTTCTCTCTGTATGTGTCTCTCTGTATTTCTCTCTCTCACACACTCACTCTCTCTGTCTCTATTTCTTTCTCTCTTTTAATATACTTTGTGTCAAGCAGGCTACAGATTCTGAATTGGGAAATGGATTGTGTGTGTGTGTTTTGGAAGGAAGTGCTACAAAAAACAATGACCAGAGAAGGTGACCATCAAACTGAAGTCCATACTTTGTCCACAGGTATCTCCGCTGTAGTGTATGAAGCCAAAGCAAACATTCTAGAGACAACAACATGCAACAGCAGCGAATGGTACCACGGGGGAATGAATCCACACACACTCTGTGCAAGTTTGAAGGACAAGGGTGGCCACTCTTGCCAGGTAAATATTGTTGCCCATCAGCAACAGTAGCAGCAAAAGCTATTTCACAAACAGTGAAACCACACTATAAAAAAAAGATGTTGAAAGTGCAGAGAAGAGCAACCAGGATGATGAGGGGACTGGAGGCTAAAACATATGATGAATAGTTGCAGGAACTGGGTCTGGCTAGTCTAGTGAAGAGAAGGACCAGAGGAGACAGGATAGCAGTCTTCCAATAGTTGAGGGGCTGCCACAGAGAGGAGGGGGTCAAGCTATTTTCCAAAGCACCTGGAAGCCAATGGATGGAAATTGAACAAGGAGAGATTCAACCTGGAAATAAGGAAAAATTTTCTGACAGTGAGAACAATCAACCCATGGAACAGAAGTTGCCTTTGGAAGTTGTAGGAGCGTCATCACTGGAGACTTTCAAGAAGAGATTGGACTGCCATTGGTCAGAAATGGTGTAGAGTCTCCCAGGGGGTTGGACTGGATGACCTGCAAGATCCCTTCCATCTCTTTTAATCTAATCTAATCTAATTCCATTGGTTCAGTTTGTACCAGCCTTGGAAGGTAGACCCAAATAGGTAACATGATTGGATGAGAGAATCCTCCTTTACTTGAAATAGTCCTCAAATTATGACCACAAGTGAGGCCAAAATTTCCATTGCTAAGCGAGTTAAGTGAGTTTTGCCCCATTTTGTGACCTTTCGTGCTGCATTGGTTATGTGAATCACTGAAGTTGTTAAGTTAGTAACCCGGTCGTGGAATGAATCTGGCTTGCCCACTGACTTGGCTTGTCAGAAGTTGGCAAAAGGGGGAATCCCATGATCCCAGAGACACTGCAACCATCATAAATATGAACCCATTGCCAAGCATCTGAATGTGGATCCCATGGTCATGGGGATACTGCAATGGAAAAGTCACTTTTTTTTTTCAGGGCTGTTTTAATTTTGAACGATTTCTATAAACGCAGGGTTGTAATTTGAGGACTCTCTGGATTGTATTTATTATTTATTTATTAAACAAATATATATATAATCGTCTTAAGTCACTTTGCTGTTGTGATCTTGAAAAATCGCTAAATGAATGGTTGCAGGGGTAGGACTGCAACTGCTTTAGCAACCGGCTCTGTGAGCGCGTGCTTTGCACATGCGCAGCATTCCATAAACACCATGTCATGCCCTTGTTAGAGTCGGACTCTGAGGGAGAGGAGGAACAGCTGACAGGGAGTGGAGGTGTGGCTCCAAAGGTTGTGGAGGAGGCTGGGGAAGGGCAGAGGCCAGCTGGGCAGTCAGAGGAAGAACCAGGCTCATCCCCTCTTCATCCTAGGGCACGCAGGGAAAAACAGAGAAGGAAACAACTTGGCTTACGAGAGAGGAAGTGGCCATGATCCTCCTCATTGTTTGCAGCTGGGGAGACTAGTATATAAGAGAGATGATTACAACACAGTATTGCCAGAAGCAAAGTGTGTTTTATTTTGGGCTGAAGTTATCTTGTTTGGCATCCTTCCAACAGACTGTGCCTTGTTAGCTCCTTGAATTAGGTAATTACTTATCCTGATCCGTTGTGGAAATTTCATCATTGTAGTTTGTTTGGCTTTTTATTTCACTCTATCTCCTCATTAAGTTCAGACTGTATTGCTTTCTTTTGAAGACTATTTTTGACTACATTTTATCTCCAACTGAGAATTTTTGAACAGTGGGGCCAAGTTGGAGTCATTAAAGAACATTTATTTACGTTTTGAATTTTGTGACACTTGTGTTACACTCTGGGTCATCACAAACCAATTTGAACCTCTCCAGCTCATCTTCTAGCCTTCCCTGGTAAGTAGAACAGCTGAGACGCAGTAATTCACTTTGCCATGTGAATCAGCTGAGCTGCAAAAGAAGGAAATGTAAGACAGGATAGCGCAGGGGTGGGTAGTTGGGGCCAACTGATTGTCGTTCTTACCGGTTCGCTAGAACCAGTCTGAATCAGCTGCAGCCCCCACTGAATAGTTGTAATCGGAGAGGAATACCTCTATTTCAGAAAGAAAAACTCCAGAATGGGCTGCAGCTGATTCTATGCTTCGTGGCCTTGGAACTGGATCTCCATTAGCTATATTGATATAACAAACATTTCTTGTCCTGAGAATACATGTTCAAAACAATTAATTGCTTAAGCACTTAAGTTCTGTAATCATGAAACATCCATTTGTGTTCATACTGTACTGGAGATAATTTTATCAGAGCTCAATGCTTAACTTGGCACTTTATGGGTATTTGTATGTGGATCTTTGGTTATTCGGGTTTTCTCCCACATAGAATTGGAAGTATCTAGGCAACGCTTTGAAGAAGTCTCATTCATCATCTTCAGGCTTGTGTCTTCAGCTCTGTGCTTCTCGGAGTAATGTGAGCTTGTATCTTACTCCGATATATATATTTTACCATTTTTGTGTGAATGCCTTTGATTACATGTGTTGTATAAACAAATGCTCAAGGTATAACATTTGTCTTGCCATACAGTTGTCAAAAAGATATTCAACCTCCTTCTTCCATTTTTTTTCCTGCAGGGACAAGGTGGAGGGCTTTTAATGTGTAAAACTTTGCCAAAGTCACCATACTACATAGTTGGAATTTCCAATTCGGAGAAGGATTGTGACAGGGTAGAGTACCCCAAAATTTACACCTCCGTTGAACAGTTCCTGGAATGGATCTCCAAAAAGATGGGAAGTGAAGAGATCCAAAAGGAGAAACTAGACCATCATATTGAGAACACCAGTTCAGTTCCAGCCACCGATGTCCCTAAGGAAACCCTGGTCATAGAACCGCCATTCGTCCCTCAAGAAACGATTCCCACACTTCTAGAACCTCCATATGTGCCAGAAGAAACAACTCCTTCCCCTCCAGTGTCTCCCTTTATTCCTACAGAGACTACACTAATTCTGGAGCCTCCATCAGTTGACAAGCCAAGTCACTTGGGACCCAAATCAGTTGAGAGCTCAATGCAATATCCCTTTCCAAACACAACTCCTTTGCCTCCTGAGTATGTTCCTCCAGAAACAGAAGTCACTCTGGAGCCCCCATATATCCCTCTAGAGAACCCTGGTCATCTAGAGGCTCCGTACATCCCTCCAGAGACATCTGTCAGTGTGGAACCTCCATACATCCTTCAGGAAACCACTGCTTCTCTAGAGCTCCCATATACTCCCCAGGAGATCACCACTCCTCTGGAACGTCCATATACCCCCACGGAGACTTCTGTTCCTCTAGAAAATCCATACATTCCTTCAGAGACCTCAGGTACTCTAAAACCACCATACATACCCAAGGAGATTCCTCCATCTCTAGAGGCACCCTATAATTCTCCAGAGACTTCTCCTATTCTGGAACTTCCATACACACCTCCAGAAACTCCTGCTACCCTAGAAACTCCATATACACCTCCAGAAACTCCTGCTCCTCTGGAACCTCCATACACACCTCCAGAAACTCCTGCTAATCTAGAACCTCTGTACATTCCTGCAGAAACTACTCCTCTAGAAACTCCATGCATATCTCTAGGAGGTCTAGAAGCTCCAAACACATATTTAGGAAGACCTGTTCCTTTAAACCCTCCATGTGTACCTCCTGAAAGTCCTACTCCTCTAGAATCTCCATACTTGTCTTCAGAATCATCTCCTCCCTTAGAGCCTCCATACATCCTCCTGGAAAACCCACTCCCACCAGAACAGCCATATCCACCTCCAGAAAACCCTGCTCCTTTAGAATCTCTTCCACTCCAGGCTCAAGAACATTATCCTACAGACCACTACCTCTCTGGACCTGTCCTATATTTTTCATGATTCGGCTGTTATTTCTTCAGCGACCAGCAATATGGAACCTCCATGTGTTTTCTCCAAGATGCAGAGTCTCAAAAGACTTCTCCACCCATTGAGTCGCCATATACTCCACCAGAGTCTCTACGCTTTCCTCCAGATGCACCTGACTCTCTGGAAGAAAGAAACCCCTAGAAACCTTGCTCAGTTGACTCCCGTCCCCTCTAATCCAACCTACCCTTCACACAGCACTTGGGAGACAACTGCTCCCCTCATGCGCCAGAGGAACATGGTCAAAATGAGGTTCCAGATGTTCTTCTCTGGTCCAGTCCTCTCGAGGCAGCTGCCCCTCTTGAGTGGCCACATTGTATTCCCAGAGCCTTTTCTACTTTTAGAGTAACCATGTACGATGTTTGCTTTTGCATCCCTTAACAGTTCCTCTGATCTTCCAGAATTCTTAAAACATCTCCAGGAAACAACCATGATAGATATCATGAAAGTTAGTTATATTTTTTGGAACACATAGGTTTCATTTAATTTACTTTATTGATTATTCATTGATTAATTAAACTGCTCTATCCTCATCCAATGTCAACGGGCATCCTTCCTGAGACAGCCGCCTTCCTGTAACATCTACGCAGAGTCATCTACTCTGGAGATCCCACCTGAATTACATAGCTTGGAATTGATCCAGGTAGTCCTCGACTTACGGCCACAGTGGAGCCCGAAATTTCTGTGGCTAAGCAAGACATTTGTTAAGTTTGTTTACGACTTTTTTCGCCATAGTTGTTCAGTGAATCACTGCCATTGTTAAGTTAGTAACACCGTTATTAAGGGAATCTGGCTTTCCTGTTGAATTCACTTGTCAGAAGGTCACAAAAGGGAATCACATCTCCCTGGGATACGGCAACCATCATAAATGTGAGGCAGTTGCCAAACCACTGGAACCACCATTTTCACGGCTAACTAAAGTGGTTGTTACATGAGTAGCATCTAACTTTTTTTGCCCCGGTTGTTAAGCAAATCATTCACCACCACCATCATCATTTAACGACCTCATAATCCTTGCAGGGTGGAGTTTGGGCAACTGAATGGTGCTAGCAGAGTGTTTAATGGCCGGATGCCCTTCCTGTTGCCAATGCGGAGTTTTTTGCAGCAGATCTATTCTCATTGTGCCCAGAGAGAGAAATAGGATTGAACTCAACAGCCTGCTGATTGTGAGGTGAGAGCTCTACCTCTAGACCACTGCACCACTCTTTGTTAAGCAAATCATTGCCACTGTTAAATGAATCATGCAGTGCAACCTTTGGGCACCAAGTTTCAGGTTTTTCTGTGAACCGGAGGGGACGTGATTTCAGGCGCTGCCTGCATCCCACGGATGGGACTTTTTTGTGCAGCTAAGCTTTTGGCATGCTATGATCCGGTGCTGCTCCATAGACTGGGGATTGGGGACCCCTGGTGCAGTGGCTAAGTGAATCCAGCTCCCCCCATTACCTTTACTGGTCAGAAACTGGATGGGAAGGTCGCCAATCAGAGGTGGTATTCAGCCAGTTCTGACAGGTTCTGGAGAACCAATAGCGGAAATTTTGAGTAGTTCAGAGAATCGGCAAATACCACCTCTGACTGGCCCTGCCCCCATCTATTCTCTGCCTCCCGAGTCCCAGCTGATTGGCTAGGTCTTCTTTCATTGCCCTGCACAGGAGAACGGAGCTGGAAAGCAGGTTAGAGGAGTGGGGAGGGAATGGGGATTTTGCAGTATCCTTCCCCTGCCATACCCATCAAGCCATGCCTATTTATTTATTTATTTATTTATTTATTTATTTATTTATTTATATACCACCCCCTCTCCCAAATTGGGACTCGGGGCGGTGTACAGCCCAAATAAAACAATACTATTACAAATAGAAAATTTTAAATAGATTTTAAAAGATTAAACTAATGGCTGAAGTTAAAACTATAATAGGACTATAAAAGCAGGGTAAAAAGTTAAAAAATTAAAAACCATTCTAATGATACTAGGCCAGACCGGCCTGTTGAAAAAGGTGGGTCTTCAATGTGCACCGGAAGGTTCGAAGGTCAGGGATGGTCCGCATCTCCGGGGGTAATTCCTTCCAGAGGGAGGGCGCTCCCGCAGAGAAGGCCCGTACCCTCGGAGTCGCCAGGTGGCATCACCCAGCTGATGGCACCCCGAGGAGGCCCACCCTGTGAGAGCGCACTGGCTGGCGGGAGGCCGATGGTGGCAACAGGCAGTCCCTTAAGTACCCGGGTCCCAAGCCGTGGAGCGCTTTAAAGGTGACCACCAGCACCTTGAACCGCACCCGGAAGGCCACCGGAAGCCAATGCAGCTCGCGCAGGAGCGGTGTAACATGGGAGCTCCGAGGAGCCCCCAAAATCACCCACATGGCCGAATTCTGCACCAGCTGAAGCCTCACCTGCACCATCAAGCCACATCATGCCCACCAAGCCACACCACGCCCACCAAGCCACACCCACAGAACCAATGGTAAAAAATTTTGAAACCCATCACTGATCCTCCTGACTCTGGGACTTTACAACTGTTGTAAATACATGCCAGTTGCCAAATGCTGGAATTTTGACTACAGGATTATGGGACCGCTGCAATGGTCATAAGTGCAAGGACCTGTGGTAAGCAGGGGTGGGATTCTACTGGTTCGGACCGGTTCTATAGAACTGGTAGCTCCAAAGAGCAGCTGACATTGAACCAGTTCTCTGACATTGAACCAGTTGGGCCCACCCACCCACCTGAGCTCTAGGCTGTCCTTTATTCTTATCTTAGTTGCTTTGATCAGCACAGCTGAATGCTGCGTGTTAGCAGGAGATGGTGATTGCTTGCAGAAGAAATTTGTTTTCCAAGTACTGTGCAAACCGCATGCTCACCGAATCGGTTGTTATGCCGGTAGGATCCCATCCCTGGTGGTAAGTCATTCTATTCACTACGGTTTTAACCTTGCATGGTCACTAACGGAATGATTGTAAGTCAAGGACCAGGCCCTGAAACTTTTGAGACTGTCATCTGTACTTTAAACTGTCTGGTTTGGTACTGCAACCAAACAGGACAGATACAGACTTCAACAGATAGTTGGGACCCAAGCCTCATTCAAATCAAATACGCACAACATATATATTAAAGCAAACCTTTTTAATGCGTCTCTGTGAATTCTGTTCATTCACGGCAAAGAGTCATTAAAACTAATTGTTGCAGATAAGAGCAAGCCCTTTCAAGATTGTGAAAGGCTGCCAAGAACACAAGATTAATTGCAGAGAAATATCCAAAGCCAAAAGTCTCTACAAACAAATCAGAATAGACAGGACTTCCACGAGAACTTTGAATTGCAAGAACTTCTTTGCTTCCTGCAAAGAACCCAATCCCTGAAGGCTGGCTTTTATCCCCTTATGGGAGGGACAATCACCTTGCAGCCTTACTCCTGAGTCACCTGTGCTGCTGCAGCTGCTCTTTCCTTTGAGCAGCCCTGCGTGCATCTTGAGATGGTGCATTATAGGCAGGGGCGGGCTGGGGGTTTGCAGGGATTCAGGAGAGCCCATAGCTAAGATTCTCTGCAGTTCAGAGAACCCCCAAATCCCACTCCTGGCTGGCCCCACGCACCCCATCCAGTGGGGAGGACGCCTGTCAGCTTTGGAAGCCATATTAGCACCAGAAGCTTCCATGCTGCCACATTCTTGAGCTTGGGAAGTTGGGAGGGGGGATTTTATGGAGCATATGCAATTAGACATAATAGCATTCTTTAAAGTTCAAGGTGATGTTATTCCTGCACCTGGTGGTTGAAGGAATGTCTCCAATTGGAACGGATGGGGATTGGGGCATGTGATGCAATGATGGGTGCAGGTGGTGGATTTGTAATTTTGACTTATTGGAGGAAAACCCAGAACTTTCAGCTTCGGGTTTTCCCAGATTTGCCAGTATCTAATAAAATGGAGCTTTGAGAAAATGCCAGTCTCAGAGTTCTGCAGTTGGAGTTTGTTTTTCTGGAGCACTGACAATATGGCTGTATTATTGTTATTACCCTTCTCATCTTTTCTACTACCTTCTCTTATTGGTATGAGCGTTATGATTATTATTACTCTTATTTTGCATATGCACAGAGAGAGCTCCTAGACCAGAGACAAATTCCTTGTGTGTCTATTCAGACTTGGCCAAATAAAGTGTCCTGTCCTATCCTATGTTCTACTATACTACACTACACTACACTATTCTATATTCTCGTTTGTATTCTATTCTATTTTCTCCTCTGCATTCTATTCTATTCTGTTCTATTTTCCATTACTTTCTATTTTCTATTCTGTTCTGTTCTATTCCTATTATTTCTATTTCTGTTTATCTTCTCTTTGCCAGAGAATCAACATAGTTTGCTGTTTCATTCCTACTGCTCGTTTTTCCAGCGTCCTTCCCTATCCTAACATTTAAATTTTGATGACATAATCCCTGTGCAGATAGCGGTACTAACCTGATCTCTGCTTGCTTAAGCTTCCTACCATGATCTGCTAATTTGGCTCTGTGCTGCCCTCTGCAGAACGTTTTTAATATACCCATTATTAAATTCACTCCAGTCAATTTGGCACCTGCCACAGTTGTGCAAGAGGGACATAATTTATTGCCGGGGGCAGTCACTGTGAAACAGAGAGACGTGATTCACATTATACAGCTGTGCGAGCATCTCCTCCAACTGGCCCAGATTGAACATCTGCACCACGTTTTGGTCATTCCTGGCAAGGATGGCCCAGGATCTAAGATGGTTGTTGTCTATCACGCAGCAGGCTGCAGACCACAAATGGCTGGGCCTGTTGACCCTCCCTCTAGCTATGAAGGTGTCTCCTGGCACTGCCCCCACCACCGCAAATGTCTGGTGGCATCCTCTGGTCTTCTGCTGCATGGTAGTTTGCTCGTAGTTGTTCCAGGCTCCGCCGTTGAGCTTTATGAACTGGGGGACGATGTTCGTCAGGGTGAAGGTGGAAGACTTGGCACTGTAGTCAGGCTGATGTCCATTTGGGTTCAGATGGCCCCTGTTGCAATCGGTCAGGTTCTTGTAATCTTCCAAGATAGCCTGGCTTTCCCGCAAAGCTTCTTTGGGGCCCTTTTTATTCAGGAAGTCCCTTTCTGTTTCCATTTCACTTTGGAACATGGAATTGATGAGCTGTGGAGGAGAAGAGAGGAAGCATAAACAGTGGGAATGGAAGGAAAAGTGATCAGACAGGAAACAAAAACACCCAGCACTACACAGTGTTCAAATCTACAGCCGTGTTTCCCTAACATGCCTTGAACCGTTAACATTCACATTACAGGCTGAGCCCACCAAAAATCAACCATATTGTGGTTTCACACAATATGCTAAGACTAATAAAGGAGAATATTTATAACTCAGGGTTGACATGAGGGGTCCTTGGTTCTCTCTGGGCTTTTTTGTTTTCTTGCAGATGTTTCATGACCCAACTAGGTAACATCATCAGTGCTAGTAAGGAGTGGGGTTTGCTCCCATTTAGTAAGGAGTACAGCAAAGTGTACAGTAACATTGATGATGTTACCTACTCTGTGTCGTGAAACATCTGCAAGAAAATAAGCAAGCTCAGAGAACGCCAAGGACCCCTCGTATGCTAAGACCATGGCTGTTTCCAGGAAGACAGAGCCATAAATAGTATATACATTTAATATATTATTGTTATGTTTGGTAGCACAGTTGGCCAGATATTCAGACTGGATGTGGAATTTCTATCCACTTATTGAGTCCTTCCCAGGGAGCTGAGATAGGTAGATGTTGTTGTTTAAGGGTCTTAATAATTATGATTATTAGTATTGGGTTCATTGTAGTCGGCCAGAGGTTCAGACTGGATTTGGCATTTCTATCCACCTATCGAATTCTTCCAAGGGATGTGAGATAGGCAGGTGCTGATCAGCAGTGGGATCCTACCTGTTCCACTACCGGTTCGGTGATTGCACGCACGCACCTAACGTGCGCGTGCTGCTTTCCACACACCAGCTGAGGCCTGCAGCGCTAATCAGATGAGAGGATAAAGAAAAGCGCAGGTGGGATGGTCGATCCTGTGCTTTTCTTTTCTTTCTCCTCTCAGCTGATCGTCAGAAGCTTTTTTCTCGCCTCCCAGCTGATTGTCAGAGGCTTTTTTTTTTTACTACTGGTTCGGCCTAATGCAGGGGTCTTCAAACTTGATTGCTTTAAGGACTTGTGGACTTCAACTCCCAGAATTCCTCCTCCAGTCATGTAAGCTCAGGAATTCTGGGAGTTGAAGACCATAACTCTTAAACTTGTTAAGTTTGAAGGCCCTTGGATTAATGGGTAGCAATTTTTGCTACCAGTTCGGTCAAACCGTCCTGAACCGGTAGCATAACACTACTGATGCTGATGTTTAATGGTGTTATAGATAGAATAGAATTCTTTATTGGCCAAGTGTGATTGGACACAGAAGGAATTTGTCTTGGTGTAAATACTCTCAGTATACATAAAAGAAAAGATACAGAAACCACTAGAGAGCATTTCACCGAGGCAGCCGTCGTCGGTGCCATCTTAGCAGATTATTCATCTTGGCAGATCATAGGTATTTGTTCAAAGATGTAAACTCTTCTGAGTGAAGCTGCCTCTTGCAATTCACTGATGGTGAATTTGTTGATGCTGATGGATGTTCAAGTGGTGTGCCAGATGTTTTGCGATTGCAGTCAAGGCCCTGATGGCTATTGCTTTTCCAAAGGTGCTTTTTCAAGAGGCAAAGTTTTGCTTTTGAAGATGTTTTTCTTCTCATCCGAGAAGATTCTTAGGCTCTTTAGCTTTCGTACACCACGGTCGTTCTATTTCTATTTGCAGGTCTTTGTGTGTCGTGCTCTTCTCCAGTTCTTTCTCTGCTATTCTACTGTCTCCAGGTACTGCCATGTCTACTATCTAGACTGTTTTTTTTTAATTTTATAACATATAAAAATTCCATTATTGGTTAAACAGTGTGTTGTATGGGTACAAATAGTTTTAGGAAATAATCATCAGCTTGTTTACAATAATATTCATTACATTGATATTTCTTCTATCATAATGATCACAATAATAATACTGGTATTTTGCTTATCTATTTAACAAGCCTCCCTTTTTTCGTTGTTCCTTTTTTTATATTTTCATGTTTCTAACTTCTGTTTTTGTCAGCTAACCATTGATAAAATCAGCCCCAAGTCAAAAGTATTCAGTTTCTTCCTTTCTCTTAATTCTAAGTTTTTTCTTTTTTGATGACCCAGATTGTCGGGAGTAATAGGCTGATTTTGTAAACCGCTTAGAGAAAACTGTAAAGCACTGTGAAGCAGTATATAAATCTAAGTATTGTAGCTAAATGCTAAGAGAGGAAGGAAGGAAGGAAGGAAGGAAGGAAGGAAGGAAGGAAGGAAGGAAGGAAGGAAGGAAGGAAGGAAGGAAGGAAGGAAGGAAGGAAGGAAGGAAGATAAGAGCCATGGTGGCACAGCAGTTAGAATGCAGTACTGCAGGCTACTTCTGCTGAATGCCAGCTGCCAGCAGTTCGAATCTCACTAGGCTCAACGTTGACTCAGCCTTCCATCCTTCCAAGTCAGTAAAATGAGGACCCAGATAGTCGGGGGCAATAGGCTGACTCTGTAAACCGCTTAGAGAGGGCTGTAAAGCATTGTGAAGTGGTATGTAAGTCTAAATGCTATTGCTATTGTTAGGAGTGAAAGCCATCTGGATCCAACCAACCAACCATCCACCCACCCACCTATCTACCTACCATTGCATAATTGTGCCGACTGCTAGCAGTTGAAACCTGACTAGCTCAAGGTTGACTCAGCCTTCCATCGTTCCAAGGTCCATAAAATGGGAACTCAAATTGTTGGGGGGCGGGGAAATGTTGTCTCTGTAAACTGCTTAGAGAAGGCTGTGAAGCGGTATATAAATCTAAGTGCTAAGTGCTATTGCTATTCTTATCAACAATTGTTAAGTCTGGGTTGTTATGTGACAGATGCTTGTTTCTCTGAATTCTAAAATCCCAGCACACTTTAGCTTATTCGTATTATTTCAGTGTGCTATTCCCCCATTTCTTTGACTGTAAAGGAGCAGGATAAGAATATGATTGATGCCTTCGGTGTCCCACTTGGGTAGCCAAGAAAACCAGCCAGTGAAACGTCAAAACATTTCTTTTGTAAAATCCTCAGAAAAAAAAAAAATCAGTCCAAAGTTCTCACTTGAGGCACAAAGGATCCGGCTCAAATTATCCTACTTTGAACATATTTTGCAAAGACCCAACTCTCTGAAGGAAACACTAATGCTGAGAAAGGTGGAAGGAAAGAGAAGAAGAATATGAGCAGCAATAAGATGGATGGGCTGAATTATGGTGGTGTGGGAAGCTACCCTCTCCCAGAAGAATGAAATATTTTAGGAAATATTAAAAAAGCCAAATATTATAAATCTCCCCTAAAAAATAAATAGAAATCTTAAGGGAGACAGAAACTCAGCCCCAGTTCCCAGCCCCAGCAGGTATTTGTTGCCCATTAAAAAAAATATGGGCCATTCCATCTACAAGACAAAAAACCTCCAGCCTCAGGGTGATGGATTAGCCCTCACTCAAGATCCAAACAAGGACAAAGCCATTAAGACACAACAGGAATTGTCCAACACCCTTTCAGAACACAAGCCTCTTCATTACCTCATCAGCTATGACCCCTGCATAGCCCCACGGGAGTCTGACAGCAACCAATAGAATACATGTTTTTGCCCTAGGAACAGGAAGCTCAAGTTCAAAGCCCAGAGAGGGTATAAATAACCCTCACTCTCCACTCCATGCAATGTGTGCACCCATGGGAGTCTTGAAAGGTCAGATTAGGGACAGATTATCAGGCAGAAAATCTATGTCAAGGGCGTCCAACC
Organism: Bungarus multicinctus; assembly: GCA_023653725.1. Lineage (NCBI taxonomy): Eukaryota > Metazoa > Chordata > Lepidosauria > Squamata > Elapidae > Bungarus > Bungarus multicinctus. The sequence goes on along the minus strand of CM042848.1, from coordinate 77,848,389 downwards.
ATGGTGACTTTAAGACCTGTGGACTTCAATTCCCAGAATTCCCCAGCCAGCACGCTGGGTCTACCTAAGCTACATTCAACGAAAAGAAGAAAGAAGAACTTGAACTCATCCATCACCACTTACCTGAGGTTCAATCATCCATTTTCCGGGTCTCTTAGCCTTCCCAGGGTTATACACATACGCCGAATATACTGGGATGCGGTTGTGTTTATCATACAAAGTGGCGAAACGGTACAAGTTTTGGTAACGCTGGCAAATGCGGACAGGGGACAGAGGGACGCCAATAACTGGTGGGGTTTCTCGGAGGAAAAACTGAGGACAATGGTCTTGAAAGGAATCCACCACCTCTCCACTTGTGGGCATCTGACTCCAGCTCAGAGAGAGGAGGATGAAGTACAGCAGCATCGTGTGATGAAGTTGGTGTCTGGAAAAGAAAAAGGTGAAATAGAGAGAAATGCTTGTTAGAAGAAGACCTCTGGAACGAGAAGTGGGATCTTCTTCTGATCTCCTTTAGTTCTGCCTCTGTTTTGTTCTCTGCGTGGTGAGCAGCAGGGGTGTCAAACTCAATTTGAGGGCCGCATCAGGGTTGTGTTTGACCTTGGGGGAGCGGCGGGGGGAGGGGCGTGGCCAGCTCGGCATCACTCGTGTCGGGAGGGCACCTCTGGTGGCCAAATGCTAAGGCAGAACTTCCCTTAGATCCTCCCTCCCTCTCATTATAATTTCCTTCCTTCCCTTCCTTCCTTCTTCTTCCTTCTCCTTCCTTCTCCTCTTTCCTTGTTTTTCCTTCCTTGCTCTCTTCCCATCTTCCCTTCTTTTCCTTTGCCTTTCCTCTTTCCTGTCAGGGTTCCGGCGATTGCCCTAATTAAATCATGAGTCTCGAGCCAAGCTTCAAAAAATTCGAAGATTTATTAGGAGCAACATGGTGGCATTAACCTAAAGCAGGGGTCTTCAAACTTGACAGATTTAAGACTTGTGGACTTCAACTCCCAGAATTCCTCCTCCAGTCATGTTAGCTCAGGAATTCTAGGAGTTGAAGTCCACAAGTCTTAAACTTGCCAAGTTTGAAGACCTTTGATCTAAAGGAAGCCAACTCTGGCATACGTAATTTACATTCACCTGTGACCTTGTTTCCCCCCTCCCCCATGGGTGTATCATAAATCAGATTCTCCAATGAAGGATTTTCGAGGGTAGAAGATCCGGTAGCTTAGCTACAATCTTTGTAATAAGGGTGGAATGTACTTCTGGTTTTAAACTGCCGTAATGCTCCTTCCAATCTCCCCCTCCCCTGTTTATGGCAACTCGAAAACAGGCATAGGAATGTTTTACGAGTTGACGTTTCCCTTTCTCCTTTCCTGTCCCTTCCTCGATGCTCAAATGCAAAAGGGGAAACATTTCTCCTTTTGTTTTGGTTTTAGTTTGTTTTGCTAGCCCTCTGCCAGTGAAAACAGAGCCCGGGCCAGATCAGAAAGCCATAAACATAGGTTTGTGTTGTGTTTTGTTCAGTGACCAGAACAAAATAGGTTTCACCCTCAAGCGTTCTCTTCAGCTTCTAAAGCAGGGCTCCCCAAACATAGCTATGCTATGCTGGCTGAGGAATCCTGGGAGTTGAAGTCCACAAGTCTTAAAGTTGTCAAGTTTGGAGACCTCTGTCCTAAAGGTTTCAAGAGTCCTGTGTGGTAGACCTTTTATTACAGATGGGAGGGAGCTGAAGAATTTGGAGTTGTGCAGTCATCAAGGAAGGAAGACTACAATGGCATAGAGTCACCTGCGTGAGCAGGGGGTTGGGTTAGAACAAGGGTCTTCAAACTTGGCAAGTTTCAGACTTGTGGACTTCAACTCCCAGAATTCCTGAGCTAACATGACTGGAGGAAGAATTCTTGGACTCGAAGTCCACAAGTCTTAAAGAGGTCAAGTTTGAAGAACCCTGGATCAGAAGACCTCCAAGGTCCCTTTCGAGTGTTAGTCTGTTAGAATCAAATGTTTTTTTTAATTATATTGTTGCTTCTTTGCTCCTTCCTTTCCTTCCTTCTCCTTATTCCCTTTTCTCTCCTTCCTTCCTTCCTTCCTTTCTTCCTTCCTTCCTTCCTTCCCTCCCTTACTCCCTTTTCTCTTCTTCCTTCCCTTCCCTCCCTCCTTTCCTTTCTTCATTCCCTCTCCTTCCTTCCTTCCTTCCTTCCTTCCTTCCTTCCTTCCCTTATTCTTTTCTCTTCCTCCCTTCCCCTCCCCTCTCCTTCCTCCCTTCCCTCCCTCCCTGCCCTTATCCTTTTCTCATCCTTCCTTCCCTCCCACCCCTTATTCTTTTCTCTTCCTTCCTTCCCTCCCCTCTCTTCCATCCCTCCCTCCCTCCTTTCCTCCATTGCTTCCTCTTCATTTCAATGAAATGAAGCAGGGAGAATATATTGCCTGCCTCTCTGAATCCGTACCAGGAGATGGCAGTTGAGGTTTCTCCTTTATGGGACATTCGCATCCTGTTACCCACGAAAGGCAAAAGTTGCCTTTTGAAGAGCGGGTTAAACTGTATGTGTGTGCTTGCCTTTTTTCAAGGGATATATACAGAATCTGTTCACAACATCTGATATTACAGCCAGTGACTTCTGGAAAACTTTGATGTGTCTTTCTTTCTTTCTTTCTTTCTTTCTCTCCCTCCTTTCTTTTTCTTCCTCCTTCCTTCCTTCCCTTTTTTCTCACTTTCTTCCCTTCTCCCACTTTCCTTTTCCTTCCTTCCCTCCCTCTTCCTTCTCTGCCCTTTTTCCTTCCTTCCTTGCATATTGTCCTCTGTGTGAATCTCTACAGCTGCTCTGTCACAAACAGTTGTGATTGATCAATGGCACAATATTACATATCAGGGATAAAGAGGAAGGTTAAACCGCAGCTTGAAATAAGCAGCTGTGTAGATGAAGCTGAATTATCAACCTTCCTTATTTGCTTTCATATCACAGAGAACATGCTCCACCACATCACTTTGTCGTCATTCTTGGTAATCTGGAATTGGAAGGAATACCTCTTTCCTAGTAAGAAATCCTGGTGGGTCTCAGTATAAAAAAAGACTTTTGTTGAGATTCTGGAAAGAATGCAGAAAAGACCAACAAAGAGGATTAGGGGACATACGATGAACAGTTACAGGAACTGGGTATGTTTCGTTTAATGAAAAGTTTGCAGGAATTCGGTATGCCGAGTTTAATGAAAAGAAGGACTAGGGGAGACATGATAGCAGTCTTCCAATATTTGAGGGGATGCCACAAAGACGACGGGGGGGGGGGGGGGGGTGTCAACCTATTATCCAAAGCACCAAAAGGCAGGACAAGAAGCAACGGATGGAAACTAATCGAGGAGAGAAGCAATCTAGAAATAAGGAGGAATTTCCTGACAGTGAGAACAATTAACCAGTGGAACAACTTGCCTCCAGAAGTTGTGGGTGTTCCAACACTGGAAGCTTTTAAGAAGAGACTGGACAACCATTTGTCTGAATAGGGTCTCCTACTTGAGCAGGGGGTTGGACTAGAAGACCTCCAAAGTCTCTTCCAACTCTATGCTTCTACAGTATAATCAAGCCCGCAGTGTTTGGGGCTGAAAGGAAATCAGGGAGGTCCTTTGTATGGAGAAATTGGAGTGCAAAATCTGGTTGACCTGAAGGAGGCAGCAAAGGGCTTTTTTCTGCATCCCTCTTAGTACCCCTTGTGGAGCCCAGGGTTCAATGAAATGCCTTTAAATCCAGAGTATTTATAGAGTTTCAACTGCCACAACATAGAGTCAACAACTAAGTAGCCCAGAATGGAATTTCCATCCATGAAAGAACAGAAGGTACGTTGTTCTTCAGGAAAACAATCCTACTGACATAAACAGAGTTCAATCAGATGGTAACATGGATTAGTCATTGAAAGCTGACACACTCCAAAGGAGGAACTTAAAGCAAATTATGTAATATGTCAAACTGGGAGCCTTGATAATTCAGCTCACGTCAATCACTCTGCTCAATGTATGTCCAAAGCATTGTAGGTCTAAGCTGGCAGGAATAGCTAACACCCAAGAAGATAGGCTCAAGATCCAGATGGATCTCGACAGACTTGAACACCGGGCCCTATCTAACAAAAAAAGAAATTCAATGTAGAGAAAAGTAAAGTCCTACACTTAGGCAAGAAAAACCAAAAGGACACATATAGACTGGGTGAAACCAGGCTCAATAGCAGGAACTGTGAGAGGGATCCTGGAATCTTAGTGGACAAGCAGCTAAATAGGAGCCAGCCGTGTGCAGCAGCCGCCAAAAAAGCCAATGCAATCCTAAATTGCATTAACAGAGGGATACAAAAGCCTTAGTAAGACCACACTTAGAGTATTGCATCCAGTTTTGGTCACCACATTATAAAAAAGATGTTGAGACTCTAGTAAAAGTACAGAGAAGAGCAACCAGGATGATTAGGGGACTGGACACTAAAACATACGAAGAACGGTTACAGGAACTGGGCATGGTTGGTCTAGGAAAGAGAAGGACCAGGAGAGACAGGATAGCAATCTTCCCATATTGGAGGGGATGCCACAGAGAGGAGGAGGGGGTCAAGTGATTTTCTAAAGCACTTGTAGGCCAGTCAAGGAATAATGGATGGAAACTGAACAAGGAGAGATTCAACCTGGAAATAAGGAGAAACTTTCTGACAGTGAGAACAAACAACCCATGGAACAGAAGTTGCCGGAGCTTCATCGCTTGAGATCTTCAAGAAGAGATTGGACTGCCATTTGTCAGAAACGGTGTAGGGTCTCCCGCTTGGGCAGGGAGTTGGACTAGATGACTTATAAGGTCCTTTCCAACTCTGATTATCTGTTATCTGTTAAGAAAAGGGGGTCAACCTATTCTCCAAAGCACCAGAAGGCGAGACAAGAAGCAATGAATGGAAACTAACCAAGGGGAGTTTCAACCTGGAAATAAGGAGAAATTTCCTGACAGTGACAACAATTAAATCAGTGGAACGACTTGCCACCAGAAGTTGTGGGTGATCCGTCATTGGAGGCTTTTAAGAAGAGACTGAACAGCCACTTGTCTGAATTGGTATAAGGTCCCCTGCTTGAGTAGTGGGTTGGACTAGAAGATTTTCAAGGTCCCTTTTAACTCTCAAGTTCCCGTATTTTTTAAAATAAAAAAAAAATCCACCATGGTGAATTTGAGTTTGAATTTGGTATCTCTGGCTGTTTTCCTAAGAATTTGCTTGTCGTGACAGTGCAGCTAAGGAAATGGGGAAGCGCCAAATTGTAACCATGAAATTAGAAAAAGTGGTGTAACCACAAGTTGCGCAAGTTGGCCAAAACCACAGAACCAACACAATTTCAGCTCAAAATTTCTGTTGCTAAGGGAGACTGGTCGGGTGAGCTTTGCCCCAGCTAACAGAACATCAGAGTTGAAAGGGGCCTTGTAGGTCATCTAGTCCAACCCCCTGCCCAAGCAGGAGACCCTACACCGTTTCTGACAGATGGGAGTCCAATCTCTTCTTGAAAGTCTCAAATGATGGAGCTCCCACAACTTCCGAAGGCAACTTCTGTTCCATGGGTTGATTGTTCTCACCCTCAGAAAGTTTCTCCTTATTTCCAAGGTTGAATCTCTCCTTGTTCATATTCCATCCATTATTCCTTGTCTGGCCTTCAGGTGCTTTAGAAAATAGCTTGACCCCTTCCTCTCTGTGGCAGCCCCTCAAATATGGGAAGACTACTATCATGTCTCCCCTGGTCCTTCTCTTCACTAGACTAGCCAAGCCCAGTTCTTGTAACCGTTCTTCATATGTTTTAGTCTCCAGTCCCCTAATCATCCTGGTTGCTCTTCTGTGCACTTTTTTTCTAGAGTCTCAATGTCTTTTGTATAGTGTGGGGACCAAAACTGGATGCAGTACTCTAAGTGTGGCCTTACTAAGACTTTATAGAGTGGTATTAGTACTTCCCTTAATCTTGATTGTATCCCTCTGTTAATGCAATTTAGGATTGCATTGGCTTTTTTGGCGGCTGCTGCACACGGCTGGCTCCTATTTAGCTGCTTGTCCACTAAGACTCCAAGATCCCTTTCACAATTCCTGCTATTGAGCCTGGTTTCACCCAATCTATATGGATACTTTTGGTTTTTCTTGCCTAAGTGTAGGACTTTACTTTTCTCTACATTGAATTTCTTTTTTGTTAGATAGGGCCCGGTGTTCAAGTCTGTCGAGATCCATCTGGATCTTGAGCCTATCTTCTTGGGTGTTAGCTATTCCTGCCAGCTTAGACCTACAATGCTTTGGACATACATTGAGCAGAGTGATTGACGTGAGCTGAATTATCAAGGCTCCCAGTTTGACATATTACATAATTTGCTTTAAGTTCCTCCTTTGGAGTGTATCAGCTTTCAATGACTAATCCATGTTACCATCTGATTGAACTCTGTTTATGTCAGTAGGATTGTTTTCCTGAAGAACAACGTACGTTCAGTTCTTTCATGGATGGAAATTCCATTCTGGGCTACTTAGTTGTTGACTCTATGTTGTGGCAGTTGAAACTCTATAAATACTCTGGATTTAAAGGCATTTCATTGAACCCTGGGCTCCACAAGGGGTACTAAGAGGGATGCAGAAAAAAGCCCTTTGCTGCCTCCTTCAGGTCAACCAGATTTTGCACTTCAATTTCTCCATACAAAGGACCTCCCTGATTTCCTTTCAGCCCCAAACACTGCGGGCTTGATTATACTGTAGAAGCATAGAGTTGGAAGAGACTTTGGAGGTCTTCTAGTCCAACCCCCTGCTCAAGTAGGAGACCCTATTCAGACAAATGGTTGTCCAGTCTCTTCTTAAAACCTTCCAGTGTTGGAACATCCACAACTTCTGGAGGCAAGTTGTTCCACTGGTTAATTGTTCTAACTGTCAGGAAATTTCTCCTTCGTTCTAGGTTGCTTCTCTCCTCGATTAGTTTCCATCCATTGCTTCTTGTCCTGCCTTTTGATGCTTTGGATAATAGGTTGACACCCCCCCCCCCGTCTTTGTGGCATCCCCTCAAATATTGGAAGACTGCTATCATGTCTCCCCTAGTCCTTCTTTTCATTAAACTCGGCATACCGAATTCCTGCAAACTTTTCATTAAACGAAACATACCCAGTTCCTGTAACTGTTCATTGTATGTCCCCTAATCCTCTTTGTTGGTCTTTTCTGCATTCTTTCCAGAATCTCAACAAAAGTCTTTTTTTATACTGAGACCCACCAGGATTTCTTACTAGGAAAGAGGTATTCCTTCCAATTCCAGATTACCAAGAATGACGACAAAGTGATGTGGTGGAGCATGTTCTCTGTGATATGAAAGCAAATAAGGAAGGTTGATAATTCAGCTTCATTTACACAGCTGCTTATTTCAAGCTGCGGTTTAACCTTCCTCTGTTGCCCTGATACGTAAAATTGTGCCACTGATCAATCACAACTGTTTGTGACAGAGCAGCTGTAAAGATTCACACAGAGGACAATATGCAAGGAAGGAAGGAAAAAAGGCAGAGAAGGAAGGAAGGAGGGAAGGAAGGAAAAGGAAAGTAGGAGAAGGAAAGAAAGTGAGAAAAAAGGGAAGGAAGGAAGAAGAAAAAGAAAGAAAGGAGGGAGAGAAAGAAAGAAAGAAAGCCACATCAAAGTTTTCCAGAAGTCATTGGAAAGCTCCCACAACTTCCGAGGGCAACTTCCATCCATTATTCCTTGACTGGCCTACAAGTGCTTTAGAAAATCACTTGACCCCCTCCTCCTCCCTGTGGCAGCCCCTCCAATATGGGAACACTGCTATCATGTCTGCCCTGGTCCTTCTCTTCACTAGACTAGCCAAGCCCAGTTCCTATAACCATTCTTCATATACTTTAGTCTCCAGTCCCCTAATCGCGGTCGCCAATTGGTGGGCCGCAGTCCACTGGTGGGCCCCGAGAAAATTTTGGTGGGGCGCAGAGAAATCTCACCCCAGAGCACACACCCCAAAAGCAATTAATCCAGGCTGCACAGGAACACAATGTTGCACCGTCCACATGGCCTGCGGGAACCCTCCCTGCCCACTCACTCCTTACCCAGCAAACATGCCTGCTAAATTGCTATTTTTCCTTTTTTTCCCCCCCCGACCATCAGCTGTTCTGCTATGCCAGGAGATTTAGATTAGCTAGGAAGCAGGAAATGCTTTCTAGCTAGTCTTTAGATCTTAGGCTCTGTTTTTAAGCACAGCCAAGCCTCCCTTAGGACTGAAGGTTCAATTATTCAGTGCAGACTCATGGCAAGCAAATTTTATGTGACAGACTCAGGTAGCCAATGGCAGATAGATAGATCACTGAATGATTCGGTGAGCAACTCAATCTGCCTGCCTGCTTTGCCTGATTTTGGATAAAAGTTGCTCTTTTTTTAATAAAAAATTCAATATTTATATAAATATTTATAATATTTACATACAAACCATGCCCAGCCAGTCACATGACCAAGCCACACCCACAAATTAGGCCACACCCACAGAACCGGTTAGTGGTCCCTGGGATTTAAAATTATGAGTTTGGTGGTCCCTGAGGTCCAAAAGGTTGGCGACCCCTGCCCTAATCATCCTGCTTGCTCTTTGTGGCAGCCCCTCAGATATTGGAACACTGCTATTATGTTATCCTTATAACCCCCTATCATAATATCATAACCCCCTAGTCCGTCTTTTCATTAAACTAGACATACCCAATTCCTGCCACCGTTCTTCATATGTTTTAGCCTCCGGTCCCCTAATCATCCTTGTGGCTCTTCTCTGCATTTTTTCCAGAGTCTCAACATCTTTTTTATATCGACCAAAACTGGTTGCTGTATGCCAAAATATGCTCCTACTGAGGCTTTATAAAGCGGTATGAGTTCTTCATGTGATCTCGATTCTATTCCTCTGTGAATGCAGCTTAGAATTGCATTGGCTTTTTTAGCTGCTGCTGCTGCACACTGCTGGCTCATTTTTACGCCCACTTGTTCCGACCCAAACCTTGTTTCAAGTAAACGAACACCCACACAGAGATAAAAGCAAAACCTTTTAATGCTTCTCTGCGAATTCCATTAATTCACGGGTTAAAAGGCTGTTTCAAATTAATTATCTCTGATAAGAACGAGCTTTGCCAAGGTGGTGCAAGGCTGACAAGAACTCTAGATAAAGTTACTAAGAAATATTTCAAACACAAGGAGTCTCCAAACACCAACCAAGATAGTCCGAACTTCCACAAGGCTTGAAGCGCAAGAACTTCTTTGTTTCCTGCAAAGCATATCGGTCTCTCAGGCTGGCTTTTATCCCTTCAGGGAGGAGCCATTAACCTTCAGCCTTACTGCCGAGTCACCTGTGCAGCTGCAGCTGCTCTTTCTTTTGAGCACAGTGCACAGGCTCCTCGGGGACCTCTTCCACACTGCTGCCAGCCTCCACAATCTCCAAAAGTAGCACTCCACCTCCCTGATGGTCCTGGCCCCATCCCTGCATCACACGCAGGCCCCTCATCTGAGTCCTCGCTCTCCGAGACCTCAGCCGTCAGCACCTGCTGCCGGCGAGCCATAACACCACTAGGACTCCAAGATCCCTCTCAAAGTGACTGGTATCGAGCCACATGCCATCTAATATTGCAAAATATTATCAACGTTGTTATAAGAAAATTAAGAGTGTATTTCTCAAAGGGATTGCATCCTTGAATGTGGAAGGCGCTGCCTGAATTGGCAAACCTAGATATGGGTGAAATGACTGAAGTTGACAAAGGCAAGAGACAAGAGTAACCTTTTGGGGCAGAGTTAAAAATGCCCATTGAAAGCAGAGAGTGGGAATTTGCAGGACATGAGGGGGGTGGGGGCGGCGGCGTTGCCCTCTCCAACCAATTGAAATAGGGCTATTTGTATAAGATGGGATGTTATGCAGGAAATTCACAAGACTGTAAGTGGATGACAAACTCCCAAAACTTGTGACAGGGCTGTATTTCCTACCCCCTTGACAAAACATTCCAAAATATCCATAGACTTCAGAACTTTAGTCCTCAAGAAAATAGACCAACACATTTCTACACATTGCACTTGATTTGCCTAGTATAACTGTCTGGTTTTGTTCTGCCACCCAACAGGACAGAGACAGACTTCAGAGGATAATTAGGACTGCAGAAAAAACAATTACTACCCACCTGCCTTCATTTGAAGACCTGTATCCTGCACGAGTCAAAAAGAGGGCTGTGAAAATATTTACAGACCCCTCACATCCTGGACATAAACTGTTTCAATTCCTTCCCTCAAAATGATGCTATAGAGCGCTGCACATCAGAACAATACACAAGGACAGTTTTTTCCCGAAAGCCATCACTCTGCTAAACAAATAATTCCCTCAACACTGTTCAACTTTTACAAATTACTGTTAATCTTCTCATTACTCCTTATCACCCATCCCCTCCCACTTGTGATTGTAGAAGTGTAACTTTGTCGCTTGTACCCTTACGATTTATATTGACTGTTTCCTAGTATGATTTGATTCCTGATTGTACCCTATGACTATCATTAAGTGTTGTATGTTATGATTCTTGATTCTTAATGAATGTATCTTTTCTTTTTATGTACAGAGAGCATTTGCACCAAGACAAATTCCTTGTGTGTCCAATCACACTTGGCCAATAAAGAATTCTATTCTATTCCATTCCATTCCATTCTAATACCATAGCTCTCAAACATTCTGGTCTGATGCTTACAAATCATTTAGGACATCGCCCAAAGAGTTGGTTGACCTGTTTGATGTCTATCAATGCTTACTATATTGGGCATGAAAAGAGATATTTGAAAATATTTATTTCACTTCATAAGCTGCCTGATACGGGTAGTCCTCGACTTATGGCTACAATTGAGCCCAACATTTCTGGTGTTAAATGTCTGATGTTAAGTGAGGCATTTGCTAAGTGTGTTTTGGCCCATTTCCCAACTTTTATTTTACCACAGTTGTTAAGTGAGTCACTGCAGTTGATAAAGTCAGTAACCTGGTTGCTAAGTGGATCCACTGACTTTGTCAGGAGGTCGCAAAAGGGAGAATCACATGACCCCTGGGACACCTCAAAAGTCATAAATAGGAGCCAGTTGCCAAGCCTCTGAATTTTCGATCCCATGAACATGGGGATATCACAATGGTCGTACCTATGAAAAAATGGTCGTAAGTCACATTTCTCAGCCCGGTTGTAACTTTGAATGGCCACTAAATGAACTATTGTAAGTCAAGGACTACCTATAATGTCTCAGGGACCTCCTAGGATTCCCCAAACCACATTTTGAGACCCACTGGCTTAATATAACCTGAAAGGGGAAAAAAAAATTAATCTGGTCAGGGCATTAGAATTAAGCCAAGCAATTGTGCAATCCTTTTCATTACTGGAGGGCATTTAATGTCCCAAACATGAAATTATATTCAATTAAACTCCATTATGTTAATAAGAATACATGACGCTGTTCTTTAAAGGTTTCTGCCTGCCTCAAAAGGCTATATTTATTCTTCCCAGTACAATGGAGAAGAGAAACTTTGCAACCCATCAAACTTTACAGTCGACGCAGTAGATAAGGCTGCTATAATTAACAACAGATGTGATGGGATCTCCAGTTTAAATTATTTCCGGCTTCTTGGGAGTCTGTAGGAGAAAGCAATCCTACCTGATAGAAGTAATTTCTGGATCGGTTGATTTCCTCGGCGCACAGCAGAATTGGGACTGTGTTCCAATCCTGGGGTGGCTTAAATAGGTTACTCTACTAGGAGAAGACGTGGGTTTACCACAGTTACTTATTAACTTCCTTTAAAAGTCAGTTCAGGATGGTTTCCAGTCCACATGAAACTGGAAATGTTGCTCAAATTAGAATGTGGTTTTTATGCAGAAATTTTTCAAGGCTCTTTGATGGCGAAATAATCATTGAAGTTGACTGTGGGAGAAAACCTTCCTGTTCCATTTCTGTGAGAAGCTGGCCAGATGAATCGCATATATGCAAATATTTATATATATTTTTAATTCTTCCTCTCCTTGTCTTGACACTGAACTTCAAGGCAGCCTTATTTTATTAAGATAGGCTCAAGATCCAGACAGACTAGAACACTGGGCCATATCTAACAAAATGAAATTCAATGTAGAGAAAAGGAAAGTCCTACACTTAGGCAAGAAAAACCAAAAGGACACATATAGACTGGGTGAAACCAGGCTCAATAGCAGTGACTGTGAGAGAGATTTTGGAGTTTTAGTGGACAACCAGCTAAATAGGAGCCAGCAGTGTGCAGCAGCAGCCAAAAAAGCCAATCCAATCCTAAGTTGCATTAACAGAGAGATAGAATCAAGATCAAGTGAGGTACTAATACCACTCTATAAAGCCTTAGTAAGACCACACCTAGAGTACTGCATCCAGTTTTGGTCACCACATTATAAAAAAGATGTTGAGACTCTAGTAAAAGTACAGAGAAGAGCAACCAGGATGATGAGGGGACTGGAGGATAAAACATATGAAGAACGGTTGCAGGAACTGGGCTTGGCTAGTCTAGTGAAGAGAAGGACCAGGGGAGACATGATAGCAGTCTTCCAATATTTGAGGGGCTGCCATATGGAGGAAGGGGTCAAGCTATTTTCTAAAGCACCTGTAGGCCAGACAAGGAATAATGGATGGAAACTGACCAAGGAGAGATTCAACCTGGAAATAAGCTGACAGTGAGAACAATCAACTAATGGAACAGAAGTTGCCCCCGGAAGTTGTGGGAGCGCCATCACTTGAGACTTCAAGAAGAGACTGGACTGCCATTTGTCAGAAATGGTGTAGGTTCTCCCGCTTGGGCAAGGGGTTGGACTAGATGACCTATAAGGTCCCTTCCAACTCTGGTTATCTGTTATTATCGACTTATCAATAGGATGTCCTTGCATGGATGTTTTGAATGTAGAGGTAGCCCTCAACTTACCACAGTTGCAGCCTCCACAAGGTCACGGGATCAAAATTCGGGTGCTCGGTGCAACTGACTCATATTTGTGATGGTTGCAGTATCCCGGGGGACATGCCATCACTTTTTGCCACTTACTTGGCACAAGCCAAGCCAATGCGGAAGCCAGATTCGCTTAACGATCGTGTTAGTAACTTCACAATGGCAGCAATTCGCTTAACAACCGTGGGCAAGCAAGGTTGTAAAACAGGGCAAAGCTCACTTAACAACTGGTCTGGCTTACCAAATGGGAACTGGGGCTCCCTTGTGGTCCACCTGGACTCTGTGCTTATTGTGAGAGTTTTAGTTTTTTTAAATTCCTCCAGCTTAAGCCTTTAAACAAGAACCTGATCGGCAGGTACTTTAAGAGCTGGTTGGATAATTGCTTACAGGGGTAATCTCTCAGGGGTTATGAAAACTTGAAAGCTCAGCACCGTCTCCAATTGGATGCGGTCGGCCTCCAGATCCCAGCTTCGGCGGGACCAGTGGTGGGATCCAAAAGTTCCCACCACTGGTTTTATGGGCGTGGCTTGGTGGGTGTGATAAAAAAATCAACCATTCAGGTATTCATACAACTGAATACTGGAGAGACATGAACAATATATAAGAGCTTTATTATGAAGCTTTTGCAAAAGGGAATTCTGCCTGTGGGCAGATTTTCCCCAGGAGGGCTGGGGTTTCTATACAGGTTCAAATATACAATCTCTGCCCCTTTCCTGGGTTCACAATCTATCCAAGCTACATATCTCCCTACGCAACACCCCTGTTATTATAGCATAACATCTGTTTCCTTGTCCTGTTTACCCATTCCCATTTCCAGTAATCTCCATCATTAATACGACACTGGTCAAGGTAACCTGCCAAATATGTAATCTTTATACAAAACAATAGAAAATCCCTACATAATTTTCCAGTAAATTATCTTAGGTTAACACAGAGATTAAAGATGGCGCTACCGTTGCTTTATATTTTCACAGTTATAATTTTACATATCACAATAGTCATGGCTGCAGGGGGGGGGGTTGTGTGCACGTCAAATGCGTGCGCGTTAAAACAGTAAAAGCTAAGCTACTGAGCCTCTCAGCTGTTTAGCACAGCAATCTGCTGTGCTTCGCCAAACAGCTGAGAGGTTAAAAAGGACCTAGGGGCAGGGGTGGGCCGGCGGGCCCAACTGTAGAGCGTTGGAGAAACTTGGAGTGAACCGGTTCTCTATCAGCTGATCTTCGGTGCTACCAGTACGCCAGAACCGAGCCGAACCAGTAGAATACCACCATTGAGTGGGACAATGGAGGAACCACAGTAGGCCTCCATCTCTTGCTTTTGAAGAGCCCAAAGATATCTGGTTGGACTTGATGGGAACCTAAAGGCTGGATTAAGGTGGCCTTGGTGTGACCCAGGATTGGCATGGCTTGCCCAGATCCAGACTGTAAATCATGTATTTGTGCATCCATTATGCCAATGAATTAAATATCTAACTGTGATTGGTGCGCAATGGTTCAGTGTGCTGCACCTCATTTATAAATATGTACGGATGGATAGAAGGAAGGAAGAGGAGGAGGAGGTGATGAAGGAGAAGGAGGAGGATGAAGGGAGAGAAGGAAGGTCCTATTTGGTAAGGTCCTAAGGTCAGGGGTGGACTGCTAGGGGTTCGCAGGGATTTGGGAAGAACCCCTAGCTAAGATTCTGGCCAGTTCGGAGAACCCCCCCAAATCCCACTCCTGGCTGGCCCCACCCACCCTGCCCCTCCCCTCCCAGGAATCCCCACACGGCCTGCATGGCGCACACGGAGGCTCAGGGAGGGTGAAAAATGGGCCTCCTGGAAGTTCAGGAAGGCCAGAAATAGGCCTATTTCCGGCTTCCGGAAAACCTCCGGAGCCCAGGGAGTCCATTTTCGCCCTCCCGGAGGCTTGAGGAAAGCCTCCAGAGTCTGGGGAGGGCAAAAAAGCCCTCCCCCACACCGTGGTGCATGAGGCCAATTAGGTCACACCCACCATGGCCACGCCCACCCAGCAACCAGGCAGAGAACCCATTGCTAAAAGTTTTGAAGTCCACCCCTGCCTAAGGTATATCAGAGAATTTTCTTCCAAACATAATTCTGCCCATCTCTAGAAGGTATCAAAGGGTCTTGGAATATGAGACAGACTTTCTTGGTAGGGACTCCTGCTTTATGGAAAATTCTCATCCAGGACATATGGTTGGTTCTTATTAGGACCTCAAAAGGACTATTTTGGCCAGTCTGTAGTGTTCCAGGTGCGTTCAAAAAGGGGCAGGACTTTGAATATGTGATCATAACTGCCATGTATTTATTTAAGAAACTTTATATGGTTGGCCAATCCCTCAGTAAACTCTGGGCAGCTTACTTCCGCCATCTTGACTTTCTGACAGAATTCAGACATTTATTTATTTATTTTAATTACATTTATATGCCGCCCTTCTCCGAAGACTCAGGGCGGCTTACAGTCTATGGAGCACCATGCTAAGTGCTCAGCAATAGCCTTCATTCCATTGTATATGCCTGCTTATTAGTAGGGCTTTTGCCCCCCCCCCCAAAGTGGCATTTTTACAAAGTCAGCTTATTGCCCCCCAACAATCTTGGGTTCTCAATTTACCTACCCCGAGAGGATGGAAGGCTGAGTCAACCTTGAGGACATCCCTGATTTTTGATGGGGTTTGCATAAATCTACCTTTGGGTAAGGTTTCAGTATTGCCCAGGTAGAAAAAAAAATCTATCTTATCCATTGAGAGGGGAGAAAAATACTTTTAACTACTGCATTTTGTTGAATCTGGGGAAAAGGGAGACTAAACAAGAAAGGGAAACAGAATCAGAAATGGAAAATAGGGAAAAAAATTGACGATATGTTTTTGATTCTGAATCGCGGGGGGGAAGTTTCGACATGTAACCTTGGACTCAGTAACACACGCACACACACACACACAAAGATATCTATTTGCAACTTGGAAACTCTCCAATACAAATGAATAATGAATGCTGGATGTTTCCTGATTAAAGGATGGTAATTTTACATGGCAAATGGCCCTTGAATTTTTACCTAATTAATATGAATGCGTTATGAATAATTTAAGATTCTTATTAAATGTAAAATTTAACGTTTATTTGAAATACGAATGCTTTAATATTCGTATAAAATAGAAATATCCTAACAGTCATATCGAATATTTCAACACAGGTAGTCCTCGACTTACCACCATAATTGAGGCCAAAATTTCTGCTGCTAAGCGAGACAGTTGTTAAGTGAGTTTTGCCCTGTTTTTTGCCACAGGTTGTTATGTGGGTCACCGCTGTTGTTAAGTTTGTTCCACAGCTGTGAAATGGCTTCCCTGCTGACTTTGATTGTCAGAAGGTCACAAAAGGTGATGTTGTGACTCAGGGACTCCCAACCATCATTACTATGAGTCAGTTGTCAAGCGTCTGAATTTTGATGACATAACCATGATGATGTTGAACAGTCCCAAATGTCATAAGCCATAGTCATAGCTGAACAATCATAGCGGTAAGCCATTTTTTTTCAGTGGTGTTGCAGCTTTGAATAGTCACTAAAGGAACTTTTGTAAGTCAAGGGCTACCCGTATTCACTTTAAATATGAAACATTTAAATATTCAGATTTAATGCAAGACATTTTCATATTCAGATTTACTGTTGGGACCTGTCAGCCACTGGCTCCTCCAGCCGAATCAGAGGAGGAGAAGGAGGCATGGAAGTCAGGGTTGGCATCAGGGCAACCTGGGAGATCTGAGGGGGAAGAGGGAATGGAGCCGGCAGAGAGAGAGAGAGACAGAGGTGGAGGCTGGGCCGTCCATCAGCCCTTAGATGGAGAGTCTTACATACTGTCTTTCATATTGGCAAAAAAAATCAGAAAATAAAATACAATCTAAATAGTCAAGACCTTATTGATGATCCAAGCTCTGTAAAGGACCTTGGAATACTCATCTCTAAAGATCTAAGTGCTAGAGCCCACTGTAACTACATAGCCAAAAAGGCATTAAGAGTTGTTAACCTAATCCTACGTAGCTTTTTCTCTGGTAATATTACACTACTAACTAGAGCATACAAAACATTTGCTAGACTAATACTGTAATACAGCTCATCAGTCTGGAACCCACATTACGTATATGATATTAGCACAGTTGAGAAAGTCCAGAAATATTTCACAAGAAGAGTTCTCTACTCCTCTACTCGTTGTAGAATACCTTATGCCACCAGACTCGAAATTCTAGACCTTGAAAACCTTGAATGCCGCCTTTAGTCCGATCTAAGTACAGTATATAAAATCATACATTGCAATGTCCTTCCTGTCAATGACTACTTCAGCTTCAATCATAACAATACAAGAGCATACAATAGATACAAACTCAAGGTAAACCACACCAAACTTGATTGCAGGAAATACGACTTCAGCAACAGAGTGGTCAATGTCTGGAATACTCTGCCTTGACTCTGTGGTTTCTTCCCCAAACCCCAAAAACTTTAACCTTAGACTGTCTACTATTGACCTCACCCCTTTCCTAAGAGGCCTGTAGGGGGCGTGCATAAGTGCACCAACGTGCCGACCGTCCCTGTCCTATTGTTTCTTTTATTTTATTTTTTTTCTTATATGTATCCAGGTATTCATAACTATGTTTATACTTATACCTGCTATCTTATAATCACTTGACTGACTGACTGACTGACTGACTAACTAACTAACTAACTAACTAAAATAAACAAATAAATAAATAAATAAATTTAAAAAAGAGTCAACAGCCCCCAGGTCTGGAGGTGGCTCATGAGGAGGAGGAACAGCTGTGTTCAGTGCCTGACACACAGATGCACAGAAGGCAGAGGAGAGGAGAGCAGTAGAAATCTATGCGCTGGTCCTTAGGAAGAAAGAGCCACCACTGCTACTGAGGCCCCAGCCCAGCTCTGAAGATAAAAGGCAGGGGGCGGAGATGAATAGGTGTGGCAAGCAGCTATTCATCTTCTGGCCGGCCAGACTTGTTAGACTTGCGAGAGAAACTTTTTGCTGGAGCTGCCAGCGCTCCTAATAAAGGAATCTTTTGAGTTAACGTCAAGAGGGGTTGTAGTGTTTGGGGAGCCAGGTCAGAACATTTACAGTTAAGGTGGCAACCATCCACCGGTGCTCAGAAACCTCACCCCCTTGAATACATGCAACCACAAATTACAAAAAATAAATATTTTAATACAAATAGTTCTCCACTTATGACTGATTACTTAGAGACAGTTTGTACTTACAACAGACTCTCCAAAAGTCTTGGTTTCAAAGCTCCAACATCATCCTTTCCCCCCAGTCACGTGATCACCTTATCAGCGCTCAGCAAATAGTTCGCATACGGCCATTTGCAGCAGTTCGATCATGTGACTGCAGTTTACGACGGTTTTATTGGAAACCTGTCTTTACTTTTGGTTTCTTTCCAGCAAATCCAGCCCTTAGCAAACAATGGATTCACTTAATGACCGCTGCCTTTGCTTAATGGCTGCTGCATAAAAAGGTACAAAAATGAACCCGCTTTACAACTATCATAACTTACGACTGTAATTGCTAGGCTCAGTTATGATCGTAACTCAAGGACTATCACTGTTCACATTCCTAGGATTTCAATGTCTTATTGCAGTGTAAATGTATGTTGTAATAATAAATTATTATTGCATGTAAATGATATGAATGATAGGACCAATTATTGTTAAATTTAAAATCTCCCTCCAGTTGAGCTCATCCCCTTGTGACTATGTCAATATAACCATGACGGTTACCTGAGGAAGAGCTTAGAATTGGTTTCTATTCCTTTTGGGGGGATTTGGTTTTTTTTACAACTTCTCAGTGAAGACCTTGGCTGGGATTTCCTTGCGGTCTTCCATCTAAGTATTAGCCAAATCCAATCCTCCTTACATTAGCCAATACTGGCCATGTAGTTTCACTCTTAGCAATTCAGCTGTGGGACCGAAGGTTATCTAAATATTAATGTTCCTCTTTCTCTCCAGCCATAATCCAGCTCACCGGGTTGTTGTTATGGGGAACACAGAAGGAGGAAGAAGTATTAGATATGTTAGCTGCCTTGAGTTATTTATCAAAATAATAAAAGCAGGAAACAAACAGAGTAGAATAGAACAGAGCAGAATAACTTTATTGTCACTTTGAATGTACACAGATCTTCATACGTTAAAATGAAATTTTGTTGCATACAGCTCTTAAAGGGTCACCACCTCCAATATACACTACATAAACATGAGAAAATAAAAAATACATACAAAATTATGTTCATACCCACATATATTATACGACACAGAGAAACAACACAGCCTAGCTCGGATGCATATATGTACATGGCGAGAAAGCCCAATCTTGTGAGTTTACCAGATGGGTATTAAGGATTTGGTAGTCCTGCTAGAAATACTTCTAAACCTCCCCCTAGAGGGGGAGCAACAGAAACAGACCGTGAAGTGGGTGTACGGAGTCTCTAACAATGCTTCGAGCTCTAAGTGCATAGCGCTTATAAGAAGTATCCTGACTAATGGGAAGCGAGCTTCCTATAATCTTCTCCGCTGTTCTCACCACTCTCTGTAGGGACTTTCTATCTGAGGCGCTGCTGCCACCAAACCAAACAGGGATGAGGTTTGGTTAAAATGCTCTAAAATAAAAGCATGTTGAAAAACAGTGGTCTACCTTTGTGGCATGGAATAAATAGTTCCTCCCCACCCCCCGAGGAATTTATAGGAGAAACTAGCAGGGTCCATAGAGGTTGTGGCAATTCATACAAGAAGAGGTCAGGGGTTTGATTACTAGCTTGTGGTCACTGGCTGTGTTGATATTTTGACCTTCCCCTGCAAACACTCCTGTCTGAACCTCCCTCCTTAACATATTATTAGGAGTCTTAGATTACAGGTTATCCACGACTTACAACGGTTCATTTAGTGACCGTTCAAAGTTCCAAGACTGGACAGCTACTTGTCTGAAATGGTATAGGATCCTCTGCTTGAGCAAAGGGTTGGATTAGAAAGCCTTCAAGGTCCCTTCCAGCTTTATTCTAATTGATTAAGCTGCTCATAATTTACAGCTGTAAGATCCCAATATGGGGTCTAGGACAATTAACCGTGGGCACATGGCTGCGTCCACTTCAATGTGGGTCCCCCACCACAGCTGACCCATTATGGCTAACCCTCCATCAGTGTTTCACCCCCCCCCCCCACTGATCACCTGTCCCCTCATCCTGGTTGATTCCCAGACAGACACTTGTCCCCGGCCAATAGGCTGAGTGAGACAAATAGACTCTGGTGGCCCGGCCAATCAGCTGCATAGGACAAATAGAAACTTGTTCCCGGCCAATCGGCTGTGTGGGACAAAGAGACACTGGTGGCCTGGCCAATCGGCTGTGAGGGACAAAGGGACACAGGTAGCCCAGCCAATCGGCTACATGGGACAAATAAAAACTTGTTCCCAGCCAATCGGCTGCGTGGGACAAATAGACTCTGGTGGCCTGGCCAATAGGGCCCTACATTTGCTTTCAACTGCAATTAGGAGTACTGCAGAGGTGGTATTCAGCAGGTTCTGGAGAACTGGTAGTGGAAATTTCGAGTAGTTCGGAGAACTGGCAAATCCCACCTCTGACTGGCCCCGCCCCCCTCTATTCTCTGCCTCCCGAGTCCCAGCTGATCGGCTGGATCTTTTTTGGTTGCCTTGCACAGGAGAACGGAGCTGGAAAGCAGGTTAGTTGGGGTGGGGAGGGAACGGTGATTTTACAGTATCCTTCTCCTGGAGTGGGTGGGGGGAATGGGGATTTTGTAGTATCCTGCCAGGGTTTGGTAGGCATCCACCAAGCCACGCTCACAGAACCGGCAGTAAAAATTTTTTGAATCCCACCACTGGTGTACTGGTTTTAATTTATTCAGCCATTGTTTCTCAATTTTGCCGCAATGTGAAGATGTGGGGGAATTCTGGGAGTTGAATTCCCACCCCACCCCTAACTTCCAGTTCCCAAGATTGAGAAACACTGCTCTACTGATCTGTTGAATTTCCAGAGATATCAGCACAGGATTGCCAACTTTACTTAAGGTTGAGTTTAAACTTGCATAATAAATAAATAAATAAATAAATACATAAGGAGTTTCTGTTTTAAGTGATAACTGCTGTTTGGGCTATAGACTCAGCAATCCCCAAAGCAAGGGGGTTACTATTTGCTGACTCGTTTCAAAGTCATGTGCAGTTTTTACTATCCACTTGATTGTGGTGATTCAACTCATGTTTTGGTTCCCTTTTCAACTTGCTTGTCAAATTTCCCAGTACCAAAAGTTCAATATGATTCTCACAAGCCGATGATGAATCAGTTTGGATCTGCAATGCATAATCATAGGCTTGTAGTTATCTATCTACTAATTATACTTGTAGGTAGCCTGGTAACACTTTTTCTGACTAACCAATTTTAATAAAATTTGATCAGATTGCTTAGTTGGAAAAGGTGCTACCAAACGCTTTTTGATTTTGATTTTTATTTTGCCAACATATAGTTGATAGCTCTCTCCTACAATGTTTACTGCAATTATAGCTGAATTCATGACAGAGGTTTACAAACATGGAAACTTTTAGATAAGTGGACTTCAACTCCCAGCTGGCTGGTTGGGGAATTCTGGGAGTTGAAGTCCACACACATCTTAACATTGCCGACTGTGGGAAAAATCATGTTGGTTGGGGGATTCTGGGAGTTGGAGTCCATGTATCTTCAAGTTGCCAAACATACTTGTGGAAAACATACTAGCTGGAAAATTTTGGGAGTTGAAGTTCAAACACATTGTAAGGTTGCAAATTTTGAAAACCATGCTGGCTAGGGAATTCTGGGAATTGATATCCATATGCTTCTTGAAGTTCCCAAGTTTGAAAAAATACACTGGCTGGGAGATTCTGAGGGTTGAAATCCACATGCTTCTGAAAATTGGAACTCTGAAAAGCATGCTGGCTAGGGAATTCTGGGAGTTGAAGTCCACACATATCTTAAAGTTTCCAAATGTAAAGAAACATGCTGGTTGGGGGATTCTGGGAGTTGAAGTCCACACGCTTCTTAAAATTGCAAATTTGAAAAATATGCTGGCTAGGAAATTCTGGGAGTTGAAGTCCGCACATATCTTAAAGTTTCCAAATGTAAAGAAAAAAAAAAAAAACCCACGCTGGCTGGGGGATTCTGGGAATTGAAGTCCACATGCCTCTTAAAAGTTGCCGTTTGAAAAATATGCTGGTTGGGGAATTCTGGGAGTCGAAATCCACACAATCTAAAACTGTGTGATGGAATGTAGTGGGCTGGTTTCTCAGAAGGGAGGAGATGCATTGCAGAGGAGTAAGAAGCCACAACTTGGATATTTTTTTTATGTGTGAGAGGGTAAAGACAGCCTCTCCCTAATAGTTCCCAAAGTATATGTTTGATGTAGGTAGTAGGTTACTTCAGTTGGGCAACATTCTGTCTATAGGTGTGGAACAATAAAAAAAAACCTGCTTTAAATATTGGCTAAGTGTTTTTCTCAGTTTCAGGGGTCTGATAAACTGCCAAAGGTGAAAAAACACACAGGCTGGGGAATTCTGGGAATTGAAATCCACAAACATATTAAAGTGGCTATTCACCGTCCTGTTGGCATATGCAGAAAAAGAAACTCCTGGGATATTATTTTACCAAAATTATAACTTTACTGATAGAGCCAAATAAGCACAGTAGAAACAAAGCCAGCTCTGCAATTTTCACGTGAAAAACTGCATAGATATTCTCAATGAACAAGCAAATCCATCCATCCATGGAAAACCAAACTGCTAGAATACAGGCAACCCTCAACGTACGACCCCAACGAGCCCAACATTTCTGCTGTTAAGCGAGATCTTTGTTCCGTGAGTTTTGCCTCATCTTACGACCTTTCTTGCCTATGTTGTTAAGCAAATCACTGCAGCTGTTAAGTTCCTAACCCGGTTGTTAAGTGAATCTGGCTACCCCATGGACTCCACTTGTCAGAAGGTTGCAAAAAGTGATCCCATGACCCCAGGACACTGCTGTGGTCATAAATATGAACCATTGGCCAAGCGTCTGAATCACCATGGTTGTGGGGATGCAGCAAAGATTCTAACTCTGAAAAACGGCCGCAAGTCACTTTTTTCAGTGCCGTTGCAACTTTGAATGGTCACAAAACGAATTGTTGTTAAGTCGAGGATTACCTATAGTTAAAAATCCCCCTTTCTCCCTCTGGGCCACCCTCTGTCCCTTGTCCATCAATCCGGTGCAATCTTTTTGTTCAGGGAAGCAGTCTTCTCGGCTCAGAAAGTTCTCGTTGTTCCTGTCAGCCCTAAACACCATCTTTTTCTGTGGGCTGCCATATTTTGTAACTGGCTGAGCAACTGCACTCAATGTGTAGTCCCCAATGGAACTGCATCTGCATGGAGGGAAGTATGCAGTGGGGTGCCCACAAAGCTATGTTTTAGGCCCAGTACTCTTCAGCATCTTCATCAATTATTTGGACAAGGGGATGGATAGATGGGGAATTCATCAAATTTGCAGACAACATCAAGCTGGCAGGAATCGCCAACACTCCAGAAGATAGGCTTAAGATACAGAAGGATCTTGACAGACTTGGAACATTGGGCGCTATATCTAACAAAATGAAATTCAGTGGTGGAAAAAAAGGAAGGTTCTACATTTAGGCAAGAAAAAATCAAATGCACAGGCACAGTATATGTGGTACTTTGCTCAATAGTAGTAACTGTGAGAGAGATCTCGGAGTCCTAGTGGACAGTCATTTAAATATGAGCCAGCATTATGCAGCAGCTGCTAAAAAAGCCAACCCAGTTCTAGGCTGCATCAACAGAGGGATAGAATCAAGATCATGTGAAATGTTCATAATACCATTTTATAAGGCTTTGGTAAGGCCACACCTAGAGTACTGCATTCAGTTTTGGTTGCCATGATGTAAAAAAGATGTAGAGACTCTAGAAAGAGTGCAGAGAAGAGCAACGAAGAGGATTAGGGGACTGGAGGCTAAAACATATGAAGAATAGTTGCAGGAACTGGGTAGGTCTAGTCCAGGGATGGCGAACCGTTTTGTTGTGGTGTGCCAAAAAGTGCTGGCAACCACAATGCAATGCGCCCACCCTGCATATGCAACACCCCCCCCCGCCCCCTTACCTGCACTGCACATACCTCCCAGCTGATTTTCGGCCCATTTGAGGCCATTCTCGTCCTCTCAGAGGCTCGAGGGAAGCCTCTGCAGCCTCGGGAGGCTGAAAAACGCGCCTGTTTTGGCACTTCCGGTATTTCCGAAAGGCCTGTTTTTTACCCCTCCCCCCCTGAGGTTGCAAAGGCTCCCCTCAAGCCTCTGGGAGGAGGAAAACGGCCTCAAACAGGCCAAAAATCAGCTGGGAGGTACGGGCATATGCATTGTAGGTAAGTTTGGCTGGAGCTTGCATGCCGCACAAATGGCTGTGTGCTTGCTACCTGTGTCATGTGTGCCATAGGTTCGCCATCATGGATCTAGTCTGATGAAAAGAAGGACCAGGGGAGACATGATAGCAGTGTTTCAATACCTCAGGGGTTACCCCAAAGAAGAGGGAGTCAAGCTATTCTCCAAAGCACTTGAGGGCAGGACAAGAAGCAACAGGTGGAAACTAATCAAGGAGAGAAGCAACCTAGAACTAAGGAGAAATTTTTTGATAGTTAGAATAATTAATCAGTGGAACAACTTGCCTCCAGAAGTTGTGGGTGCTCCAATACTGGAAGTTTTTTTTAAAGATGTTGGATAACCAAGAGTGGGATCTGACAGGGTTAACTATCGGTTCGGTGATTTATGAGGTGCGGTGATTTACGATGTGCCTCCCTGCATGCTGCGAGCGGCGTGGCCTGTAAATCGTCATCAGCACGCTGCGTGCAGAGAAGCAGCCTTTGAAAAGGACTTTTTCCTGCTTTTTAAACTGCAGCTGTGCCTCGTGTAGCAGCTGAAGTTGAAAAAGCAGGAAATAAAGGTCAGGTAAGAGCCCGGGCAGGCAGATGGGCAAAAACATCAGCAGGCAAAGAACCGGTTTTATGTCTGCTGGTCTTCAGAGCTACTGGTTCTACAGAGCTGGACAGAACCAGTAGAAACCCACCCTTATGGATAACCATTTGTCTGAAGTGGTGTAAGGTTTCCTGCCTAGGCAGGGGGTTCGGCTAGAAGACCTCTTAGGTGCCTTGCAACTCTGTTGTTCTATTCTATTCTATCCTACCCTATCCTAGTGCTTATGTTGACTGTGAGAAATTGGGAGGGGCTTTGCATGGAATAAGTACAGATAGTTAGTCACAAGAACATTCCTTTCTCTGAAAGTCAAGGACATTCAGCCTCCACCCAGACAGGCGTGCCAGGGGAGACATCTCCAGGTAGGACAGTGGATTGATTAGGCCATGTGATGGACATGTAGGTGCAGGAGAAGGGACTTTGATTTTCCTTTGGGTAGGGACTTTCAGATTCAGGTTTTCCCAGATGTGCCAATATGATATCTCTAATAAAGTATAGCTTTGAGGAATCGTTTCCCTCAAGAGTCTTGTTTGGTTGGAATTGTTACTTGGAACCAAAGGGGGTATTCAGCAGGTTCTGACCAGTTCTGGAGAACCGGTAGCATAAATTTTGAGTAGTTCGGAGAACCGTCCAATCCCACCAGCCCCATCCCATCTATTCTCTGCCTCCTGAGTCCCAGCTGATTAGCCGGGTCTTCTTTGGTTGCCCTGCACAGCAGAACGGAGCTGGAAAGTAGGTTAGCAAGATGGGGAGGGAATGGGGATTTTGCAGTAACCTTCCCCTGCCACGCCTACCAAGCCACACCATGCCCATCAAGCCACGCCCACAGAACCGGTAGTAAAATAATTTGATTCCCACCATTGCACAATGGGGCACTGCTTTGTTATTTCCAGGCCAGCCCCGTCGGCCAGATCTAAACACCCTTGGGTTTGATACCCCTGCTTTAGTGGTAGCCCACCCAACAACTTCTGATCACTAAAAAATAGAATTCGGCACTACCCAATTGGGTAAGAAATCTCGTTTTTTATCAAGAGGGCAGCCAAAAAAAAAAAAAATTCTGATTAACAGAGTTGGAAGGGGCCTTGTAGGTCATCTAGTCCAACCCGCCGCCCAAGAAGGAGACCTTACACCACTTCTGACAAATGGCAGTCCAGTCTCTTCTTGAAAGCCTCCAGTGATGAAGCTCCCACAACTTCTGAAGATAATATACCTTTTATCAGCTCAGATCTGAAATCAGAAACAGAGCAGAACAAGGGAAAGCAGGACCAAATACCAACGTGCAAGGCTTACAGAACTGGTATAATTAATTGATCTCCTGGATCTAGATGAAGAAGTTGAGAGCCACTACCCTCATCCCGCTAGCCACTCCAGTGGCTAAGTCGGTGCTGAAATGATTCTTAAAAGAGGCTTGGATGCCATCCCATCCCATGAGATAACCAACCACTTCTCTCCTCTCCTTGGGCTGGTGCGTTACAGGGCATTGTGTCGAAACTATCACTCTGCTGAACAAAAACTATCACTCTGCTGAACACTTAATTCCCACAGTACTGTCTTCTGTCTATGTATAGGTACCCATGGGGTATGGCTGTATTGAAGGGGTATTAAAGGGGATGTCACATGTAGTTATGGCTGTATTGAAGGCTGGCTGTAGTGAAGGTGGCTCAGTGGCTAAGACGTTGAGCTTGTCGATCAGAAAGGTCGGCAGTTCGGCGGTTCGAATCCCTAGCGCCATGTAACAGAGTGAGCTCCCGTTACTTGTCCCAGATCCTGCCAACCAAGCAGTTCGAAAGCATGTAAAAAAAATGCGAGTAAAAAAATAGGGACCCTTTGGTGGGAAGGTCAGTGTTCCTCCGTGTGCCTTTGGCATTTAGTCATGCCGGCCACAAGACCATGGAAATGCCTTTGGACAGCGCTGGGTCTTCGGCTTTGTAAAAGAGACCCCTGGAGCTGTCAACAACTAGCACGTATGTGCGAGGGGAACCTTTACCTTATATACACACATACTCTTATATATTCTCAGATGAGAATTACATCACAACACAACTTAACTTACCTTTTCAGGCCTCTCCAGTATATTGGTAAATGCTGCATGTGAGAAGAAGGAGAAATTCTTGGGTATATCACAAGCCACTCATTCACAGTATAAGCCACAAGATGCGATGTCTTCTTGAGTTGAGCCTCCGAGGAATTTGGAAGGGAGTTTTATCTGGTGTTGTGACGATCTCTCTTCTGGAGATCAAGTTTGCAGAAAGACGTTTGATCGGTATCTTCCCAACTCTTAACGCCTTCTTCACCCTGCAAGGAGCAGAAATTGAAGAGAGAGAAAAACATACACACACATCCTACTCAAATAAGAAGTTTCATTTTCAAACAAGGGTTCGTTCAGCCGAACTACGGTGGGAGGAAACCGTTCACCTATCTGGTTGAAAAACCTGACCCATAATTTTATCCTCTATTATACCAGCTCCTTCTAAAATCATGAGGCATTGGAACTGAAGCTGCATGTCAATCATCCCGGTTTATGTGTTCTGCCAATGATAGCAATTTCCAAATTCTGTGCCAAGGAAAACTGGCACACCAGCAGCGAGGACCGAAATATGCAAATAGAGATATCCTTGTCTTTATCTTTTCAATTTATTTCATTTCATTCTGATGTTTACAGTTCTATCCCTCCAAGCCTGGCCATATCTATTCTTGTATGCACATTGCCTTGAGTTGCCTTACTTATAAATTAATAAAGGTGGGATAAATACCTAGTGAATAAATCAATAAGTGAGGCCGAGATCCAAGAAACCTAGTTTTGTAGGCCCCCAAAATGGTGTTACGACAAACCCAAATGTTATCATTCACAAAGAACATGAACATAGCATGAGCCATTCTAGCACATATTTTCCAGTTTAATTTAGTGGTGAAAGTCCAGGCTACAAACTGGGAGACTGTGAATTTTAGTCTCATCTTAGGCATTGAAAGCCGGCTAGGCGACTTCAGACCAATCAACAGAAGATGATGCATTCTAGTCCCACCTTAGGTATGAAAGTCAACTGGGTGACTTTGAACCAATTACCAGGACACAGTGAGTTGTAGTCCTGGCTTAGCACAAAAGCCAGCTGGGTGACTTTGGGCTCTCACCAGGAGACTGGAAGTTCTAGTGCTGATTTAGGCACGAAAGCCAGCTGAGTGAACTTGGGCCATTCACTCTCAGCCCAACTCACCGCACAGGGTTGTTGTTATGCCTTGTCAGCAGACTCCATCTTCTTCACCATCGATTTTTCTGTCGATCAAACCATTCCACCTTTCTGCATATAGAAGTCTCGTTGTTGTTATTGAAGGATCAGATGCTGGAATGTATGTACAGAGGCAGCCCGGGGGATCAGAGGAAGGATCATATGTGGAGATAGGACCCAGGTATGGATGGAATGGACATGAGAGTGAGGAATATGAATTCTGATAAAAACATTTTCTCTTGCTCCTTCCTGTCTTCTCTCTCTCTACAGAAGGAGGGGGGACGCAGGGGTTGGGGGCTGCTGCCTCAGACAAAGATTTAAAACTGCTTTTACTTTTCTCTGTGGAAGGAGGGGTGTCGCGGGGACTGGGGGTTACCTTGAGCTGCTCTGCAATAGGAAAGGGGTTGGAACTGCACATTCTTAGCGAGGCAGAAGTTAGCACCTTAAACCACTAGCCAGGATATTAGGAACAAGAATAGCTTGCTTATATGAAAAAACCCCAAAAGCCACATAGCTGGCACATGAAACTAGAACACTTTGCAAGATATCCATGACCTGGGGTGAAACACAGGTGACGCAACATTTAGCTATATAGGGGGCTGAGATCCAAATAACCAATCAATATTATCTGTCAATGCATGCATTATTAGGGGAAGGGCAAAGGGCTGAATGCGACCACTCCTTGACTATAAAAATTGCTGTAAGATTCTCATTGAGGCCCTTGGTTAGCTTTTGAGCCAGGGTCCTTATATCTTGGCACCAAAATAAAAGCATAATTTTGTACCACACCTTGTGCCCAATGACTTATCAGCTTCGACACCAAGCAAGAGCCCAGTTTTTTGGGACAACATCATCATATATAAAAACAAAGTTCCATTATTATTTTTTCTCCAACTTTTTGTCAATCGGTCCCCAAAAAACATCTCTGGCTACAGTTGTATATTAATCTTTAAAATCTTGTAAATTAATGTGTTTGAATTCATGTTTTTTTTAGCTTTTTTACATATCTACGGAGAGTGATTAAAAAGTCCCCTCTTGTTCACATTTTCAGCATAACTATGAAGAAGTACTTTCATGCACTTCAGACAATTTTTCCAGGGTCAAAAATCAACAATGCGTCATTTTATAAAAATTAAGACTATAATATTGTGTGGTTTTCTTTTGACTTGATGCATTTTTATCTTTTCCACCGTTATGAACCACCTTTATTCACCAAAATTGAATAAAGAGGAAAGAAGAACAACATTTTATGTCAAAATTTTTTTAAAAAAAATTAACCTGAATTTAAGAGAAAAATCTTCTGGAACAAAGTAGTAGGGTTCCTCCACCCTTAATTCAGAGATGTCAAATGTGTCTTTTAATAACGTACATTAAAAACAGTCAACATTTCACTTGCAATGGAATAGCTGCCATTTGTACTTTTCTGACCTACGTTGACAAAATGCAAGAACTTTGTTGATTTATCTGCCTTTGGCCAAATGAACAGGCAGTATTATCAATGCCTTGGGTAGGCATACTTTATAACACAAATATTATTTGAAGATAGTGAGTTTATTGTTATGTCAGAGGATTTATTTAAAGGAATTTCACTCAAGCGCAACTGTGCGCACAGAGAATACAATTTGCCTAAAATACTATTTGGGTACAGTGAAAATTGTACAGTCGTCGGGGTTAAGGCAAGTTAAAATTTTGTCAGCATGGAACATCTTTTCAGATTTTGCATTGCAAATTGCAGTTTTTCCTCCAAAGGGAGAGAGAAAATGTACTTCTGCAGAGCAACTGCCCTCACAACAAAATCCAGCAGACAATCGCTTTGACTTGAGAAGCTTTTCCAGAAAATCAGGGCAAAATTCGGGCTATCTTTCCTTTTTTTTTTTTTTTTGCATACAATTTAAAAGTCCCCTTTATAATTTGCAACTACTTCTTTCACTGTAATTGCAAGGTTTGAAAGTATGGCCCGGGTTGGAATGTTCCAAATAGAAACTGAGATCGTGCGGGGAGGGGGAGAACAGCTTGCAAGTCGAACTTCAGCTCATGAAATAAAATATGCCACAAGGTTAGAAGGACTCACAATCTATTATCAATACCTTTTCATTACAGCGGTTGGGAGATTTGGCTGGAAATCTCTCTTCAAGATATTTAAGAAAGTTTTCTCTTTCGAATCCCCCCCTTTCATTTTGACGTTGGTACAGTCCTGAAGTATATTTCCCTTGCTTGCAGAGGCGTCTTGACTCATTTCTGGGGAAGGCGGCGGTGGGTGATGGTTAGCTTAGGCAAATCGCTTTTTATTTTCCTGTCGCGTTAAAGGCCTGTTTTGCAGTTCTTTTATTTTCGGTTCGTTCTGAAATTATGTTCTCATTGAGGAAGCCTGAATACCTATTTATCAAGAAAACATTTTTCTACAGCGTTTTCCTACGTTCAGTCTCAATTACTGGGAATTTTTCTTAGTGAAAAGTGGAAGAAGAAAAAAGCGTTTTTATAAAACAAAAGCTGCCATTGCTGGGAATTTTTTCAAACCCAGATTTGGGTTTTTCTAAATCTCTGGCTGGGTTTTTATGTCTCTTTATTTTACAACCAAATCTAGGCTTATTGGGTTTTTCATTCTAAAATTCAACTAAGCCTTTTCTGTACACGTTATCTTCTATGTTAAGCTCCATAAAACATTTAGTTCAAAGCTGGTTTACTGGGTTTTTCATACTTGGGTTTTCTGTAGAATTTCGGGGTTCTTTTTTGACCAGAAAAAGACAGTGTTTTTTAAATAATCCTGTTTTTCAGTTAATGCTGAAAATGCCACTCTATTTGGGGGGGCGGGGATTGCAGAATAATTAAGCAGAATTTGAAAGCAATTCTATTAAATTTATAGGAAGGGAAAGGTGATGGTTCAATTAAATTTAGAAGCTTTGCAAAGAGATATGAAGGAGCTGTTACAGCAAAAACTTCTGTAGCTGGGACTTCTAATATTTCTCTGAAAGGCAGAAGCTTTTACAAAACTTCTCAAAGATGAAAAAAACCTCAAAAGATAAAAAATGGGTTTCTTTAAAATTTACTAAAAGATTTGGGTTGATTTTCAAGAGAAAGATAGACCACATTTAATAAAAATGGCTGCCTTGCAGTTTCTAAGGGCCTTTCAACATTTCTAATAAAATTTCCTGATACACACACAGTCCTTAATTCTGTAGCCCAGTCCATTATTGCCAAAATATATTCCTGGTTCTTGGTTTTGTTTCACAGACCTCTGCTATTCCTCCCTCCCATTTCTTCCATTTTAAGTTCATTATTGCTCTGGTTGGGTAGAAAAGGTGAGGCTTTTTTCAAATTTGTGGTGATGGCAGATTTCTCATTAATATGAAGTGTGACACAAGTTAATAAGTCTTTGAGCTGAAGTTGTATGAACCTAGATTTTAAAAAGCATTTTTATTAAAATTAGATTTTTATACACCTTTGTATAAAGCAGTAAACCTAGTTAATAGTCCTTCAAGTTTTCCACACAATGACAGACACATAAGTTGGCTCCCAAATTTAAGTTCTTAAATTACTATTTGGTCTGCTGCTGTCTTTGGTATTGTCTGGCTTTAATTTTCCAACAATTTACTCTGGAATTGGTAGCTACTTTTTCCTCACAAAATTATCTCAAATTTCTGATTAAAATACTTGATCTTTCCTATCCCTCCTTTCTCTAACAATAAACCTCTATAAATCTCAATATGTAACATTTATGGTGGGATGTCCTTCAGTATTTGCCATTTGAACAAAACTTGATTTATATTGCTTGCCTTCAATTTACAAAAACATCTTGATTTTTAATGTACACAAAATACAAAAGCAACTTTTTCCTCCACTGTTACGGCTACCATTTTTACTTTTTTGGGCCTAAATTAACGGGTTCTGTTGATGTGGCCTTTGGCAATATGCAGGGCAGGCAGGTTGCTATAAAATAGTTCATAACCTAGTTATTTGAAGAAGCTCAGTTTATTAAAGATTGATTTAAAGAGACTGCTATGTGCATCCCATAAAAGTGCAGTATAGTTGATAAAAATTAATTTCATAGTGAATATGTGTTCCCCTGAATGCCCTTTTAAATTTGATTGCAAATTTGCAACTTCAAATTTGTGTGGGACAGAGAATGGACTTTCATGGGGCAGCTGACACCCCCCCCCAAACATCTGGCTGAAAATTGCATTAAGGGACTTTTTTCCAGAAAACTTAATCTAGGGGCCTTCAAATTTGACATCTCAGGAATTCTGGGAGTTTGAACTCCACATGTCATAAACTTGCTAATTTTGAAGACTCTTGATTCAGTCTGTCGTTGCTCTTTTTTTTGTTAAAATTCCCCATTACAATTTGCAGCTCTACTTTATGGCAATTAGCAATTTTTGCATATGTCCTGGCTTTGGAGAGTTCTAAACAGAAATGGGGAGGGAAGAAATTCAAACTTAAAAGCTAATGAAAAACTATGCTCCAAGGTTTTAGAATAAATTAAAAACTATTACAAATACATTTTCATGGTTTGCAGTCAGGAGATTTGGTTGCAAATGTTCCTGTCAGATTTCCAAGTAATGAAATCCATGTTAAAAGAAAAATAACAGTCCATCTTCAAAAAGAATTTCACATTATTTAGGAAAACATCAAATTGGCAAAGTCCAAGTTCAAGGTATTTTTTTAAAAGCTATTCTGTTGAATCCCCTCTTTAATTTTGGAGTTGGTATTATCCTGAAGTTCAAATGTTGCAGAGACGGCCCGGTTCATTTCTGATGGAAAAGAATGGGGTGGGTGGTGATTTCCCCCAAAATTGCTTTTTATTTTCCTGTGTTGTAGGAATTTTCAGTTCATTCTGGGGCCCAGAGGATTTTCTCAAAGTCTGGGTAGCCATTGTCAAAATATTTTTCATAGTTTGGTAGACTTGCTCTCCATTATTGAGAGTTAAATGCTGGTTTAGTTAAACATTAAATAAGAAAAGCTTTTTAAAGTAGGGATGCTACTGGGATTTTAAACCAAGATGAAGGTTTTTTTTAAAAAAATGGGTTTCTTTTACAATTAAATGAAGTAGGCTTTTTTATACACAGCCTTTTCTATTCAGCTACCCCTGTTTCTGTACATGAAAGAATAACAGTTCAAAACTTTTTGTTACCTGGGTTTATTACGAGTTTTCTTAGGCCAACCCTGTTTCTAAGTTACGGCAAAGAGAAAATGCAGCCTAGGCCTAAAAACAACAGTTTGAAGCAATTAAAAGTTCTTTTATTATAGCTGGCCTGCTTGAGCAAACGTATCTTTTAAATTGGTTAGTAATTTTGGGAAGGCCCAGGTGTTGTCCAACCCAGTTTAGAAGCTTTGCAAAGAGAAGAACCCAAGTTTTTAGGGGAAATGGGAGAGAGTCCACTATCTCTGAAGACAATCCCACTCCCCAACAGAATGGTGGATGTGACAAGTATCTAGCCAAATAGCTAGGTTTGTGATTAATTAGAATAATTTAGATAGCTGTCTGTCTCAAAATGTCAGTGGGGCCCCAGATAAGGAACTGATGTGGCCAGTGCTGTGGGCTAAATTTTAAGTGTTTTTGTGAATTTTCCATTTTATAAACCACCCAGAATCGAGGTTGATTTCCCTCTGCTACTTGAAAGTGGGGGCTATCTATGTCAGGTATCAAACTCAATTGAGGATCACATCAGCATTATGGTTACCTGGAAAGGGGGTGGGTCAGTTAAGTTCTGAGGTGTGGAAACTCGGGATGAAATGGAGGTGTGCATAAGTGAGAACTTGACATTGATATGTGCGCATTTGTTCACCCTCACAGAAAAGTTCGCACATGCATGTAATTTCAAACATGCACAGCATTTGAGCAGTTTGGAGGTGAGATCGGGGCATCCTGGTGAACTGTTACGGCAAAGCATGATTCTGTAAGGGTTTGGAGTTCTAGAAGCCCCATCTGGATGTTAACAGGTGCTTTCTCCATCTCAATTGCAAATGGATTTACTGAGCAATCCAGTGGAGAATTTCTTGTTCAGAATCAACCAAAGTGGTGTGTAAACTATCAGTTTATTGCAGAAATCAAATCCAGAAAGCACACACAATGACTGATTTAGCATTCATTTACTCATGTATGTAAAAAAAGTTAATGTACAATACTAAATAGGAAGTTCTTCCAACGTAGTCACAAGCAAAACCACAAGCAGAGGAAGAACAGCAAATAACAGTTTGTTTTCAACGCAGACAAAGCTACAGAACTGCAAAGCCACGCCCAAGCTCCTACCAGTTTCAGTTTTCAATTCAGCTCCCATTGGCTGGTCTATTGCCATGCCTATTTGTTGGCTTACCTTGTTTACCATGCCTCTGCCAGTTTATGAACATTCTAATATAAACTCCACGTTCATTAAACTCCACAGAGAAGGCCCCGTTCCTCGGGGTCACCAGGCGGCACATAGATGCCGTTGGGACCTGAAGGAGACCTTCCCTGTGGGAGCGCACCGGTTGGTGGGAGACTACTGGCAGAACGCGATCTTGCAAGTAACCTGGTCCGATACCATGGAGCGCTTTAAAGGTCAAAACCAGAACCTTAAAGCGAACCTGGAAGGCCACCGGCAACCAATGCAGCTCGCGCAGGAGAGGCGTCACATGGGAGTTTCTTGACGCCCCCATAACCACCCGCACGGCCGCATTTTGCACCAATTGAAGCCTCTGGGTGCTCCCCGCAGGGAGCCCCATGTAGAGGGTGTTACAGTAATCCAGGCGGGAGGTAACCAGGGCATGAGCGACCGTGCGTAAGGCGTCCCGATCAAGAAAGGGCCGCAACTGGTGAATCAGGTAAACCTGATAAAAAGCCCCCCCTAGAGACAGCTGTAATATGATCTTCTAAAGACAGCCGTGCATCCATGAGGACGCCTAGATTGCAAGCCCTCTCTGGGGATGTTAAGATCTCTCCCCCAATAGCCAGCGATGGAGTCAGCTGGCTATATGGGGACGCTGGAAACCACAGCCACTCAGTCTTGGAAGGGTTGAGCTGAAGCCTGTTCCCACCCATCCAAATCCGCACGGCCTCCAGGCACCGGGACATAACCTCCACCGCATCGTTGGGGTGGTTTGGGGTGGAGATGTAAAGCTGAGTATCATCAGCATAAAGATGACACTTCACCGCATCTTGAGAAGACGGTGGTGGAGACTTAATTTGTGATTGTGTGGCAAACAGGGAAAGCAACTCATTTCCTTGGTGCATCCGAGTCTCACAGCTGCAGCTTTACTTGAAAGACTTCACTGCATCATAACATGTTGGGGATCACAGTTTCCATGGAAACAGCTGGGCATTGTGTATGTTTGGAAATGCAGCCCTCGTATTAACCCAGTTTCATGCCTTGGGTTAAAACCCCCAGGACAGGCAATCTGGTGATTTGGGGTTGATTCGATGGCCCAAAGGAAGAGGAGACAGTCTAGGAGCCCCTCTCTTTTTCCAGCTTCTTCCTGGCCTTGCTCCATAGGTGTAGAAGCCTCCATGGGGACATTCCTATTGTGTTCCACAGAAGTTCTATTTGTTCCACATTTTGGGCGGGAGTTTTGTTTGTTCCGATTGACTGAGCAGCCTGAAGCGAACTATAAAAGGGAGCTGTCAGACTGCATCAGCTGTTAGACGGCATCAGCTGTTACCCATCAGCTGGCCAATTGGGAAGCATATCGGCAGACTCGGGTAAACTGTTTCTTTGTTACAATAAGGATTCATCAATGCCTGCCTCAGCTCATTCTTAGAATTTAATAATTCCCTTTCCTTCCTTGGCATGGGCTAGGCCTCCAGCCAGCTCCAATGGATCTGGGTGGTACCAGAGTGGCCACTTGGTGAAACTCGCTGGCCTGGAGTAGGGAGCAGCTGAGATGTCTTCCCTTGCTCAGCAGCAAACGCCAAAGCCTTGTCAACCAGAAATGCCTCAGTTGTCTGTCTCGGGTCACACAAAACCTCTGGACTTTGGTGTGATTTGCCTGGAGCCCTGGGTAGTGGAGGGCAAGCTCCTAGTTAGGCTCTTAAGCTATTGCCCCCCCCTCCCCCAGCCCTGCTTCCTCAAGAGGGTGCCTGGCTGCACCTTGAGCACCTCCAACTGCATGCCTGCCCTCCTGAGGGCCCCGTACTGGGGTGAGCAGAGGCAGAGCAGGGCCCAGCCATTCTAAGATGGCCCCGAGTGCCAAGTCTCGCCTCACAGGCCTTCGACATGTCGGGCCGATGTGAATATGTGCTTTAATAACTGGCGAATTGCTTATTTGCATTCTGCAACAAAACGCTTTACTGTCAGAATTTCATTGGTTCTTTTATGTATATCCAGGTCAGGTGTGCTCCAAAATCTCAGCCAACGCAACCAAAAATAAATCCAAGACGAGATGTAGTCTTGTGATTTTGGGCTTGTGTTTCTGGTTTTATACAATTCAGCAACGTCTGTTGATTGCTCTGGCTTGTCTATTCCTAGGTACCGTGTTACAGGAGAAACCTTAAAGAATAGATCAAGAACAGCAATAGCAATGCAACTCGCTGGTTCCTATGCTATTTTTGGTCTCAAGACTTGAGGTGGTGGGCAAGAGCAGCTTCCTCGAGTAACACTACCAAGCACGTGATATTGTCCAAAAATGCTGTTCAAAGCATTTGCCTTTAACCAAGAATTGGTCATTTGGGAATTAAAAAGCAGTATTGGGTAACATTGGCTTATTCTTACTGTTTCCTTGTTGAGAACTATGCCGGACAACAGTCATGGAGATATCTATCTGGCACTCTTGACTGCTATTGGAAGATAAATTGTATTAGTGCAGTGCAATTGTTCAAAAGTCTCCCTTTCTGCTAATACCACCAATAGCAGCCCAGATGAATGTTAATAAACATCTGTACACTGACTGTTCACACTGTTGTGGCTTTGGCCAACCTTTGCTCCCTTGACTGTCTTGTCGCCTGGCAATCACCGCAGGATTCTGCCACTTCTCTGTTGCTTGGCAAGGCATGGAAAAATGGTGGCAAACGTGTATGAACTGAAATTCTCAAGTGTTCCAAGCCGGCGATTCTGTAGCCTGTTTCTGCAACTTGGTTTGCGTCAGACCTGCCACCACCATTTAAACCTCTAAATAGAAACGATACTTGGCTCCGTTTGCTGAGTAGGTATAATTTTGTTAGAAGTCACAAGTGTAATTGTAGTAATGCAAATCCAGAACTGTGAAACAGATTCCCAACGAGACCTCTACAATAATGGTCTCCCCTTGCTTTTAAACCCCCCCCCCAATGACCAATTGGGTTCAAGCAAGATGCTAGGATTGAACTGTTCTGCTTCTTTCAAACCTTTAATGCTTTTCAACTTGCCAGTGAACTTGTTCTGACCAAGGCTTCCTGAGATACCAACAAACACACATTAAATCCAAAGCCCTTTTAGTTCAACGGCTGTGAATTATCATCATTCATAGCCCATAATGAGTCTCAACCAGTTATAAATACTCCCATGGAAGGTCTGCCAAAATCCTTCGGAAGAAGTCTGATATCTTCCTTTCTGACACCTTTATCTTTCTTGAAGTGTGCTGCCAACGACAAATTCACCATGGAGCATTCAGGTTCCAAATCAACTGGAACAAACGGGGCTCGCTAGTTGGACAGTTGACATATTTTCAGAACGAGTCAGTTTGTGTAAGTTGATATGCAGCTGCCTTCCTTTCTCAGCCAGATGATCTTGAGGCAGAGCCTGGGGGGAGGGGGGGGAGAGAGATACAGCAGTTACTTTTGTTTTCCCGCCAAGCATTCATTCCCTCTACCAACCAATCCCCAGTGTCGATGGTAGACTCCGCCACATGGTTGCAAAGCACTAGTAAGGTGGCATCTTGACAGTTCCGTAGTAAAAGCCTTGCCTATGGGACCCCAAAGTATCTTTCTGGAATAGAAGTCATTGGCAATGAGCAGCTGCTGATAGGCTGGCCGAAACGACGTTTGTCAAATTTC
The DNA here is from genome assembly GCA_023653725.1 of Bungarus multicinctus. Lineage (NCBI taxonomy): Eukaryota > Metazoa > Chordata > Lepidosauria > Squamata > Elapidae > Bungarus > Bungarus multicinctus. The sequence goes on along the minus strand of CM042848.1, from coordinate 77,810,278 downwards.
TACACTGCCCATCTCATTTGATGCTGGGCAGTCTTGTTCTTTGCATTGTTCCCATATTGCGTGGTCTATAGTTCTGTATTTTGTCTGCCCACCTCAGTTTGCTGTGTGGGTGGGGCATATACCTATGGGTTTGCATGTCTTTGTTCATGCAGTCCATCGCTTTTTTGGTTACCCTTGGCCGCCGCCAGCCACGTGGCCTAAATGCAAGCACCCAACTTTTAATGGATTCCACTTCAGCTCTGACCACATGTCTACCACCACAGCTTCGCTTCTCTCGTTTTGTCTGAAATTGGGGCAACTTTTTTGAAGACCACCTTGGATCTTCCTTTGTAATGGGATCAGCCCGGGTGATCCCAGTGATAATTTTGATCATTTGTTTCCATTGTGTGCAGCATGCCTGTTCGTGTCTGCTACTCTGGTGCCTTTCATAGAGTGCTTTCTGGGTGGATCAACTGTAAGGTAGATCTTCGATTAAAGGCGCAAGCTGGATCCAGTCCCAGAGAATGGGGGATGCAAGTGATCTAGTGGCACTTCAACAACCAGGGCAGGGTTGACTCATGCCGGTGAACATAAAATCACATGAATGCACAAACTAGAAGCACAGATTAAAGAACAAGCTTAAAACTTAAAGATTTAAACATTCAGAAGGCAAGAGAGAATTTCCTCAAGCTACCAGCCATTCTCTGGTTGTATTATACTCCTAGATCCCCATACTTAAAAAGAATGGAGGTAGCTTCATCTGGGGGTGGTTGTAAGATGTTCCAGAGGGTGGGGTCAGCAGCTGAGAAAGCCATCCTAAATCCCATTCCCACCCTGTCAAAATTCTTGATTTTGGACATCCGGTGGCATTTCCGTCGACGGATCAGAGACTGCAATCGTGCGCTGCTTTGATCCGTGTTTACCTTGTTGGAAGGGTCCCTACCAGGACTGGAGTCATCTGACCCACCTTGGAGGGGTGGGGGAAGGGAGGAGACCTCCAGCTGGGTCGAGAGGAGCTGCATCTCTCCTCCCTAGCTAGGCATTACTCCCCTGGAAGACAGGGAGAAACGGCAGTTTTATGGCTGCCCTGAAGACGGAAAGCTACTGGGACCTAAGCATGCGCTGGAGCGGTGAAGTAGTGAGCAATATTTCCACTGTGGTCTACACCTTATAGAATTACACACTGCTCAAAAAAATAAAGGGAACAAAAAGAAGACATCCCAGATCTGAATGAATGAAATATTCTTATTAAATACTTTGTCCATTACATAGTTGAATGTGCTGACAACAAAATCACACAAAAGCTATCAATGGAAATCAAATTTAGCAACTCATAGAGGTCTGGATTTGGAGTTACACTCAAAGTGGAAAAAAACACTACAGGCTGATCCAACTTTGATGTAATGTCCTTAAAACAAGTCAAAGTGAGGCTCAGTAGTGTGTGTGGCCTCCACGTGCCTGTATTTATTTAAATTTCTATACGCCCCCTCTCCCAAAAAGGGACTCGGGGTGGTGTACAGCCTACTAAAAATGGACAGTATATACAATTAAAAACAAATTAACATAAATCCGGCCGAATCCCTTCAAATATAAAATTCCCAAGGTTTAAAATTCCAGGATTGAATTAAAAAGTTAAAATTTAAAAATTTAAAAACCGAATTAAATTAAAACCCCATGAACCGTTTACTGGGCCAGGCCGGCCTGTTGGAAAAACAAGGTCTTTACTGCGCGCCGGAAGGTCTGGATGTTGGTAGTGGCCCGTATCTCCGGGGGCAGATCATTCCACAGGGAGGGGGCCCGCACCGAGAAAACCCGCACCCTCAGGGTCGCCAGCCAGCAACGATCAGGCGGCGGCACCCCAAGGAGGGCAACCCTGTGTTGAGCGTACTGGGCGGCGGGAGGCTGTTGACGGCAGCAGGCAGTCCTGTAAGTATGACCTCCCTACAATGTCTGGGTATGCTCCTGATGAGATGGATAGTCTCCTGAGGGATCTCGTACCACATCTGGACTAAAGCATCCCCCAACTCCTGGACAGTCTGGTGCAACGTGGCATTGGCGGATGGAGCGAGGCATGATGTCCCAGATGTACTCAATTGGATTCAGGTCTGGGGAACGGGTGGACTAGTCCATAGCATCAATGCCTTCGTCTTGCAGGAACTGCTGACACACTCCAGCCACATGAGGTCTAGCATTGTCTTGCATTAGGAGGAACCTAGGGCCAACTGCATCAGCATCTCACAAGGGGTCTAGCATTGTCTTGCATTAGGAGGAACCTAGGGCCAACTGCATCAGCATCTCACAAGGGGTCTAGCATTGTCTTGCATTAGGAGGAACCTAGGGCCAACTGCATCAGCATCTCACAAGGGGTCTAGCATTGTCTTGCATTAGGAGGAACCTAGGGCCAACTGCATCAGCATCTCACAAGGGGTCTGAGGATCTCATCTCGGTACCTAATGGCAGTCAGGCTACCTCTGGTGAGCACATGGAGGGCTGTGCGGCCCCCTAAAGAAATGCCACCCCACACCATTATTGATCCACTGCCAAACTGGTCATGCTGGAGGATGTTGCAGGCAGCAGAATGTTCTCTACGGCGTCTCGAGACCCTGTCGTGTCTGTCACATGTGCTCAGTGTGAACCTGCTTTCCATCTGTGAAGAGCACAGGGCGCCAGTGGCAAATTTGCCAATCTTGGTGTTCTCTGGCAAATGCCAAACATCTTGCACGGTGTTGCGCTGTAAGCACAACCCCCACCTGTGGACGTCGGGCCTTCATACCACCCTTATGGAGTCTCTTTCTGACCGTTTGAGCAGCCACATGCACATTTGTGGCCCGCTGGAGGTCATTTTGCAGGGCTCTGGCAGTGCTCTTGTCCCTCCTTGCACAAAGGCGGAGGTAGCGGTCCTGATGCTGGGTAGTTGTCCTCCTACTGCCTCCTCCACATCTCCTGATGTACTGGCCTGTCTCCTGGTAGCGCCTCCATGCTCTAGATACTATGCTGACAGACACAGTAAACCTTGCCACAGCTCGCATTGATATGCCATCCTGGATGGAGCTGCAGTACCTGAGCCACTTGTGTGGGTTGTAGACTCCGTCTCATTCTACCACTAGAGTGAAAGCACTGCCAGCATTCAAAGGTGACCAAAACCATCAGCCAGAAAGCATAGGAACTGAGAAAGTGGTCTGTGGTCATCACCTGCAGAACCACTCCTTTATTGGGGATATCTTGCTAACTGCCTATTGCTTTCCACCTAATGTCTACTCCATTTGCACAACAGCAATTGATTGTCAATCAGTGTTGCTTCCTAAGTAGACAGTTCAATTTCACAGAAGTGTGATTGACTTGGAGTTACATTGTGCTGTTCAACTGTTCCCTTTATCTCCGCTTAGGGTATCTTACAGAGATCATACAATCACTGATAATGTCCAATACATACATACCTCTCCCTTAATACGTCCAGTAACAAAACATTGAATCTCACTCCTTTTTATTCCTATAGAAATGCTTGAAGGGCTTTTAATGTACAAAACATTATCCAGGTCACCTTGCTCTACATCGTTTGGTGTAAAGTATGAGAAGGATTACCAGGGCAAAGGACCCAAGAATTTACACTTCCATTCAGTATTTCTAGATCGAACCTCTGGAAATGTGTGGAAACAAGAATAGTTCCCAAAGGAGAAATTGGACGACGACATCAAGGACACCAACCAATTCAACTTCGACTTCCTTTCCTATTGTGGAACCCCCGCTTGTCCTCACATTTCTGACACTTCCATATGTCCAGAAGAAACCAGTCCTTCGCCTCTTCTCCAGTTCTAAATTTCTACAGAGACAACACTTAATTCCGGAGCCTCCCATTTTCTTCATACTTCAAATGTTTTTAATAAGCAATTTCATTTAAACAAAGACAACCTCTTTCACTTTACAACTTAATTCTGTAAGACAAAAAGAAAAAAAAAGTAAACTGAACAGTGACAAACTGTTACGTTTCCTTAATGGCAGTTCAAAATCTTTTCAAAACTTTACACTTGGAGGAAAAAGTCCCACAATACTCAGATAAAACGATGTCATTTGCTGTGTTTACGTTGGGTGAGAAGTTCTACGTCGGGTGAGAAGTTCTACGTCGGGCAGGAGGGATGGAGCATGGGTGTTTCTTTAAAAACACACAAAATTCCTCTACACAATAAAGCCAGCTATGTAAACCTGGGCCACTTAAAAGATGGTGGGTAGACTCCAACTCCCAGAACTCCCCAGCCAGCAAAGTCCACCCATCTTCCAAGTGTCCAAAATTGAAACATTGCAGAGAATGACCCGAAGGACTGAATTCCTAGTTCCTGTAAAAATCAAGGTGAGAACATCTGTCCCTACAGGTGCCCTCTTGCACAAGTAGGAGATAACGTGATCATCAAATCTGCAATAATACTAGAGGCCAACTTTTCATATCCTGCCATTTGTTGAGCCATTTCACTTGAGATCAAAATCAGCTGATAGCTCAATTTTATTTATTTATTTTTATTTATTTATATCGAATTTATATACCGCCCTTCTCCTGAGGGACTTAGGGCGGTGTACAGCCAGCTGTAATATAATACAAAGTTACAAAAGTTAAATACACAGTTGCTGCTAAAATTATACTTAAAAACCCCAATAGTAAGATATAAAAAACCCCAATTTAACACCAGCCCAATCTGGCCTGCTCAAAGAGCCAAGTTTTCAACGCACGTCTAAATGCTCTCAGGTCACTGGTCGTCCATAACTCAGGAGGCAACCCATTCTAGAGGGCGGGTGCCCCCAGAGAGAAGGCCCTGTTCCTCGCGGTCACCAGGTGGCACATGGATGCCGTCGGGACCCGAAGGAAACCCTCCCTGTGGGAGCGCACCAGTCGATGGGAGACTACCGGTAGAACGCGGTCTTGTAAATATCCTCGTCAGATGTGAACCCGATCCTTAAAGCGAACCCGGAAGGCCACATGCAGCTCGCGCAGGAGAGGCATCACATGGGAGTTTCTTGACGCCCCCCATAACCACCCGCGCGGCCGCATTCTGCACCAGTTGAAAAGTCTACGGGTGCTCCCCGCAGGGAGCCCATGTAGAGGGTGTTATAGTAATCCAGGTGGGAGGTGACCAGGGCATGAGTGACCGTGCGTAAGGCGTCCCGATCAAGAAAGGGCCGCAACTAGCGAATCAGGCAAACCTGATAAAAAAGCCCCCCTGGAGACGGCTGTAATATGATCTTCTAAAGACAGCCGTGCATCCATGAGGACGCCTAGATTGCAAGCCCTCTCTGGGGATGTTAAGATCTCTCCCCCAATAGCCAGCGATGGAGTCAGCTGGCTATATGGGGACACTGGAAACCACCGCCACTCAGTCTTGGAAGGGTTGAGCTGAAGCTTGTTCCTGCCCATCCAAATCCGCACGGCCTCCAGGCACCGGGATATAACCTCCACAGCATCGTTGGGGTGGTTTGGGGTGGAGATATAAAGGTGAGTATCATCAGCATAAAGATGACACTTCACCCCAAAGCCACGGATGATCTCCCCCAGCGGCTTCACATAAATGTTGAACAAAAGAGGAGAGGACCGACCCCTGAGGCACCCCACAAACGAGGGGCCTAGGGGTGGACCTCTCCCCCCCCGTCAACACAAATTGTGAGCAGTTAGGAAAGAGGAGAACCACCGCAAAATGGTTCCTCCAATTCCCAACCCCTCCAACTGCTGCAAAAGGATATTATGGTCGATAGTATCAAAAGCTGGTGAGAAATCTAATAGGACCAAAACAGAGGAATAACCTGTCACGGGCCCTCCAAAGATCAACCAACGCGACCAATGTTGTTTCGATGCTGTACTCAGACCTGAAGCCTGATTGGAAAGGATCGAGATAAGTCGCTTCCTCCAGGTACTGAGGAAGTTGACGTGCCACCACACTCTCGACAACCTTCACCACAAAGGGGAGGTTGGAGACTGGACGGTAGTTATTTAAAAGAGCCGGGTCCAGGGCAGGCTTCTTGAAGAGGGGTCACACCACTGCCGTTTTCAAGGTGGTAGGAAGCGATCCCTCCCTCAACGAAGCGTTGACAATCCCCTGGAGCCAGCCTCGTGTCACTTCCCTTGGAGGTAGAGACCAACCAGGAGAGGCACGGGTCTAACAAACGTCGTATTCAACCTTCCCAGCAACCTGTCCACACCCTCGGCAGTCACAGGATCAAACTCCTCCCAGATAACAGTCTCGAGACTTGCCCCAGACACCTCCCCCGGGACCGTCCAACCGGAGTCCAGCCCGCCCTGAATCTGAGCGATTTTATCGTGCAGAAATCGGGAAAACTGCCTTGCCCTGTAATTTAATATTGCTTTCCAAAGACACAGCTTTAGTCCCTTGCAGAAGTCAATTTTATCCCCATGGAGCTTCTGTATACTCTCCTGGAGACCACTTCCTCAGTGCCCCCCATCTCGTATAAATAGTATTATTTGGAATAGTGGTTTGCACAACCCTCTAAGGAAGATAATAACAGTAAAATTCAAAACTAACAATTGAACATTTATTCAAAATCCAATTTAAAACTTTTTAGTTAATGTTAATTCAACAAAATCCAGTGACACCAGGTTTTCAAAATGATAGTCATTTATCAAAAACCTAGTAAACTTAGTAAACTTAATAAAATTCACAGTTCAGTAAATTATTAATGTGATGAATGGGCTTGATGAAGTGATACCAGTTTTTCAATGTCTGGCTTTAAATCACTTAGCAGGAGTCTTAAATCACCACATTCAGTAATCTGTACTGAATCGGACCTTCTGGTGGTATCCAGTTGACTACACTCATTGCTCATTCATGCATATCGTCTTTAGTGTCCTGTGTCCTAAGGCAACCATTTTGATTTTGGTTTCTTTATTTGTCCCTTTAGAGGACAATAGATGCTCCCTCGTTTTTGTTTAACCATGGCAGGGAACAAAACAGATCCTGGCCATTGCTGAGTCAATTCAGGACAAACCTTGGTTGGTGGAAGGAGGCCTCTATTCTGGCCATTGTCATTTACATGTTAACCTTTTCAGATCAGTCCTAGAGATTCGTAAGTCTGTGAGGTATTAGAACCCTAATAGGATATTCTGGCAGTCCATTTTTCCTTTGTCTCCAAGTTTGCTGTTCCTACCTACTCTTAAAGACTTGCTTCTTGCCGTTGCTTTAACATCTGTGTTGGTTTACAGAACTGGATTCATGACTGCTAACTAGCCAAATGACCAAATAGCCAAAAAAAAAAAAAACCAAAAAGAATTCCTGTCCATATCAAAATGGTTTCTTCTAAGGTAGAATCTGTACTTTCTGCCTTTTTCCATGATGGTTTAGTGTGGGCCAGACATGCCCATGGGTCAGCTGTCTTTATTTATTTATTTATTTATTTGATTTATATACCGCCCCCTCTCCCCGAAGGGACTCGGGGCGGTGAACAGCCAATAAAAACACATATACAAGGTACAAAATAGGTCTTTACCTATCCTTGCCCAGCCCATGGTACAAGGGAGGGGCAGTGATCCCCCACAACAGTCCCAGTTCCTCACGTTAGCCCCTTTAAAAATTTTAATGTTCCACTCCTGGTGTAGGTATTGGTACAAGATCTGGTTTTTGCAGTAGCATATTGGCCAATTTGCAATGTCTGAGCTTTGCAACAGCCAGATTTCCTTTTAGTAGCATGTTTTTTCACTCAAGCTTGTTTTAACTTTTCATGGAGTAATTTCATATAACTTTTATGTTGCCACCTTTAATCGGATAGCCCAACTCTTATATCGTTGCCACCACATGGTCATGGGTTCATTAAGTCAGTGGGATCCAAAACATGAGAGCCAACACAATACAATTCTGTAGGCAACACAAGGATGTATAGGCTACTACTCACTGCTCACCACTCTTACATCGTTCCCCACTGCTAATTGCACCACCAACCACTATCCCTTCAGAGTCCCAATGGAGGAAAGTGTCATTTTCTGGCTGCTACATTTCCACACAGCAACACACACACACCACCTACAAAGTACTACTACCCCAATTGTGTCTCAAGACAACTTATGCAGGCAACGTTGCAGAGCTGACGGGAGCGAGTTCAAGAGGCAGGGCAGTTCTGTGCCAGGTAGCGGTGTCAGGTCTGTCCCGACTTAAAAGACACTTGGGAAAGAAAAACCCTCGACTCCCATTTCTTTAAAGTGAAAGGTTCTTTTACCTAAAGTCAAGTGTCTACAGAGAAAACGTCAGGATCTGAGTATTCTGGCAAAAATGTTAAGTGTTTTTTCCCCCTCGACCAGTCTCATAAGTGTTCAGATAGTAATTTGTGTTTCTTGTTTTGGGAATGGCTTTGATGTTTGATACCTCTTGATGTAGTTTCCCATTCCGTTCTCAGGCTATGTATCTATCCTTGGCTGGTTTATTTTGGATTAACACCTCTTTGTTCTCAATGGTCCATACTCCGGACGTGGAAGCACAGGAGCACACAGAAGCACAACTGCTCTGGAACTCTGAGATAGAATCCTAGTTTATTCAGGCTGGAGCCTCGGCACAAATTGAGTTCAGTTATAAGTACGTTGTAAAGTCAGTGCTGGGAGCCACTGCCTCTTTTCGTTTCTTGTAAGCAGGGTGCCTGCCTGGACATGCTCGTAGCCATTCGGTCACCATCCGGTAGCTGACTGGACCTCTTCAGGCAACAGTCTTTTTGTAGCAATCAGTCTTCCAGGAGTCTTGCTCTATGGACCACAGTCGCTTTTTGAGCCTGATCAAAAGTGATTTTTGAGACTGTTGATGTAGACTGTCAAGCCTGAAGCTGACCTGGATGCCTCGGGAGTTCTGTTTGAAATGAGTGTATTACTTGGAACCGTGACAGACAGGCAATGTAGTGTGTCTTAGTAACACCACTTAATTGCCAGAGACCGGAGTAGTTTCTAAGGCTGGCAAAACTGAAAAATGATTTGCTAGATGAAACCTAGGATTCTTATCCAGATGGTTCCTAACTGGTGTTTTTAAAGACGTTTGCAGTAATGCTTAGAGAGAGAATAGTAAGTAATGAGGATTTCTGTAAAACTGAATATTGGGTATAAAATGAAGTCCTAGGAAGGAGGATGAGTTTGGCACTAGGGGAATGTACAATGGGAGGCTGTGAATCTTTTGAGTGCCTCTGATTCCAAAGCTACAGAATCCATTAACTAATATGCAAAAAGGAGGCTGAACTAGTTTTTAAACCCAGAACTTAGGTGATAAAACATTCAAAAGTGATTCAGGATGCACTTAATTTACAGCTGTGAGGAGGAGCAGACAATTGGGATACTCAAGCTTTCAGGATTGTGTAATTAACTTTTATCAAGCAAACAGTTTAGCTTTCCTGTAATGTTTGGAAAAGCGACGTTTTCCCCTACAAACCTCGTTAAGGTATACTTGTAAAAGAAACAGCAGACATCCTGCGATCTCCAGAACTTAAAATTACATTTAATGTACTTACTGAGTTTTCGTCAGCCTCTGCTGACATCGACAGAGTTTTAAGCTACCATTACAGAGATCTTTGCCTTTTATATATCATTAATCAATTTAGCCCTTGTAAGCATGATAGGCCCTCTCAATTGGGCCCCATCCATAAATTAATTCTGTTTTTACCTCCGTCATGTTGGTCAAAGGATGGCTTATCTTTTGTTATTGTTTTCTCCTGTGCCCGACCCAGTCTGGAATGCTGTTCTCTAGGAGGTGATGTTAACATGCCAGCTATCGCAATTTGTTGTTTTGTTCTTTGTTTTGTAGTTGGTTGGCTCGGTTCGTTCTTCTCTGCCTGCTGCAACTTGAGGCAGCTCTACCGAGTTCCTTTGTATTTGGACAAGCCTGGCTCTGCCTTCGTAGGGTGGGGAGTCCACATGCCCAAGGATGGTGTGTGTATGTGTGCCATCGGTCCCTGCTCTTCCTGCAGGGTCTTACTTGATGTCTCAGTGCCTGGTAGGCTGGTGGTAGTTCGATGTGCGTATTGATAAAATTGCTATTGGAAAACCAAGCTTCTTTTACAACACATCCTTCTTTGGTTCTATCCTGGGCAACAACCTCAAGTTTTTTGAAACCTGAATGTGTGATAATGCTCCTGTATATATATGTGCCCAGATCTGAGAGATCAATTCTTTGTGCTGGACAGCCAGTTTGTGTTTGTGTACCCTGGTCTGTAGCTGCTTGACCGTTTCCCCTATGCAATTTCACAATCACCGCCATTGATGCTATAAAGCACTGAAGATATTTATTATTTATTTATTTATTATTTAAATTTATATACCGCCCTTCTCCCGAGGGACTCAGGGCGGTGTACAGCCCATCTAAAACCCACAAATATACAAAAATTTAAAAGTATTAAATTAATCGGCTGATAAATGAGACTAAAAAGACCCCGGCCCCCCCTTAAAACCCCAATTTAAAATTAAATGCTATGGAGACCAAATTAAAACCATTATCTCAGCCCAGGCTGGCCTGCTCAAAGAGCCAGGTCTTCAATGCGCGCCTGAAGGCCCTCAGGTCCATGCCGGTACGGAGCTCCGGTGGCAGAGTATTCCAGAGGGCGGGGGCACCCACAGAGAAGGCCCTACCCTCGGCGCCGCCAGACGACACATAGCGGCTGACGGCACCCGGAGCAGACCCTCTCTGGGAACGCACCAGCCTGTTGGAGATCACTGGCAGAATGCGGTCCTGGAGGTAACCTGGTCCCATGCCATCACTGACTTGCCTCTTCGGGCGCATCACTCTCATTCTCAGAGTTTGGTCTGGTTTGTGCGCCACCTTGACTCCATGCCCCAGGAGCATGCGTGCAGCAGTACATATCCTTCCTTTGGTTCTATCCCGGGCAACAACCTCAAGCTTTTTGAAACCTGAATGTGTGATAATGCTCCTGTATATATGTGCCCAGATCTGAGAGATCAATTCTTTGTGCTGGACAGCCAGTTTGTGTTTGTGTACCCTGGTCTGTAGCTGCTTGACTGTTTCCCTTTGCAATTTCACAATCACCGCCATTGATGCTATAAAGCACTGAAGATATCTCATCACTGACTCGCCTCTTCGGGCGCATCACTCTCATTCTCAAGAGTTTGGTCTGGTTTGTGCGCCACCTTGACTCCATGCCCCAGGAGCATGCGTGCAGCAGTTTGACATACTCCCCGTACATATGGGAGCACCCTCCACGTAGCTGTTCCACTGGCATCTTCAGTGGATTGCCGGGCCCTAGGCGCATAGCACACTTTCGGATGAAGTCCATAAAGATATGGCTTTGGCCATCAGTGTACTACAATGAGTGTCTACCCTACAGTGCCCAAATACAACTGATCTTAAGTGCAACGGGGTGATTGCTCTCATTGTGTAGGATACAGTCTGTGCACGTGGTTTTTTCCATATTTTTAAATCGGTCCCCAAAGAAACAACTCTGGCTTCAATTGTATATTAATCTTTAAAATCATCTGAATTACAGATTCTGTAATTTAATCCATCTCAACCGAGGGAGTTTTGTTGTTTGATTTCATAGGCTGGTCTAGCCAGCAGGGCTAACCAGTTCGCAAATAGGTTGTAGGCTGTCTCAGATAGTAACTGCAAAGCAGGACTGACTCCTATATGCTCCGAAAAGCTTTTACAGGAGGGTCTGGTAGTATTAGAAATTCTGTTTGTATACAGTAACCCTACAGAATAAAGTGTATACAGTCCACATGGGCTTTTCTGCTTAACTGCGACAGGAAATCAGAAACTACTCGGAACATACAGTATAGCTGTTTTTTTAAATCCCATGCTCATGTGGATTGCTTTGAGTCTGTAAACAGAACTTCCACACAAGATGCCCTTCCCCATTTTTCATGTATCCTTTGAAACTCGGGTATAAAACAGTAAAAAAAAAACATCTATTCCTTGTGATTTAATTTGCCCAATTAGCTATGGTGATTTTTTTTTTACTCTGGTCTAGATCAATAAAGACATTTCCGTCATTAGTCGTGTGACTTGTAGCTCCTGAATTAACACACCATGCTTTCATCTCCCAGCGTATCCTCTGCATCCAGTCAGTGATCTTTTGCATACCAGCTCTTGAATGTCATCTGAACGCAAGAGTATCTGGATTATCATTTCACTGAAAGCGTACCATGCTGAATGTTGAATGGTTGGCAAAATAGCATCTACGGAAGCCACCTTTTGCAGTCTTGCTGCAGCTGGGACAACAGATGAAGTGGACCTTTGATCCAGGTTTACATGGTTGAACCAGCAAGAGGTAGTAGTACACACCAATGCTGTATTCCACTTTTCTCTCAAGCCTATGTTCTGAAACCCATGTTCAACTAAGGCTATTTGCAATTGTCAACCAGCACGAATGGCTTCCGGGGCCAATTTCCAGAAGGGCCAGATCTTTGGGAAGTGCTGGCCTTCTTGTCCTGTGGGATCCTATAATCCATATGCTCGATCAGCAGAGGGATCCTTTATAACACTTAAGTGGAATGTGAAACTCGTCAATTGAAACACTAATGAATGAAGGGTAGATTTCAAATTCTGTTGGCATTGCCTGGCATGTTGTCAATTTTATTTGCCCGTTAGTTGGTAGACAAGGTCTTCCCATCCAATGTAGTGATTGTCTTAGGGATAATTCATTTTGTGTGGAGTGCACAAGCCAATCAGATGAATCTCCAGTTAAACCTGACATCTACCCAGTGCATGGCACGATCTTCACAGCCAGTATTACCATTTGTAGATTCTCCTTCGCCTTCAAGCCTTCTGTCGATACCTTTTTTCATGAAGTACTCCAGATGTTCTGCAATCATTTGAGCAGGTTTTCCTGTTTTTGAGCCTTTCTCCGCAATTATTTATTTATTTTTTAAACTTATACCGCTCCCTCTCCCAAAAAGGGACTCGGGGTGGTGTACAGCCTACTAAAAAACACATAATAAATATACTATTAATACAATTAAAAATATATTAAACACATTGGTCCGGCTGTGTCCCATCTAATTGGAAATTTAACAATATAAAATCAGGGATTCAATTAAAAATTAAAAGTATAAAATTAACCACTAAAACCCGATTAGATTTAAAACCGGAACCCAATTACTGGGCCAGGCTAGCCTGTCTAAAAAATAGGATTTTCACTGCGCGCCGGAAGGTCAGGATATCCGTCATGGCCCGTATCTCCGGGGGGAGATCATTCCATAGGGAGGGAGCTCCCACAGAGAAAGCCCGAACTCTCGGGGCTATCAGCCGACAACGGTTGGGCGGCGGTATCCCAAGTAGGGCAACCCTGTGGGAGCGTACTGGGCGGCGGGAGGTTGACGACGGCAGGCGGTCCCGTAAGTATCCAGGTCCCGAGCCATGGAGCACTTTAAATACCATCAGTACAACCTTGAATCGAATCCGGAAGGCCACAGGAAGCCAGTGCAGCCTGCGGAGAAGCGGTGTAACGTGGGAGCTCCGAGGGGCACCCACAATCACCCGCGCGGCTGCATTCTGGACCAACTGCAACCTCCGGAGACTCTTCAAGGGGAGCCCCATGTAGAGAGCATTGCAATAATCCAGGAGGGAGATAATGAGGGCGGAAGTGACTGTGCGAAGTGCGCCCAGATCCAGAAAGGGCCGCAACTGGTAGATCAGACGAATCTGATAAAAGGCCCCCCTGGCGACGGCTGCAATGTGTTCTTCTAAGGACAGCCGTACGTCCAGGAGGACACCCAGATTGCGCGCCCTTTCCACGGGGGTCAAAACCTCTCCCCCCACGGCCAGCGAAGGAACAAGCTGGCTGTATCTGGGCGCAGGAAACCACAGCCACTCGGTTTTGGTTGGGTTGAGACGAAGTCTGTTACGACCCATCCAACTCTGCACGGCCTCCAGGCACCAGGACATCACTTCGACGGCTTCGTTGGGGTGGCCCGGGGTGGAGATGTACAGCTGAGTATCATCAGCGTACTGATGGAACTCCACCCCGAAGCCACGGATGATCTCACCCAGCGGCTTCACATAAATGTTGAACAGCAGGGGCGAGAGCACCGACCCCTGAGGCACCCCACACAGTAGGGGCCTCAGGGCCGATCTCTGCCCCCCTGTCAACACGAATTGCGAACGGTCGGAGAGGAAGGAGGTGAACCACCGCAATACGGTGCCTCCCACCCGCAACCCCTCCAACCGCCGCAATAAGATACTGTGGTCGACAGTATCAAAAGCCACTGAGAGATCTAACAGGACCAGGACAGAGGAACAACCCCTGTCCCGAGCCCACCAGAGATCATCCACCAACAACGTCTCCGTGCTGTGCCCGGGCCTGAAACCCGATTGGAGGGGGTCGAGATAACTCGCTTCATCCAGGTACTGCGGGAGCTGACGTGCCACCACACTCTCAACAACCTTCACAACAAAGTGAAGGTTGGAGACAGGACGATAATTAGATAACAATGCTGGGTCCAGGGACGGTTTCTTGAGGAGGGGCCACACCACCGCCTCTTTCAAGGCGGCGGGTAACAGCCCCTCTCTCAAGGAAGCGTTTATAATACCCTGGAACCAGCCTCGTGTCACCTCCCGAGTGGCCAAAACCGGCCAGGAGGGACACGGGTCCAACAAACAAGTGGTGGCATTAAGCCCCCCCAGTATCCTGTCCATGTCCTCTAAAGTAACAGGGTCGAACTCAACCCAGTTGACCTCACCGATATCCCCCCCTGCCCGGAGATGCCCAGTCGGAGTCCAGCTCGTCCCAGATCTAAGCGATTTTGTCCTGCAGAAACCTGGAAAACTCCTCAGCCTGCCCCTGCAAGGGGTCCTCCCGCGCTCCCACCTCCAGGAGGGAGCGGGTCACCCTAAATAGGGCGGCTGGGCGGTTTTCCACGGACGCAATAAGGGTGGAGAGGTAAGACCTTGCCATCCTTATCGCCACTAAATACGTCTTAATATAAGATCGTAATAGTATTCGGTCAGACCCAGAGTGGCTAGCTCTCCAACTACTCTCTAGGCGTCTTTTCCAGCACTTCATCTCCCTTAGCTCCTCAGAAAACCAAGGAGCCGCATGGGATCGGCACCGGGTCAGAGGCCGCAAGGGCACGACTCGGTCAAGGGCCCCAGCAGCCACCCTATCCCAGGTGGCGACCAAGCCCTCAACCGAGTCGTGTGTGCGAGCTTCGGGAAATGGCCCAAGCTCCGTCAGGAACCTATCAGGGTCCATCAGGCGCCTGGGGCGATACCATTTTAATGGTCCCGCCTCCCTGCGGTCAGGGGGTGCGGAACGGAAGTCGAGCTTCAGGAGCGAGTGATCCGTCCATGACAGGGGTTCTACAACTATATCCCCTATACCCAGATCACTCTGCCACTGATCAGAGACAAAAACCAAATCTAAGGTGTGACCTCCCACGTGAGTGGGGTCTCGAATTAACTGGGTCAAGCCCATGGCCGTCATGGAAGCCATGAACTCTTGAGCAGTCCCCGAGGCACCGCCAGCAGAGGGCAAGTTGAAATCCCTCATGACCATAAGCCTGGGGATCCCAACCGCCACGCCAGCTATGACCTCAAGGAGCTCAAGCAGGGCCGCTGCCACATAGCAGGGAGCCAGGTATGCGACCAGCAGGCCCACCTGAACCCTGGGACCGAACTTCACGAAAAGGAGCTCACACCCGGTCGTCTGAGACACAGTGGCTTCCCTCGGACACAGATCCTCCTTAATAACCACCGCAACCCCCCCTCCCCTCCCCTGGGCCCTCGGCCGATGAAAAACCCGAAACCCGGCTGGGCACATCTCTACCAGAAGGACTCCCCCCTCCTGGCCCAGCCAGGTTTCGGTGATACCCACCAGGTCCGCACCCCCCTCACAAATCAAATCGTGAATGAGAGGGGCCTTATTAACGAAGGACCTGGTGTTACATAACATCAGCCGAAGGCCCAGGGCCCGATCGCTCAGACCCCCTGGGGAACGGGAGATGACAAGGGGGTCGGAGCGCGCCACAGCAGACAAACAGCGGGGACGCGCTCCCAATACAGAATATGGCCCCCTATAACCGCCAAATCTGCCTCCCGCTCACCGTACTAATAGATTTAATTCCACCCTCCCCGGCAAACCCCCCATCCTTAATACAGTCTTATCCGGACCCTGACTCTCCCGGCCACGCCTAACCCACGGCCTGGTCCCAGCCCCCGGTGAGTTGTCCCCCAACCCCCGCCCGGACACTCCTAACCCCTTTAAAAACCTAACTAAGAATTTTTTTAAACACCCCTCCCTCCCACGCTTCCTACAACCCCACCATCTCTCCGGATCCCAAGATCTGTCCTTGAGATGGACCTTCGAGAGAGTAGAGGGCCATTCCTGAGACGGGGACACATCTCAGGGCCCACAGATCTTCCACAGATTAGGATAGCGTCCCGGACTGAGTCTTCTCCTTTAACTGACCCCGACAAAGCTGGGAACCAACCAGCCGGGGCCCAAGTCCAAAGTGGAGACCATTTGTGGCACGTCCATAGTCCTTCCAGTCTCCTCCCTTGCTTCCACTGCTGGGGCCGGGGGGACAGCATCGAGCCTTGGCCCCAAGATGGTAAGGATGGTAAAAACGGGGCCGTAGGCCTCCCGCAACGGTTCCGGCCTCCAGTCCAGGCTGCCCTTGCCGCCTCCGAATAAATGGAAAAAGCACGGCCGCCACCGCCGCCCGAGGGTCTCCCGTGACAGCTCCGACGGTCCTGGCAACTCCAGAGACGGCTCCGGCTCCTGCCGCTCCAACTGGTTCCCGCCGCCCCAACCGCCCCGGCTCCCGCCGCAGCGGCCGTCCTCCAGCCCCGGCTCCAACCGCGGAGCCGTTCCTGCTCCCGCCACCCCGGCTCCGACCGCGGCGACAGTCCTCCAGCCGCCCCAGCTCCGACCGCGGCGGCTGTTCTCCAGCCCTGGCTCCAGCCGCTCAAACCGCGGCGGTAACTCCAACTCCGGCCCGGCGGCAGTCCTCCAACCACGCCGCAAACCGCTGGGCACAGCGCCAGCCCCGGCTCCAACCGCGGCGGCAATTGTCCAGCCCTGACTCCAATAGCGGCGGCAGTCCTCCAGCAGCCCCGGCTCCAGCCGCTCGAACCGCAGCGGTAACTCCAACTCCGGCTGGTGCCTTTAGAACGGCCCCAGCCCCGGCGGCAGACCTCCAACTACGCCGCAAACCGCTGGGCACAGCGCCAGGCCCGGCGCTGCACCATGGCCTCGGTTGCCCACCCCCCCACGGGTCCCTTCGCTACCCCTGCCACAGGTGAGGACCCGGGTGGGGGAACTCACCACACCATTCTTCCGTCGCGGCGGAGCTCTTCAATCCGACCTCCTCCGGTCGCCATCTTGGCTCTCTTCAATGAAATGTTATCTTCACTGGCTCATTGCATGCATAACAATGTTCTTCTTTAATGGCACTGGTGAATTGCTGCTCTGAGTGGTTTGCTTTCAGCATAGTTTAGTTGCATCTATATGGCCGCTGAAAATGCATTCAATTTTGCTCTTAAGAGTCCATCAAATGCTTTTTCTTTTCTTTTAAATAGAAATTTTTATTAAACAAAATCAAAAACCAAAAAATACATTAAAAACATTGAACATGGTACAATCCTCCTAACCCTAACATCTTTGTCATTACATTACTAAATCACATATAAAAATAATACACGTTTGCATTCTATATATATATATATATATACACATTAAGTCATTTCTTATTGTCTTGATCCTTCCTTTATCTAACCAACCATAAAACTTATCCCATATTTTGCAATAGTCCGATTCAGCCTTTATCGATTTGTCCATTTCTGCACACTTCCAAATTTTCCTTATTCTAATTTGTTTGGAGTTTCTATATCTTTCCATTGTTGTGCATAAGCCAATCTCGCAGCTGTGATTATATGATTTATTAAATATATATTGTCCTTATCATATTTATCATATTTGCCCACATTAATCCCTAACAAAAAAATTCCAGTCTATATTCTATTTTGATCTTACATATTTTTTCTAACCATTTTTGTATTTTTTTTTAACCAAAATTTTTGGGCAGAGCCCATCTAATTCTTGATCTAGGGACTTCATTTTTTTTTTCCTGAGCTCTCTTGACTTTATTGTGGTCAACTACAAGTCTTCGATGATCAAGCCAGCATCTACGAAGGTGGCTGTGCTAATAGTGGCACATCGACCCAACACTGTGTCTTAAGCTCTGCGTAGTGACATTTGCTATGTCTATTCTTTTGAAGTGGAGTGCACATGTTTGGTGTAAGGCCTCTTCATAACTGACATCACATTCATCATCAGTAGTCAGTCCTTCATTTCCATTATTCATTTGTCAGTATCGAAATGATGCCAAAATGGAGGGCCCTGTCAGTGCACACTGCTTGAGCTGCTGACCTGAAAACTCTACATAAGAGATACCGTACAGGAGAGAAACCATATAAATGCTTCATGGAATCTCATACATCCTTCTGGAGATACCACTACTTCTCTTTTAAGAACCCCATCTGGAGATCACCAAGTCTCCATACCACACCCATGGAGACTTCCGTTTCTCTAGAAAATCCATAATAGTTTAAGAAGTATCTGCCAATCTGGAACCATGTGCCATGGACCTTTGAATTATTTGTATTGCAGTTTTTACACTGAACTTGTGGCCTTCAAAGTTGCCCGCAGAATAGGGGAAATGGCAGGGCAGCTTGAACAGCCTGCAAAATCCATCTGGCAAAATATTTTTGGACTCTTGAAGGGATGCTTTTCCAGAAGTTTTTCAGTTTTCCATGACTTCAGTTCTGTGCCCTGACTGGTGTTTGTTTTGATGACCACTGTATTTTTTGGACAACCTCATTTTTTAATTTTACCACCGACTCAGCATAACTACTTTTCCCAGTGAATTTGATGGCATGACATATTGGCTTTAATAGTATCTAGCCACCATATTTTTGCAAGACCTCATTTCTTTTGACCATTCTAAGCAATAGATGACTTAACCCCTGAGTTTAATCTCATGATTTGGCCAAAATAAAGTGGAATTTAATGACTTTTTCCTCCCATGGATGTCTGGCATGCCGGCACCCACAATTCAATGCGCGTTGCCTCACCTGCGCATGCAACACCCTTCACCCTGCTCCTTTACTGCACTGTGCATGTGTGTGCCTCTCAGCTGATTTTCGGCCTATTTGAGGCCATTTTCGGCCTCCCGGAGGCTCAAGGGAAGCCTCTGCAATCTCAGGAGGCCAAAAATCGGGCCTTCTGGAAATATCGGAAGTGTCTGTTTCCAGCTTCTGGAGCCCGGGGGAGGCTGTTTTCATCCTTGGAGGCTCGGGAGGCTGAAAATAAGCCCATTTCAGCACTCCTGAGAGGGCGAAAACTGTTTGCCATCATGACTCTAGTACTTTCATCATCTTTGTTTTCTAGGGATTGTTACTGTTTGCATTGGCTGTGTCATATAGTGTACAGCTTACCCAGCTCCCTATGAATGTCTGGCCATGAAGGAAATAGAAGAACTTCTGTGAAATGGTTCCCCAATTTCCAATCCCAGTGGCCATCCAGAAGAGAATACAAGTACTGAATGCATCAAAGCACCTGAAGGGGGCATATTATATTCTCTATTTCTTCTCCAACCCATCAAGGCTCTAATTACAAACTTGCAGCCTGAAGCCCTGCTTGAAACAAAGTCCACATAATCTTCAAGGTTCTCTGCAATTACAGACTAACCATCATCACAAAAAAATGTCACGTTTGAAGACAGGGCGATGATGCTTTAGAATTGTTGCATGTCCGTCATGGTCCCGTCGGAGCCAGAGTCCAAGGAGGAGGATGAGACAGAGCTAGGGCCGATGGAGGGACAACCAGAGGTCCTGGACGGAGCAGTCCTGGGTTCCCTCATGCCTGGGAAGGAAGGAGGGTGCAGGGCAACCGAGGGAGGAGGAGAGGGCAGGCAGTGAAGCAATGGAACTCTGGTAATGAGCCCAGAATGGAGAGGAGCTAGGATCAGTGCTGGGCAATCTGACTACTTGGGAGGAGGGCACCCCACCTCTCTTCACACTGCACCTGGGAAATGGGATTTTAAAGAAACGCTGTAGGGAGGGGCGTTCGTCTGGAAGAAGTTTTACTTTTTTTCCCCAGTGTTGCATTCTGTTACCGATGTCTGAATACTTTGGTGTGCCCCAGCCTGGCTTGCTCTGGTTACATGCGAATTTGCAGTGATACAGTTATACTCTGGGTTGTGCTTCAGTCCCAGTGAACTCTTTTCTGTGATGATGACTCCCTGGAACCAAATTGCTTGAACTGTGCTGCTCCTCTGGACTAATAGCAGCCAGGAGAGGTGCTAGATGTTGAGGTTTAGATATTGGCTCCTGGATTGAATGATGAACGCTGGGTCTTTGCAGAAGAAAATTGGTGCTAAGCCTTTTCTTCTGGCTGTGTTGATTCTGTACCCAGCCCCTGTGGTCATCACATGTGTCCCAGGTCGAAGTGAAGCCAACTTCTTCCAAGAGCCAAATTTGTCCTATTCCGCCCACTCATTCATTCACAACACACACACACACTTGGAAGGATTTCAGTAAATCAAAAGTGGTAATAAGAAATGTGTGATTGAGAGAAATCAAGCCTTCCAGTAGTCTAGTAAGCTTGCTTCGAGATGACTCCAGAGCCAAAACAGCGAGCACCAAAGTGGCCAGGCAAAGTCCCAAGAGTCTAAACGTCATAGTGGTGGTTGGCCAATGGGGTCCAGATTTATTGGTCATTAGATTTTGAAGAAGACTGGTCCAGTCCCACAGGGGAGCAACAAACATTGTCATTGATGCACAACAAGAATTGGGCGCAGTTTCTACTTCCTAGTTCTTTCCCATCCTGAGTCCACAAGGCATAGTGGAGAGAGAGGAAAAAAAGGCAAAATTGACCTACAGGGTTGGTCACACCAAAAGTTGTAGAAATCTCTTGCAGGACTGCTAACCGGTTCTTAACCACGGCCATTGAGAGGTGGGTATCCCCCCCCCCCCAAAAAAAAAATAAAATTGAAGTTGGGCATCCTTTGATCATTGTTGCCACCACAGGTTTTGCCCCGTTTGGTGAAAGGCAGCAGCCGTTGCCCTGTCGCTGTGTTGGGTGACACAATTGGGAGGGGGGGGGGGCAGTCAGTGCTGAGTTGCTGATTTAGAAACTCAACATAAGAGGTACACTGTATGCTATACAGGAGACAGACCGTATAGATGCTTGGACTGCGACGGCTTAAAGCACCGAGCCAAAATCTTTCAGTTGGTTACAAAGGATACCTATAAAAGGGAAATTTGGTAGTTGATTTCATCTTCCCAGGATGTAGCAACAATGCAGAGGGTTTTTTTTTTTTTGTAAACTGATACTTTGATATTAGCAGGTGGTGGCGTCATTCCATTTTGCCTGCATTGTGTATACTTGGATAGGCAGTCTGATGAAAGGATGTTTTGCAAATGGCTGACATTGGACCTGTTTATTTGGTACAGTCCAATGGTGGCAATTCAATGTCACCACTTGACTCGCTGGAGCGAATTATTTAGTTTTCCAAATAAGTGGAATGCTTGCCTTGTGCAAATAACAAAACATCTTAACTTCAAGTTTGATGCATCAGGCAAAGTATAACCACTCATTTTAGTCTCCTTTCTTACTAACGGGTCCATCTCACAACCTCTCTTGTTTTTTTGCATCCCCTGCCTCTGCCCTTTCTAGTACTACCACGTTAGATGTGGGTAGGTGGGTGGACTCCAACCAACCACAGATTTCCCAGGGGCCAATGGAGCTGCATTTGCCTCAGAAATGAACAGCAGTACTTAGGTCAGATTTAGAAGATGCCTTTTTTAACCCTAAGCCCAGAGGAAGCTCAAAGCCCCAGTCTGGTGGTGCTTACGTGTTACCTGTGTTCTGACCCAGGCTTTGTCCAAATTAAGGAGAAACAAACTGAGTGTAAAGTAAAATCTATTTTAATGCAATGCTGGGAACTTCATGCATTCCCAGCCAAGACTCATTAGATACAATTCTTTTGAGATAAGCTCATACCTTTCAGGGCTGTAGAAGGCTGCCAAGAAACCAGAAATCCAATTAGTTAGAATATATAAACCGACAGAAGTTCCAGTAAAGACAAACCAGTTTGCAGGGCTTCAATGAGGAATCAGAATCTAATGAAGGTCTTTGCTTCCTGCAAAAAGCATGTCACCAAAGGCTGGCTTTTATCCCTGATAAAAGGGAGGGGCAATCGCCTTTCAGCCTTACTCCTGAGTCCACCCCCTCTGCTTCAGCTGCTCTCTCCTAGAAGCCCTGCGCACATCATGTGTCCTGGGAATGGGAGCAGGCTTCCCTGGGTCCTCTGCTTTGTTGATGCCAGGCTCCGAAAGCAGCACCTCACTCCCTGGTAGTCCTGGCTCCATCCCTGCGTCGGATGCAGGACCCCCTTGTCCAAGTCTTCTCTAGACTACCTGCCCGGTTCCCTTTCGTCCTCACTGTCTAATATCTGTGCCATCTGCACTGGCTGCCAGCGAACTACAACAACCTCTGGGGTGTTGCTGTCACTGCTGGATTGCACTTCAGACTCTTTGGACTTGCCCACATTGGCAGGCAAATGGATGAGCAAGAAGAGGGGCATTCCGGGAGAGCAATGGGCCTGATTGGTGGAAGGCAAAACAAGGAGTGGCTAGGAAAGGGGCGAGAGCAAGGGATGGTGAGGCAAGCTATTCAGCCAGTTTGCCAAACTCCTCAAAAAATTAATTACCGATTCTAACGAAACCGATTGAATCCCACCATTGGTTCCGGTCCATTTCTGTGGTTTTCCGTTCACTTGTGATGTCTGGTTGGGGGGAGAGAAGGTCATCCTTCTGTGATTCATTCTCTAGGGCCTGGTGTATAGGATGTCGTACCACTTTAAAAGTTTTAATAACTGCAGTCTCGTGTCATCAGCCAAGTGTCGCATTCTGAAGCCATATTTTATTTAGAAGCTTCGAGGCTGTCACAATGTGATTATTTTGCTTTGATGCACCATAATACAGATAGGCTACAAGCAGCTGTGTGTATCCTCCATTATGTACTTAATGTGTCTTGTATAAACGTACGTTGTAGTGGATATCCCTTGCTTGTCTATCAGGCCTCTGGGCCAGATGTTCCCCACTCCTGCTGTAGGCTGTTGGCCTATAATGCACAAAAAATGAAAATTTGCCCATACTTGCTTGTTCATTTTCATCTGTGAAAGTGAGAATAATAACTCAAAATTTACAAATAAACAGTTCTATTACAAATAAGACAATTCAAAACAAAAAATTGCCCCACCCTTCTTTTCCATTAGTCTTCCATTCAAGGAGTCTTTTGAGGCAATTAAATGGTTAACCCGGCAAATCATGAGACATGGAAACAGGGTTTTTCCTCGGGATGAAATGCCCCGAACCGAAGTCCAAAGCACTCTTTTATTTAGAAAAAGCAAGGTTACACAATTCTCAGCCAAGCAATAATAACACAAAGTCAGTTCATTAAAATCAGTTCATTCCGTTACTTCTTTGTTCCAGATAAGACTACATTCCTGGCTCTACATGAAGCAAACTCCCTGTTCCATCAGCCAAGGTCAGGTTGCGCGTACATTGAGCATCATTAATTAGAACAATTAATCCCACAGTCTTTTTTTTTCTTTTTAAAATATTTTTATTAAACAATTTTCCTCATAGCAACATTTTCATTCTTTGCAACATTTTGATATTGGTATATGTGTGTGCTGTATTTTTATTACACTGTAATATTTCATATTCTTTATATCTACTATTTAACCAATTATCCCATGCATTCCAAATCAAATATTTGGTTTCTCTTATCTTTTTTCCATTAGATAGATGGATGGATGGATAGATAGAAAGATAGATAGATAGATAGATAGATAGATAGATAGATAGATAGATAGATAGATAGATATATACCGCTCCTCTCCCGAAGGACTCGGAGCGTTGTACAGCCATCCAATTAAAATAACATTAAAATATACAAATATTAAAACAATTAAATAACCTGGCTGTAATAAACAGGTTAAAACTCCCACTATAAACCCTAAAATTAAAATATCCCAACCCTCTGATCGCCACTAGAGAATCTAAAATCAGCTCAAGCCGGCCTGGTCAAAGAGCCAGGTTTTCAAGGCACGTCTGAAGGTCCCCAGGTCCGTGGCTGTATGCAACTCCAGAGGCAACCCATTCCAAAGGGCGGACGCCTCCACAGAGAAGGCCCTATTCCTCAGAGTCACCAGCCGGCACATAGATGCCAACGGGACCCGCAAGAGACCCTCCCTGTGGGAGTGCACCGGACGGTGAGAGGAAACTGGCAGAATGTGGTCTTGTAAATATCCTGGTCCGATGCCATGGAGCGCTTTAAAAGTTAGCACTAAGATCTTAAAGCGCACCCGGGAGGCCACCGGCAACCAATGCAGCTAGCGCAGGAGGGGCGTCACATGAGAAAACCTTGACGCCCCCATAACCACCCGCGTGGCCGCATTCTATACCAGTTGAAGTCTCCGGATGCTCCCATTCGGGAGCCCCATGTAAGAGGGCGTTACAATAGTCCAGTGGGGAGGTGACCAGGGCATGAGTGACCGTGCGTAAGGCATCCTGATCCAGAAAGGGCCGCATCTGGCAAATCTGGCGAACCTGATAAAAAGCCCCCCTGGAGACGGCCGTAATATGATCTTCCAGGGACAGACGTATATCCAGGAGGACACCCAGATTGCAAGCCCTCTCTGAAGGGGACAAAATCTCATCCCCAATAGCCAGCGAAGGAATTATCTGGCTATATCGGGACGCCGGAAACCACAGCCACTCAATCTTGGAAGGGTTGAGCTGGAACCTGTTCCCGCCCATGCAACTTGAAAAAAAAAAAAAACTCTGAGAGAAAAAAAATTACAATTTACTCTTTTATAATGAAATTTATATAGTTATGACTAGAAGATTTCCTTGCTCTTTCTGATGCTTTTCTATTTTTAGCTTCCTCTTTTTCTGCATAAAACCTCTACCCTATACCTAACCTAAAACGTGTGTTGCTGTAATCTTGAAGAACGGGAAGATCTGTCTGGGCTAGGCAACAAGTGAATAAGATAAGGGAAATTACCTCCCAAGATATAAAGCCCAAAGCTCAGCAGTAAAACCAAGATAAGACACTGAAATACAGAAAACAATGTCATGCTTGTAGTTTAGAATATAGAGAATAAAGGGTGCATGGGGAGGGCTTCTTAGGCATGGCGTGTTCAATGCAGGGGCATAAAATGTATTGTTGAATATGGAGGCTTGCTCTTGTACCCAATCAATCCACTTTGGAAGGGACTTGAAGGCCCATTTGCAAACGCTTATTTTCTTTAATAAACCTTTAAATTGTGAACCAGACCTGTTCCTGTATTGCGAGTATGAAATAAATCAGTTCTTACATCTCACACCCCCAATCAGCTTCTTTCCCCAAATCTCTCCCCACCAAGGTGTCCAAATTGAAGTGAGGGGTGTGTGTGTGAATTTATCTTTGAAAAGTGCTGTATTTACAAACAATAGTTTGCAAAGCACAGTACTTAAAAAGAAGCAAAGCAGTTTTTAAAGGGCCTCTGTGATTGCTTGCAATTTGTAGGCTTCCTTCTTAATGTTTAATCCTTTAATTTAGTTACCTTTTCGAATCGTTCTCGTCAATACCTCTAGAGTTCATATAAACAGCAATGGTGATAGAGGGCATCCTTGTCTTGTACTACCTTTTTTGATTTGGAAGCTTTGTTGTTGGCAGGAAATTAAAAGACTGAAACCTTGGAATCAGAAATAGTTTTATTCGCTCAAAAGTTCAGAGCTATTTAGCCAAGGCAATATCTGAACTCCTTCCTATAGGTTTTGACACCACATTTATATTCAGAAGTACTAAACCACAGAAATATAACTTGTCATTCATCTGTTGGTTACTTGAAACACAGCCCCTTGTTGCTAAGCTACAGTAACAAAATATTTATTTATTAAATTTCTATACCGCCCCCTCTCCCAAAAAAGGGACTCGGGGTGATGTACAGCCAACTAAAAACAAAAACAATATATACAATTAAAAACAATTACATTAGAGGCCGAATATACAATTTAAAATTATAAAACTAATTAAAATTTAAAAAAATTTAAGACACCAAGTTTTAAAAACCCCAAAAATCGTTACTGGGCCAGACCGGCCTGTTGAAAAAACAAGGTCTTTACTGCGCGCCGGAAGGTCTGAATGTCGGTAATGGCCCGTATCTCTGGGGGCAAATCATTCCAAAGGGAGGGAGCCCCCATCCTTCCCCTCTCACTAATCTATGTCAAAGATGAACTTTCACAGCTTCTAGTTTCTGGCAGTACACTTGTGGCTTTGTTGCAAGGATATCTGTACAAAGCTTCCTGCTTGACAAATATGAGTGAGTGACTGACAGATAACATGTGATCTGATATTTTTATTTCTTTAATACATACATTTTACTATCAAAAGAACAATCTTTTATATCCTTCTTTATGTTCTGCCTTATTGTGGTGTTTCTCCATTGATTATAACTCTAGCCTCTTCAGCGTAACTAGCTCTGAATATATTTATGAAATTGTTGCCAAAGTCCCATGTATTTTAACTGTCTTAACATAAAATTCCAATTAAATCAACCTTTATGGTCTCTCAGAGGACAACACAGGACTGCAAATGGCTTTGCAGGTTCACTATCATCGTTCCCACTCGGTGTTTTGAATACTGCCGACCAGTATTCTTCCATCTCTGGTGGCATCGGCACTGGGCCTTTGTACGCATTTCTCCAGTATCCGGACAGTATAGTGGAGTCAGCATTGTATTGCCAGAGCTTTGTAGAGCTGGATGGTAGCATAGTTTGCTCTATGGGTGGCTTTCTTGCTCCATTGGCAGGTTTATTATTCATTTATTTATATACCGCCCCCTCTCCCAAAGGGACTCGGGGCAGTGAACAGCCAGAATAAAAATACACATATAAAACACATATACAATATTAAAAATTAAAAGAATTAAATATAATTGGCTCTACAAAGATTAAAACAAGGGGATTAAGAAAGATTAAAAACCAGATTAAAATTTAAAAACCCCTAGGCCAGATGCAGTTTCAGGTCAGATTACAGATGGTTTCCACTTGTGTGGGAAACAGTTCCGAGCATGTTGGTTGAGGCAAGCCCTGAACTGCTTGTGGCTGATCTCTCTCCATTCTGCAAGTCTCAGGTTCAGTACCTGGCCCCCATTCTTGGCCTCTTTGAAATGGTCTGCCACAGCTACCAGGAGGGCAGGTCTCCATTTGGCCAGTGGTTTATGTGGTAGTGGGTTTGCAACCCGTTGAGAGTCTGAAGGAGTGATTTCTAATAGACAAAATTAATGTGGGATTGAAAAATGTAGTCCACATTTTCAGCTTCCTGGACAAGAGAAATGGATGGTTGCCATCTACAGGACAAAAACAATGATCTAATTTCACATAATCACATTTCCCCCATGGTTAAAATGCTCCACAAAATCACCCCTTGATTTATGCATTTATTTATTTATTTATTATATTTATATATCGCCCTTCTCCCGGAGGACTCAGGGCGGTGCACAGCCAACCATAAAACTTTATTACAACAATAAGTTAATTAAAACCCAAATTTTAAAATCCTGATTAAAACACAAATACTAAATTAAAAATCCCATTTCAGCCTAGGCTGGCCTGCTCGAAGAGCTAGGTTTTTAATGCACGTCTAGGTTTTTAAAGCTCTCAGGTCCATATTATTGCGTATTTCCGGAGGCAGACCATTCCACAGGGCAGGGACCCCCACAGAAAAGGCCCTACTCCTAGGGGCCGCCAGGCGACACATAGAAGCCAACGGCACCGAATGCACAGGTCGGTGGGAAACTACCGGCAGAACATGGTCTGAAGATAACCTGGTCCAATGCCATAGATCACTTTAAACATCAAAACCGGAACCTTAAAGCGAACCCGGAAAACCACCGGCAGCCAATGCAGCTCGTGCAGGAGAGACGTCACATGGGAGCTTCGTGATGCCCCCATAACCACCCGCGCGGCCGCATTTTGTACCAATTGGAGTCTCCGGGTGCTCCCCATAGGGAGCCCCATGTAGAGAGCGCTACAGTAGTCCAGGCGAGAGGTGACAAGGGCGTGAGTGACCCGATCCAGAAAGGGCCGCAACTGGTGAATCAGGTGAACCTGATAAAAAAAAACCCTGGAGATGGCCGTAATATGATTTTCTAAAGACAGCCGTGCATCCAGGAGGACGCCCAAATTGCGAGCACACTCTGAGGGGGGGTAAGAATAGCCAGCGACGGAGTCAGCTGACTATATTGGGGCGCCGGAAACCACAACCACTCAGTCTTGGAAGGGTTGAGCCAAAGCCTGTTCCTGCCCATCCAAATGCGCACGGCTTCCAGGCAACGGGACATAGCCTCCACAGCATCGTTGGGGTGGCTTAGGGTGGAGATGTAAAGCTGGGTATCATCCACATACAGATGACACCGCACCCCAAAACCACAGATGATCTCTCCCCCAGCGGCTTCACATAAATGTTGAACAGAAGAGGGGAGAGAGCTGACCCCTGAGGCAACCCACAAATGAGAGGTGGACCTCTCCCCCCCCCCCCCCGTCAACACAAATTGCAAGCGGTTGGAGAGGAAGGAGGAGAACCATCACAGGACAGTTCCTCCAATCCCCAACTCCAACCGCCGCTGAGAGATCTAACAGGAACAGGACAGAGGAATACCCCCTGTCACGGGCGTTCCAGAGATCATCAACCAACGCGACCAATGCTGTTTTGGTACTATGCCCTGGTCTGAAGCCCAATTGGAAAGGATCAAAGTAAGTCACTTCCTCCAGGTACTGAGGAAGCTGACATGCCACCACACTCAACAACCTTTGCTAGAAAAGGGAGGTTGGAGACTGGACAATAGTTATTTAAAACAGCCAGGTCCAGGGCAGGCTTCTTGAGGAGGGGCCGCACCACCGCCATTTTCAGGGCAGTAGGGAGCGATCCCCCTCTCAACGAAGTGTTGATAATCCCCTGGAGCCAGCCTCGTGTCACCTCCCTGGCGGTCGAAACCAACCAGGAGGAACACGGGTCCAACAAACGTGGTATTCAGCCCTCCCAGCAACCTGTCCACACCCTCAGCAGTCACAGGGTCAAACCCTTCCCAGTTAATAGTTTCAAGACTTTCCCTGGACACCTCCCTCGGGACCACCCAATTGGAGTCCAGCCCGCCCCGAATCTGAGCGATTTTGTCGTGCAGAAATCAGGAAAACTCCTCTGCCCTGCCCTGCAAGAGGTCCTCCTGCGCTCTCGGCTCAAGCAGGGAGTGGGTCACTCTAAACAGTGGCAGGCCGATTTTCTGCCGACGCAATAAGGGCGGGGAAATACGAATGCTTCGCCACCTCTATCGCCACAGGGTAGGTCCTAATATAGGACCTCACCTGTGTTCTGTCGGACTCTGCATGGCTAGCCCTCCAAACACTCTCCAGACGTCTTTTCCGGCACTTCATCTCCCGCAGCTCCTCCATAAACCATGGAGCTGGATGGGATCTGTGCCGGGTCAGAGGTCGCAAAGGCACAACTCGGTCCAGAGCCTCGGCAGCCAAACTATTCCAGGTGGCCACCAAATCTCCATGCGAGTTATGAGCCAGTATCTCGGGAAATGGCCCAAGCTCCCTCTGGAACCGCTCAACGTATTTGGTCCGCCTCCCTGCGACGGGGGAAGCGTCCTGGAAGTCCAGCCTAAGGAGCGAATGATCTGACCATGACGGGCTCAATAAAAATGTCCCCTATACCAAGATCATCCTGCCACTGTCCAGAGACAAAACCCACACACACTGTCCAGTGTGAGTGGGTTCCCTAATTAATTGGGTCAGGCCCAAGGCTGTCATGGAAGCCAAGAACTCCTGAGCAATCCCCGGGGCCCCGCCAGCCGAAGGCAAGTTGAAATCCCCCATGACCATCAGCCTGGGGGTTACTTACAATAACACAGTTTTTAGAACATGGGGTCTAGTTAAACATGTGAAAGGAAGCATCGATGGCAACCATGAAACACAGAAAATGAGAGTTCCTGTGGCTTTGGAGATAGCAGAAGGCATTTTGTGGCCATGGTTTGGTGTTAGATTACTCTGTGTACTGTCTGAACTCATTTTGGAAAGTGCTGCTTCATTCTGAAAGCATCTAGAAAGTTGTTGCTGACTATTTCTTCAACCTTCCCTGATGTGTTCCGGTTTTTAGAGAACTTTGCCCCCGAAGGTTACTGTGTCTTGACAAAACTTTTAAACAATAATGCTGATTAGTTTTGTCTGCTATTAAGTCAGGAAACAACCTGTGTCCAAATTGGGTCGTCCTTTCAGAGAGATTTCCATACCAGAATCCGCAATGCCTCCAGACCGCTTCTAAAGCATTATCTTAAATGGGAGAAGTGAAAGGGGAATACATTCAGAGATGTAGGTGGCTTGAAAGTAGCCCATGAAAGTAGCAACATAGTCCATAGGTGAACGTAAGAACCAGGTGAATTTTTCAGCAGTTAAACCTTTGGTAGACACTCAAAAGACACTTGTAAATAAGGTCTCCAACTTGAGTGTTTACGTAGCCTTCCCAGTTGAGTTTGGAGTCTTGTCTTAATCCATTAGCCACATTCAGAGTAATATACTCCTGCTGGGACCCCAGGCCAATTGGCAGATGTTCAGAAAATGCCCTTCGAGACCCCGCCAGTTGAAATTCCTTGACAGAGTCCGCAACATGCCCCTTTTGGCATAGGTGGGGCAGCCAATCACAATTGGGTGAGATGGTTCTTTGAATAACCTGGACCCCATACTTAAATCTTTTAAAAGTGATAAACTGACACATTGACAACAGCTTCTCAAACCAATTACAGAACTTGCTAATTTACATAAGACTGGTGGTTTTAGTGATAAAGAATCTTGTCTTTTTAAGTTAAAGGTTCATAAGGCAACCATAGTAAATTAAATGGAATCCTGAGCATTCTTGATGCCTCCTTGCCTTTTAGTTTTATTGTAAGTTTGTCCATCTCAGCACATTCTAATATTTTTTTGTATTAACATCTCTTTGGACGGTATATTTTCTAATTTCTAACCACGAAAACTAACCTCATTACATGCAATATGATGGATTGGTTTGCTAAATTTCCCTTTAATATTCCTAGTTAGAAATAGTTCGGGTTTAAGTTCTATTTGATCTGTTATCTTCTGTAGCCATCTTCGGAGATTTGTCTAATCATAACAGTCAAGCTTTGATGGTGTCAAGCCATGGTATTCTTTGATTGGCTGTATTTGGGTTCCTTTAAAGCTAATTCTTCCAAACCTAATTGTTTTCTCCGGTGAATTCCCCTGCATGACATGGCCAAAATAAGTGAGACACAGTTTTGTGGTGTTGCCTCCCAGTGACAGGTCTGATGTTACGTGCTCCCCAATATTGTTATTCAATACTCCCAATACTTACCTCTGCTGTCCAAGGAAAACACAGGAGGCTTCTCCCTCTCCTGTGTTTTTTAAGGCCCAACTTTGACAAGATAACTGCAGAGAGATGTATTTCTGCACAACAATTGCCAACTCAATTTTCGCTCAGAAACTGGGTCAGGAAAAGAAAGCATTCTCATTTACTAATGGGGTATGTACAGTTTGCATACCCCAGTTCTTAATACAGTGTATTTTGCCCCCTTTAACATCAATGACAGTTTTGAAGTCTTTTATGGTATGTGTGAATTGGGTGAGGCTCTTTTATTTTCTCAGATGGTAAAGCTGCCCCATTCTTCCTGTCAAAAAGTCTCCAGTTCCTGTAAATTCTTGGGCTTTTGCAGGAACTGCACATTTGAGATCTCCCCAGAATGGCTTAACGATATTGAGGTCAGGAGACTGAGATGGCCACTCCAGAACCTTCACTTTATTTTGCTGTAGCCAATGACAGTTCTACTTGGCCTTGTGTTGAGGATCATTGTCATGTTGGAATGTCTCAAGTACACATCCCATGCGCAGCTTCCGGGCTGATGAATGCAAATTTTCCTCCACAGATTTAAATTTCGCTTTGAAAGCAGAAGATACATTGAACTTCAGTAAGGTTTTCATTCTCTGGCACAGACAACATATTAAGGTTTATTTTGATTGGTAAATGGGTTTTGCACATAATTGATGTGACATGTTCGTATCTGGAAGTACTCCAGTAGGGGGAGGGATTTCATGAGGTCAGTTGATGGCTAATGTTACCCCTTCAGTCATGGTGATTCTATGGGCCAGGTCTTATTTATTTATTTATTTATTAAATAGTTTTGTATACCACCCTTCTCCCGAAGGACTCAGAGCGGTGAACAGCCAACTAAAATATATTATAAATTATAGATTACAAGATTAAAAGAGATTAAATTATAAGACTGCCGTTAAAAGAGTTAAAACCCCCAATTAAAAATGAGCTAAAATTACCATACCCCAACCAAAATCAGTTCTAAACCCCCTCATTTAAAATCCCATTTGAAGTCAGCCCAGGCCAGCCTGCTCAAAGAGCCAGGTTTTCAGATCACATCTGAACGCCCTCAGGTCAGTGGTTGTCCGTAGCCCCAGGGCAGCCCATTCCAAAGGGTATGTGTTCCACAGAGAAGGCCCTATTCCTTGGGGTCACCAGGCGGCACATAGCTGCCGTCGGGACCCAAAGGAGACACTCTGGGAGCGCACCGGTCGGTGGGAGACTTCTGGCAGAATGCGGTCTTGTAAATATCCTGGTCCGATGCCATGGAGCGCTTCAAATACTTTAAATGAACCCAGAAGGCTACCGGCAACCAATGCAGCTCACGCAGGAGAGGCGTCACATGGGAATATTTCGAGGCCCCCATAACCATCCACGCGGCCACATTTTGCACCAGTTGGAGCCTCTGGGTGCGCCCCGCGGGGAGCCCCATGTAGAGGGCGTTACAGTAGTCCAGGCGGGAGGTGACCAGGGCGTGGGTGACCATGCGTAAGGCGTCCCGATCAAGAAAGGGGCGCATCTGGCGCACCTGATAAAAAGCCCCCCTGGAGACGGCCGTGATATTATCTTCCAAAGACAACTGTACATCCAGGAGGACACCA
The DNA here is from genome assembly GCA_023653725.1 of Bungarus multicinctus. NCBI lineage: Eukaryota > Metazoa > Chordata > Lepidosauria > Squamata > Elapidae > Bungarus > Bungarus multicinctus. The sequence continues at coordinate 77,777,271 of CM042848.1, read as the reverse complement.
AGATTATGAGCCCTTTCTGTGGGGGTCAGGATCTCATCCCTAATAGCCAGTTCCGCACAGCCTCCAGGCACCGGGACATAACCTCCACAGCATCGGTGGGGTAGTTTGGGGTGGAGATGTAAAGCTGAGTGTCATCAGCATGAAGATGACATTTCACCCTAAAACCATGGATCTCTCCCAGCGGCTTCACATAAATGTTGAAGAGAAGAGGGGAGAGGACCGACCCCTGAGGCACCCCACAAATGAGGGGCCTAGGGGTAGACCTCTCCCCCCCATCAACACAAATTGCGAGCGGTCCGAGAGGAAGGAGAACCACCACAAAACGGTGCCTCCAACCCCCAATCCCTCCAACCTCCGCAATAGGATACTATGAACGATAGTATGAAAAGCCGCTGATAAGATCTAATAGGACCAGGACAGAGAAATAACCTCTGTCATGGGCCCTCCAGAGATCATCAACCAATGCGACCAGTGCTGTTTCGCTGCTGTACCCAGGCCTGAAGCCCGTTTGGAACGGATCTAGGTAGATTGCTTCCTCCAGGTACCGAGGGAGCTGACGCGCCACCACACTCTCAACAACCTTCGCCATAAAGGGGAGGTTGGAGACAGGACAGGATGATAGTTATTTAAAAGAGCCAGATCCAGGGAAGGCTTCTTGAGGGGTCGCACCACTGCCGTTTTCAGGGCGGTAGGGAGCGCCCCTCCGTCAACAAAGCATTGACAATCCCCTGGAGCCAGCCTTGTGTCACCTCCCTGAAGGTAGAAACCAGCCAGGAGGGGCACGGGTCCAGTAAACGTGGTGGCATTCAGCCTTCCCAGCAATCTGTCCACAGCCTCGGAGGTCACAGTATCGAACTCCTCCCAGATAACCGTTTCAAAACCTGCCCTGGACACCTCCCCCGGGACACCCAACTGGAGTCCAGCCCACCCCGAATCTGAATGATTTTATCGTGCAGGAATCGGGAAAACTCTTCTGCCCTATCCTGCAAGAGATCCTCCTGCGCTCTCGGCTCAAGCAGAGAGCGGGTTACTCTTAACAGAGAGGCAGGCCGATTTTCTGCCGATGCAATAAGGGCGGAGAAATGCGAACATTTCGCCACCTCTATCACCACTAGGTAGGTCCTAATATTGGATCAGACTCGGCACGACTGGCCTTCCAGATGTCTTTTCCGGCACTTCATCTCCCTCAGCTCCTCCGTAAACCACGTGCCGAGTCAGAGGTCGCAAAGGCACAACTTGGTCCAGAGCCTCAGCAGCCAACCTATCCCAGGTGGCCACCAAGTCTTCGGCCGAGTTATGAGCCAGAGTTTCAGGAAATGGCCCAAACTCCGTCTGGAACCATTCAGGATCCATCAGGCGCCTGGGGTGGAACCATCTCCTCGGTTCCGCCTCCCTGCGATGGTGGGTGGCGGCACAGAAGTCAAGTCTAAGAAGAGAATGATCGGACCATGACAAGGGTTTTATGACTAGATCCCAAGAACGATCATTTAACCACTGACCAGAGGCAAAAATCAGGTCCAATGTGTGTCCCCCCGTGTGAGTGGTGATGTTAAAGCTGCCCCATTCTTCCTGGCAAAAAGTCTCCAGTTCCTGTAAATTCTTGGGCTTTTGCATGAATTGTACATTTGAGATCTCCCCAGAGTGGCTTAACGATATTGAGGTCAGGAGACTGAGATGGCCATTCCAGAACCTTCACTTTATTTTGCTGTAGCCAATGACAGTTCTACTTGGCCTTGTGATGAGGATCATTGTCATGTTGGAATGTCTCAAGTACACATCCCATGCGCAGCTTCCGGGCTGATGAATGCAAATTTTCCTCCACAGATTTAAATTTCGCTTTGAAAGCAGAAGATACATTGAACTTCAGTAAGGTTTTCATTCTCTGGCACAGACAACACATTAAGGTTTATTTTGATCGGCAAATGGGTTTTGCACATAATTAATGTGACATGTTCGTACCAGTAGGGGGAGAAATTTCATGAGGTCAGTTGATCGCTAATGTTACCCCTTCAGTCATGTCCGACTCTTGGTGATTCTATGGGCCAGGTCTTGCACTAATTATTCAGGGATGAGCTTCAAATTTTTTAGCAAATTTTTCAGCTGGATGGTCATGTGGCTGGGTGTGTGTGTGGCCAACTCGACATTGCTTCTTTGCCCTAATTACCTAAAAATATACAGTATACATTCCAAAAAGTATATACTCTGTGGGCTGGCAAAGGCTGCGAAGGGAGCCAGATGTCAGTGGCCAAAGGAGGCGAGGAGAGTGGGTGGATCTATAAGGATGGGGTTGGGCGGGGGCAGCCAGGAGTGGGATTTGGAGGCTCGCCGAACTCCACAGAGTCTTAGCTAGAGAATCGCCCAAGCGCCTGCAAGCCCCTAGCAGCCCATCCCTGTACTGATTTGAATTGTTTGCTGCTCTGGCTAGTATCTGCTTCGAGGGTGTCCAGCCATCATGTTCTTCGCTGGCCTGGTTTCCTTTTACTGCAAACTCTTCCAAACATAGTTGGTTTCTTCAGTGAATTCCCTCACACAACGTGGCCAAAATAAGTGAGATGCAGTTGGGTGAATTTTTTTCCCCCTGACTTGAGAGGCCACTTGTCGGAGGATTGTGGCTTCTTTGGGGGGTTTTGCAGCTCGGGGAGGGGGTACTTCAGAAGTCTGGGCTTCCATTTCTTTTTCTTTTTTTTAAATTCAATTTTCCAACAGTTTAAAAGTACACAGTTCTTAATTATATCCTTATACTTAATTTTCTATCACATTACAATTATTACATATTACTTTCCCTATTAATTCACTATTCCTTACTCCTTATTGACTTGTTACATAGTACATTTTCTATTCTACATCCAGTATATATAACTTCATATCCTTTAATTAATTACAGTATGGCTTTTATTTCTATTCTCAAACCACGTGAAAAGATGTATAAAATTTAAAAAATAAAAAACGTTTGAGGGAAAAAAAGTATATTCTGCTCACTCCTCCATTCTCCTCTGGTTCTACTACAGCTTCTTCTCTTCCGCTACTACTTTTGAGTCCTACTTCTGGAGGACAACTTTCTATTTGCTTTAGCTTCAGTTCCACAAGGTACCTTTATTCAACACCATCATACACAGCTGCTTCTCTGCTCAGCTTTCATGGCCACTAGTTAACTGGTCAGGCCAGGGCCTTAAACAGGGCAATGTTGGATATATGTTTCCAGGCCTTGAGTTTAGAGTTGCATTGCAGGTCAATAAGCTCCATTTGAAGCACAGGAGGGGAATCTTGCACATCAAAGGTGAAACGGTCTGCAAAAATTTGAAAAGTGGCTCTGTGCATCTTGAAGTCTGCAAATCTGTGATCAAATTCCTTCTGTAGCTTCAAAATAGCATCAACATCTTTCTCACCACTGAATGGTGTGCCTGCATCCACAAGCGCCTTGCATGCTGGGAAAATGGCAAAGGTTTGTCTGAGAGAGCTGGGCTTTCCATAACACAAGTTTTATGGAGATTGTTCTCACGTTGTCATAAGCAGCGTTGACAAGCTGCCCCTGGCCTTGTAACTTCCTGTTCAGTACATTCAGCTCATGTGTGATGTCAACAAGAAAAGCTAAGTCCATGAGCCATTTCTGATCATTCAACTCGGGAACAGCCATGCCATCCTTCTCCATGAAGGCTTTTATTACTCTCAGTTCAAAAAATCTTTTCAATACATTTCCCTTGCTGAGCCAACGTACCTCGGTGAAATAGAGCACATCTTCATATTCTGACTCCATTTCCTCTAAAAAAGCACGGAACCTCCTGTGCTTTAAGCCCCTGGATCTGATGTGGTTGATGCATTTCACAACAACAGGTATCACGTTGTCACACCTCAGGCATTTGCTGCAAAGGGCCTGCTGATGGATAATGCAGCGCAGAGCAATGGCGTCTTCTACACCCTCCTCAAGTTTTCTCTGAACAAGTGCCACCAGTCCATTTTTCCTCCCCGTCATTGATGGCGCTCCGTCAGTTGTTAATCCAACAAACCTATTCCATGGCAAACCGGCATTCTCAATAGCATCACACAGCGGGCGAAATATCTCATGAACGGTGGTCTTGGCCATGTTGCTGATTCTGGTCTGGTGGGGTTGCTTCTCCAAGTTGGTTTCATACCTTACCTAATCTATATAGGCTCATTAGGTGACTGGGCAGAGAATCATTAAGGGACGTTGCTTACCTGCATCAAAAATGGGCTCTGTGGAGACTCCTGGGAAGAGGAGGGGTGGGGACAGCCTGTTGGTTCAAATACCAGTTCGGCGAACCTGATGCAAATTTAACATCCAGTTCACCTGAACCGGTCCGAACCAGTAAAATCCCACCCCTGCATATTTTCCTTGTGTGGGTTGCATTATTGAAATCTTGAGCCAATAATTACAAATTCCTTTCTTTTAATACCAGCAGAATCACCCAGATTCAGTTGTGTTGTTTCTTCAGGAGGTTGACATAATATATTTTTCCGGTTTCCCAGTTCTATCTCATTTACAGGTCTCCTCTATTATGTAGGGAACCTGCCACTTAGCCTGTAGATTGATTTTTTTTAGACTAGGCAATAGTAAGAGGACTTGCACTCCTACGGTTCGTGTCGCTCTTTAACCTTTTGTCTTTCCTTGATGTTGAGGCGGAGTCCAAAGTGGTTAAGGCAACGATTCTGTGTTTGAATTTGCTGCTGCAGTTCGCCTCTGGAGGTAGGAAGCGGGCATAACATTAGCATAGAGTATAGACCAGGGTGCTGCAGGTCATGCATGATGGTATCTATTAAACCCCTGAATCTCAGCTGCAGATTTATTTATTTACATTTACATGCCGCCCTTCTCCGGAGACTCAGGGCGGCTTACAGTCTTTAGAGCACCATGCTAAGTGCTCGGCAATAGATTGGGTTGAAAGCTCAGCTGCCTGGGCTTCGTCTATGGCTTGTTACAGGGACGGGTCTGACTTGGCTAATAAGCATCTTTGGAGGTGGAAGTTTGTCTAAATCTAAATCATCTAAATCTCGGAAACTGCAATCCTGAGCGGATTTCCTTAATGTGGCCATATATTTGCTAATAGTTTCGCCCTCAGCTTGATACCACCTGTGGAAAGCGTGCCTACGGGCGATTCTAGATGATTTTGGCATGTAGTGTTTCCTTAAAACTCTCAAAATAGTGTCCCAGGAAACATGGACCATCTGAGGTGGTAGTAGTGCGGCAGCTGTATCAAATACTTTGGTGCCACAAAGACTTAAGAAAAATGCCTTCTTTAATTTCTTAGAGATGTTGCGCAGATTGTTAGCTTTTATGAAACATTCGAACCTCTCGAGGTATTCTTCCCAGCTATCAGCTCCCAGTTGATAACCCTATTTTAAAGTACTTGCAAAGGCAACTCCAGCTCTCGAGGCAATAGCAATGGAAGAAGCAACGAAGGCAACAAGAAATTCACTCCTCTTAGTCCTCCACACAGCAGCAATGAGGAGGAAGAAAAATGTGTCACTTGCAAAATCCCCAGATCTTGATTGGTTATGTGTGTAGGAGGGAAAAAAACACCATATCGTGGAAAATTGCTAACCATGGATGTTTCTGGTTCCCAAAGGGTAGTCAGGACTATAAAAATCACCTGCAGGAGTGAATGCATCCAGGTCATAAGACTGCAGAAACCTTGGTTGCAATGTTGAACCCCTGTCCCTTAAGTACAGTTACGTTTGCGGTGCATTTGTAACTTCAAACCGTTGTTAAATGGTTGTTCATACTTTGAGGACTCGTAATCAAGATCAGGTTTTTCCAGCTGCTCTCCCGCTCAAATGCCAAACGGTTAGTTGGAGCCATTGCGGTTCTGGATGGAGAGCTCCCTGACTGAGGATGATTCTGTCTTCTTGCCAATCTTCCAGGTTGGCAAACCATGGTCTTCTGGGTCAGTGAGGAGGAGCCAGGATCATTCCTGATTACCCCTGGGATGAGGGGAAGCAGAGGAAAGGCATATAATAGCCCTCGGGGCCATGGAATGGGGAGTGCATTGACCCCTTCTGCCCCCAGTGTTACAAACCTGGTATAAAACCTGGGTAGTTGGCTGTTCAACGGGGTGGCAAACTCTGCTCTCAGGGATAGGAGATGTCGTTCTGCCCAGAGCCCCAAATGCTTGGCCTCTCACTTGAGGGACCTGGAGTGGGTGCGCCCTTGGCAATTGATATGGGCCTTGGTGGCTATGTTTGTTGTCTGTTAGTATGAGCACATGGTGACCAGAGATTGTGTTCCAGAACTGTCTGGGCTGCTTTGAGCTTGATGTTCCTCTTGAGGTGCAAGCCGAACAAACTTGCGTCCGTGGTGATGGTGACATGGTTCGTTTCCTTGAAGGCATATCCTTTGGCTGTGGCCTGGGACACCCACCACTGGAAGCATTGGAGTACTTATGGTGAGACCTCAACTTTGGTGGTTGAGTTGCTCCTGCCAGACCCCTGGTAATGCAGAAGGAACACTGTAAATGTGCAGGTGCACCCAGGGAACGAAGTAGATGCAGGACATCATCTTGTCAGGGGCACTACTGCATGGTGTGATTGGATCCGGGTTTTCTATGCTCTGATGCTGTCCTGGCGTTCCTGGGACAGGGAGAGACTACACACGATGTGGTGTCTATGCTGCTAGGTGTAGTAGCCTGTTGGTAGGAGTGAGGTAGCTCTTGTAGTTGATTTAAGAACCTGTGATTCTGAAGGATTATGAAATATAGATCCTCTGTTGCCCAGAGATGGGAAGAAGATTGGAACAGTATGTCGTCCAGATAGCATTGGATGCAAATAGGGATAGTCCTGAGGTGAGCTGACAGTGCTGCCATTATCATGCCGGACAGGCCCTAAATGAGGCAAGCATATTCTCCTGCTGGAGAACAGTACATTGGGTCCAGGAGGTATGAGTACTAAAAATGATGAGTATCAAACAAACCAGGTGACTTAACATGTGACCCTTTGTTTGACCAGGAAGAACTTCCTATCATTTTTTTATTTCTCGGTGACCTTCCCAGCATGGCTGACTTCCTGTGTGCCCTCTGCAGCTGTGACCTCTTTGCGGTGAATTTCCTAGCTTAGCCAACATTTTCACATCAAAATGCATCAAGTATCAAATTTGAATTTTGAAACAAAGACCACTTCTGTTTGCTGTTCCAGTGGTTTTATTTCCACAAATAAAATGCTAGCCACCTTCCCTCACTCTCCCAAATACTGCTAAGGGCCTGAGACCCCAACTTTGAAAGCACTTTGCTTAAAAAGGAATATGTTAGAAATTCTGTATAGCTCTACAGAACAGACAATGCACAGTCCACATGTCCTTTTCTGCTTAACTGCAATAAGGAAGCAGGAACTACGAACTTATAAATGGAATACTCCTCTGGTTGTACAAAATACATGAATACCATATTCTAACAGAATGTATTTTTTATTCTTTTTGGTCTGCTTTTAATTTGCATAGAAACTCAGAGCAAGAAGTTTGCCAGCAGCTTAGTTAGATCAGAATAAGAGCTCCTTTCTCCTAAAATGGTGGTTTAGGGGGTTAGGGGTCCGGTACTGCAGTATCTTCTGTAATAAAGCATCCTATGGGCTCTGGATTATCATAGTCTCTCGATTTATTTTTATTCAAGTCTCATAGCCGTTTAGCTCCTGAACGTTACATTACCAAACTAGGTAACGTCTTCAGCTGGGTTTCGGGTGGAATGGCTCATTTCATTTTCTTCTCTTTTCTCTGCAGTGTTGTGGTCGGCTGGTCGTGTGATTGGTTTGTGGGGCACGAAACTCAGCTGGTGAGGTGATCAGTTCTGTCCCTAGTGGCTCAGGCACTCCCATTTTCTTACTGGTTCCTATGCTGGCTCAAAGTTGATGTGTTTGTTGATTGGTCCATTGGTAGAGTGCCAGGCTTCAATACATTCATGTGCATGATGGGTTTTGACATAGCTGATGACTTCAGCTTCGTGCCATTTGAAAAGGTATTGACTGCTAGCTGGTGTTCATGGATGCTGGTTTTTAGATAATTTCATCTAATTAGTAAGTGATGAAGTGTGTAAATAACCTCATATTTAAAAAGCTACAATATTCCTTTAAGTATCCAATCAAATCTTCAAATTATAAAGTCAAAAGTTGACTTTTCTCTGCTGAGAAAACTTAACAATGGCCTCCATTAGCCAATAATAAAATATGAAATAATAATAATAAAATAATAAAATAGCGAAGACAGGCTATATACTAAGTAGTAAAGGAAGATAAGCAGTTATAGTGAGTATATATTCGCATAAGGTATCAATTGTAAATATTGCACAAAATAAAGTCACAAATAGGAAACCACAATCTGTCGTTGAAATATGTTGTTTGTTTTAATCAATTAAAAAAATAAAGTTTATTTAAAAACAACAACAATGGCCTCCAGGTTGCATCTTGAAGCAATTGATATTTAACTAGCTGATAACCTGGCATTGCCCGGGTATTTATTTATCCCAATCCTCTATTAGACAGGAAAATCCTGTAGTTGAGACTCAAGCTGTTGTACTGTCTGTGAAACTCTAGATGTAGTAGTGCTCTCTCTTATTCTTTAGTTTGGGCCTCATGCTGTTGTACTGTCTCTGAAGTTCTAGATGCAGCTCTTATCGTGCATCGTCACGAGTCAGGGTGCCCCCTTATGGAGTACTGTGAAGGTGTTACTGTGGCAACTCCACTGTTTTTAAGGCACCCCCTCCCTGCCCAAGGAGTGTTTGGGTGTCTTGCCCCCCTCATGGTATTTTTTTTCCAGAGGGATCAGTCATCTCATACTCGAGGCATTCGAGAGTTACACTGGAACACACAAACATACACACATAGCCATTATATGATTATATATATAGATTCATGGGAGGGAAACTTGCCTCGCCACACAAACTTCGTGTCACTTAACTATGATGGCTGTAGTTTGGAAAACCCTTCATTACAGAGATTGGACCCTCATTTTTCCCAAAGTCAATTTTTTAGCCTCTACTACCAGGAGGTAGGAATCCTTGGGAATCTGCCCACATACTCCTAAACTTTCTGTTTTCTTAAACTTTTCTTTGATTTCATCCATGGTTGGGCTACCAATGGTCGAAAAGCTCAATTGCGTGCCAGCAGATATCACACGTTGGCAGTTGTGATGCATATTTTGAGCAATGTAGCCGCAGCAACAGGATGAAAGAGCCACATGCGGCTCCAGAGCCGTGGGTTGCCGACCCCTGTTCTAGTCTTTTCAAGTGGCTTTCTGTCAGACCAACTCTCCACTTCGTAGAGCAGGATAGAAAAGCTCCCGCCTGCCTGCCTTTTGTCCCAAGGACTTTCTGCAGCCCAGCCGGTGGGGGGGACCCCTGTCATCCTCATGTCTGGCAGATGGGATGAGGCTTGTCTGGTTGACGAGGCTTTAGCCTTGGTCTCTTATTCCTCCGCATCCCCCCTCCCAGCTTTGCCAGGACTGCCACAGGAATCCCCCACATGACCCTTTGAGAGGAATCATAATGCTAATGGCAGTTCTCAATTATGGATTCAGTATGGCGCACCCCTCTCTATAACTTCTGCAAATATTCCTGGATGCCACAGCTTCCTTTATGTATACCCAGGTCAGCAGGCTCCAAAACTGCAAACACCCAACACAACCACACAGGTCTCTAGGCAACACACACACACCAGTACTCAAAGTCGCTACTCGCTGTACGCTACCCTCTTCTCTAGCTCTTGCTCCCTTATTAACTTTTAATAAGTCATTAACATCCATTCAAAAACTACATCTCCCAGCTGACCTTTTGCATTAGTTTTACAGCCCAAAAAATCGGACGGATAACTTTGTCAACAGAAAATGTGTTCCAGAAAAGGTCCTTCTGTCCATTTCACGTACATGAAGCTCTTGAAATTTATTTATTTATTTATTTTATTCAATTTGTATACCGCCCTTCTCCTGAAGGACTCAGGGCGGTGCACAGCCTACTAAAACAACACATGTACAAAAGTTAAAATAGAATTAAATATGGGCTGCTACCAAATCTAAAATTAAAACCCCATTAAAAATCAATTTAAGATCAGCCCAGGCCGGCCTGCTCAAAGAGCCAGGTCTTCAAATCACGCCTGAACACCCTCAGGTCTCATTTGAAAACTCGCTTTGCAACATTTCCAGTGAATACACACATTTTTTGTTTGTGAATGCAAAAAAAGTTGGTTTTTCAGCCAACAGCTTTTAAGCAGTAGGGAAATGGCAGACGTATTCCTCCATCAGTCTCGTGTAATGAGGTTGAATTTTGCTTTCCCTTTCCTTGAAATTGCACACTGAAAACTGTTGCGTAGCTCTGTTCCATCTGTCAGAAAGGCAAGGTGCCGTTTCCATTCTTCATCTTTGAGCTCTGGTACTTTGTTTTTTGAAATCAGAAAAGCAGAAATCTGCCAAAGTAAGTCATAAAAACATTTCAAAAACCCCTCGACTCAGCCAACAGGCTTCTGTGTAGTATGCAATATCTTCATAGGCAGATAGAAATTCCTGAATTGTGGTTTATAGTGCATGTACCCTAATAAAGTTAACACAAGCACAGGGAACCCTCCCCACCCCACCCCCGGTCCTTTGAGAGCAGCCATATTACTGATGCATTCTTCCATTATGAATTCCCCGCTGTCTCTATAGCTTCTGCAAAATATTCCTGGATGCCGCAGGTTCCAGGTCAGTGGGCCCCAAAACTCCACACACCCAACACAACCACAAGGGTCTCTAGGCAATACACACACCAGTACTCAAAGCCTAGTACTTGCTTTATCTTCTCTAGCTCTTGCTGCCTTACTGACTACTACTTACAAAATCATATTTCCCCAAATTAACATAATCCACTCTAAAACTACATCTCCCAGCTGTCTCTGCTTCAGTTTTATATCCCCGCAAATCGGACAGACAGTTTCAGTGTCAACAGTAAAAGCGTTCCCGGAAAGCTCTATGTTTCATCTAAGCAGTAAATGATGAAAGGTGTAAATAACCTTATATTTAAAAAGCTACAATATTCCTTTAAGTATCCAATCCCATCTGCAAATTATAAAGTCAAAAGTTGACTTTTCTCTTGAGAAAATTTAACAATGGCCTCCAGATTTCATCTTGAAGCAATTTATATTTAACTAGCTGAAGGACACATACGTACACACCCAGCCATTTTATAGAGAGAGAGAGAGATTCATGGGAGAGGAGGCTTGCCTTGCCATGGAAACTTCGTGGCACTTGCTCTGATGGCTGTAGTTTGGAAATCCTTTCATTACAAAGCTTGGACCCTCATCATTTTTCCCAAGGTCAATTTTTTAGCCTCTACTACCAGGAGAGGATGTAGCAACTCACCGTAAAGGAGCTGTTTGGGGGTGTGGCGGTCTGGCATCCTTGCAACATGGCCTGCCCAGCATGTCTGGGCTTTTATCACCAGGGTGTGAACTGATGGCAGGCCTGCTCTGGAGAGGACTTCTCTGTCTGGCTCCTTGTCCTGCCACCGGATCCTCCAAAGTCTGCGGAGGCAGGTCGTGTGGAAATGGTTCGATTGCCTAGCGTGTTCCTCCTGTCTACAGTCCTAGTTTCACTGGCATACATCAGTGTAATTAGCACTACTGCTCAGTAGACTTTGAGCTTTGTAGCAAGGCTTATTTCATGGCGGGCCCTAAGCATGTATATACTGTCAAAGCAAAAAAAAATCAGCTTCCATAAAGTAGAGGTGCTGGACCATGCTTTTCTTTGCTGTTTACTTTATTATTTAAAAAAACCTGGAAAAACAAAATAGAAGTACAGAAAAAAGTAAGTAGAGAGAATTTTTTTGAAAAAAAACATGTGCAGTAAATCAGTCATCACAAGACACCCATATCAGGCTCTGGACGCTTAGCAGACAAATCAAAAAGAACGTAGTGACATATACCAGGTCTTATTTTCTTTTTATCCCTGCAAAACTAGCAAGGGCTTCTTTCGGGGAGGGGGGTGATCTTATTTCTCCCCCCCCATGTATCAGTATGAAGCGGGGATTTTGAGTGGTCCATTGCTTTAGCAGGCCATTCCACTATCATGAAAGAGCTGCTTCAGATGGGGCCACTCAGGCTGCCACCTTTAGCAAGCATGGTGGCTTTTGCAACCAATGGCAGCTGCAAATGCATCAGGAGGCCAAGCGAAGCGCCTCGCATCCTCCTAACCATGGCGATCATGGCAGGCAATTCCATCCACAGAATAGCTGACATGCACATTCCAAATGTTGCTGTATGGGCTGTTCAAAAGGGGAGTTTCTTCAATGAACTTACTGTATCCATCATTGTGTTTCTGCGGGGGGTGGCAGCAGGGTCTCCTCACACAGCTCCACCCAATGTCCCATGTGCAAAGCGACCTTCCAAGTCAGCCTTTCCACGATGAGCCCTGCCTGAGGCTGCCCTTTCCCAAGACTCCATTTCCGAGGAAAAAATAGTGCTGGGGCAGCACTGGATGGATCGGTTCCCCTTTACCTTCTCTCTTGTTTCCTTCCCCTCAACCTGGCTTTGCTCCCTGAAAGCCTGCAGGCCACTTCTCTGGTTGAACTCGGACGGCGTTTTGTTCCACCTTTGGAGAGGTGGAAGCGGGCTGAGGGGGAGGGGAAAGGCAAAGCCAATCGCTTCCCCTTTGTCTTCTCCCAAAAGCACTCCTCAGGCACGTCTCTTGTAGCTTGTGCTGTTGAATGGGTGAACAGCACCGCCGTAAGCTTCATCACATCGGCATAGTGTAGTGAGGCTGCTCGAAGAGTCGATGCAATGAGCCGTCACAACTTATTCTGGTGGAGGGGGAAACCTGGAGCCAATCCCTGCCATCACTCTGTTCATGCCGCCCTGCGCTTCCATCTGCCCTGTAGTCTCGGCCACCACATCTGGTAGAGGATGATAAACGAGCGCAGGGTCAGGAGGTGGGACCCATTTGATATTCTGAAGGTGCTGCTTAATGGCCTCCTGCGATCAGTCAGGGCAGTTCAGGAGTAATAGTGGGTATAGTTCTTTCTGGGGCATCCCTGTCTTCCAGAGCTGGTTTGCGTGCCGACACAGGGCTTCATCCTCTTGAGATCATATTAAGCGCTTGGAGGGTAATGCGGCTACGCGTTTGGCATTAAATTCGGCTGGTTGACAAAGCCGTCGATGCATGCTTAGGCCCCGTTGGGTCTTAAACTGGCGGCTACAAGCACATGTGAAACCGGTATTCGGTGGATCAGTTCTGGGACACGTGACACTGGCGTTACCACCTAAACTGCTGGAGTCCTGAAGTCCGGGGGGACCAGGACCCTTTTTCATTATATCTTCTGTAAGCAGCAATAAACCTCCTGCTAGGTGGTTGGCCCGGCGGGGGTGGCCTGGGTCTTAGCTCGGGCACAGATGGACCTACATCTCGCCTATGCCTTCTCCAGCAGTCGCAACTAGGAGGCGCCCAGACCGTGCAACCAATCATATCGTCAGGGATACCCTTAAGAGAGTCATAGTTACTCCATTTGTCCCATGGACTGGGCCCTGTCTGCAGCCCACCCAGCGGGCCTTCCTTTAGTCCCCACCTCCCAGCTTTCATTATATCTTCTGTAAGCAGCAATAAACCTCCTGCTAGGTGGTTGGCCCGGCGGGGGTGGCCTGGGTCTTAGCTCGGGCACAGATGGACCTACATCTCGCCTATGCCTTCTCCAGCAGTCGCAACTAGGAGGCGCCCAGACCGTGCAACCAATCATATCGTCAGGGATACCCTTAAGAGAGTCATAGTTACTCCATTTGTCCCATGGACTGGGCCCTGTCTGCAGCCCAGCCAGCGGGGCCTTCCTTTAGTCCCCACCTCCCAGCTTTCATTATATCTTCTGTAAGCAGCAATAAACCTCCTGCTAGGTGGTTGGCCCGGCGGGGGTGGCCTGGGTCTTAGCTCGGGCACAGATGGACCTACATCTCGCCTATGCCTTCTCCAGCAGTCGCAACTAGGAGGCGCCCAGACCGTGCAACCAATCATATCGTCAGGGATACCCTTAAGAGAGTCATAGTTACTCCATTTGTCCCATGGACTGGGCCCTGTCTGCAGCCCAGCCAGCGGGGCCTTCCTTTAGTCCCCACCTCCCAGCTTTCATTATATCTTCTGTAAGCAGCAATAAACCTCCTGCTAGGTGGTTGGCCCGGCGGGGGTGGCCTGGGTCTTAGCTCGGGCACAGATGGACCTGCATCTCGCCTATGCCTTCTCCAGCAGTCGCAACTAGGAGGCGCCCAGACCGTGCAACCAATCATATCGTCAGGGATACCCTTAAGAGAGTCATAGTTACTCCATTTGTCCCATGGACTGGGCCTTCCTTTAGTCCCCACCTCCCAGCTTTGGCTTGACCCCCACAGGCGTCCCCCACCTGGCTCTTTTGAGAGAAACCATAATGCAATTGCGAATTGAGTATGGCACCCTTGCTGACGGTGGATTCCAGATCTGCAAAGACCCAACACAACCACATGAGTCTCTAGGGAACACAAACAAAGCCTGGCATTTCTAGCTCTTGCTCCATTATTAACTACTTTTAAGTCCTATTTCTGGAGAACAGGTCCTCAAACTAACATAATCCACTTTCTCTCTTAATCCAAAAAGTCCCACTCCTTCCAATAAATCTGAATTTGATCGTTGTACATTCTGCGGTTAAAAGTCCCCTTCCAAAGGGCTCCTTCCACGTGCCCTAGGGCGGGATGATGCCGATAAAACAACCAGTTTGATGATCGCGTGCTCTGCGTGCGTGAACAGCAATGCAAAACTCCTTACCTGCGATGTTACTTCGGGGGAGTAACACCTGAGGAGCGGCAATCCTTTCTCCCAGGCTAATCAGCTGGGACAATAAATGCAGTGCGGCGCAGGGCCGGGCGGGCCCACATGATAGCCCAGAGCTGATCTTCAGAGCAAGAGGTTAGTCCGAACCAGCAGAATCCCACCCCTGCATCTTTGCTGTCTATAACCTTGGCTAATTGTCAGGTTTTTCTTTATTAATAATCACATTTACATATTCGCTGTCTCACGTAGTGGGACAATTCTTCCTGTAATTTTGTCCTATGGATTGTACAGGGTTTTTTTAATGAATCACTATCTTTATTACCTTTTATTAAACATACAAAAAGCAGTTTTCTAACAATTTTTTTTTAAAAGGAAACGTGTTTGTGTGTGTGGAGGCCCTTGAGTGCAGCCGGAGAAGAAACGTCACTTCTGACATTTCTTCAGGTTGGCGTGGATGCTCGGGTTTCCCCTGAGGGTCCCAGTGAGGCTGGGATGCTGCCTTGTAAGGCTTCCAAGGCTTCCGATTCCATTGCGTCTTCTAAGACTTCCATAGTCTCTTCGCACAGTTCCTTATTCTTCTGCAGCACCTCTTTCAGCTTTCCGTCCCTGGAAATCTTCCTCGTGTCTCGAGTGAATGTACGGTTTTTTAAAAGGTCTCAGCCAAGAATCTCTTTGTGGGTCAACTTGGGCACCAGGTGGCCTTTGAGTAGCTTAAGCCGCCGGGGTGGCTTAAGCGGTGCCTTCGTTAGCTCATTTAGCATAGAGTCCAGCTTGCCAGTATGTTTCGGGATGACTCTTCCCTTCCAGTTTAAACTGGAGGCCCAGGTATCTCACTTAGTCATCGGTCCCTAGGGTTCCCCTTTACACTCGCATAGTGTCGGGACTAGGGCCATACATTTATGCTTTCCGTCCCTGGCAATGTTGAAGCCATGGGACTTCTTGGCGTTGAGTGCCATACCGGCTCTTTGGAGGGCTCCAGTGAGAAGGTGGAGTTCCTTGAGCCTGCCTGACTTTTCTGCAAGCAACACTAGGTCATCCGCATAGGCGACGCTCTCACAATATCTTTCATTATCATTATAAAAAAGAGTTGGGGACAGAGGGTCGCCTTGCCGAACGCCCCAACCACATTTGATAGTGGTCCCTGCAAGCTTGCACGTTGGATCGTTTGTAGAGCTGTCTCAGGTAGGACACTAGAAGGGGAGGCAGACCGGCTCCATAGGCCACTCGGATGAGACTCTTAGGCGACACAGTATCAAAAGCCTTGGCTGCCTCCAGAAATAGCATCACAGTCTATCTTCGTGGATCCTACGAAAGATGGTATGTAGCAGGGTCGATGCCTCCAGGCAGCCATCTCTCTGGAGGAACGCATGCTAAAGTGTATCTCTGAGGTGCCAGGCCAGGATCTTGTGGAATGCCTATAAGATGGGAGTTTATATGGAGGCTATAAGTTGAGTCTATAGTACTAAGGAGTCGATGGATTCTCCGTCTTGGGCAGAAACACCACTCGTAAGCACTGTAGATATTTTAGAGGGCCACCAACTGCTATCAGGTTGCAGTATTCCGCTAATGAGGGCTGGTCCCAGGTCAGCAGCTCTTCGGCTCTTCGGTTGGTATTCTGCCTAGTCCAGGTGCACTGGCTTTTCATACCATGGAAGACTGCTGTAACTTCTGATGGGACGAGGACTTCCATTAGGGACCACTTGACTGCAGATGGCTTTGAAGGTTCACTATCGTTTGCACTCGGCATCTTGAATACTGCCGACCGGTGTTCTTCCATCTCCGATGGCATCGGCGCTGGCCCTTTGTACGCATTTCTCCAGCGTCCGGACAGTACAGTGGAGGCAGCATCGCATCGCCGAAGCTTGTAGAGCTTCTGGATGGTAGTGTAGTTTGCTCTACAGATCGTTTTCTTGCTCTGTTGGCAGGTTGAAGTTTTGGGTTGGACTACGGATGGTTTCCACTTGTGTGGGAAACCAGTTCTGGTTGAGGCGAGCCCTGCATTGCTTGTGGCTGATCTCTTCGTTCTGCAAGTCTCAGGTTGTCTGGATCAGCTCCTCGGCCCCTATCTTGGCCTCTTTGAAATGGTCTGCCGCAGCTACCAGGAGGGCACGTCTCCATTTGGCCAGCGGTTCATGTGGTAGTGTGTTTGCAACCCGTTGAGAGGCTGAAGGGGTGAGGTGTGAGGGTGTTCCGGACTTTCTTTTTGGTCTTTTAACTTTGGCTGTTCTGCGGCTGGGTTCCATTTAGTTAGCTGGAGGCGCTTTTTGATAGCTTCCTGCGAATGGCCTGGAAAGTATGGGACAAAGAGAGTGAAGTGTTTCTTTTTCATCATCCCCATTTCCCAGTGACTGTCGGCATGCCAGGCTCTTAGTCCACCCCACGCTCGGCATTCAACTCCACTGGGCATGATTGAGGTTCCCATCTCTACTGCTGGAGAACAAAGTTCCAGGGGGACAAGGACTCAATATAATATTCATCATTAACTAGCAGCAAACCCTCTACGAGATGGTTGGTCTCGCAGGGGGGTGGCTTGGATCTTAGTTCCAGAAACAAAGGTCACGAGTACCATCCATACCTTATTTTTATTTATTTATTTATTTATTTATTATATTTATATACCGCCCTTCTCCCGGAGGACTCAGGGCGGTGCACAGCCAACCATAAGACCCCATTACAATATGCAAAAGTTAAAAATACATTAAATATTTTAGGCTGTCTCAAATTATAACCTCCACCAATAAATTAATTAAAAACCCAAATTTTAAAATCCCGATTAAAACACAAATACTAAATTAAAAATCCAGCGATGGCCACATGGAGGCGCCCAAGCCTTGCGGCTGTCTTCCAGTTAAGAGAGTCGTAGTTAGCTGTAGCTTTTCTAATCACTCTGCTGTTGCAGCTCAAGAAAAGTGAGGCTTCCCTTCCCGTGTCTATTTCCTGAACAGCCACAAAGTTGAATTTGCAGGCTTCACCCACTTCTTAAAATGATGTTTGCTCAGATCAACCTTCTGCATCCACTCCGAAATGACGTGCTTCTTCTCTTCTCCATCCAAATATTTTTCAGCAAAGGCTGAGTTTATTCTAGAAATGTCTCACAACATTTGACAGTTTGTTATTTGCCAATTTTTCACCGCACAGTAAGCATACTGGTAAACCAGTCTCGTTAGCAGTGAAAGCAAATGAATCTGACCACGTACCCTTAAACTTTCTGTTTTCCTCTGAAAGATTTCTTGGATTTATCCGTGGCTGGCCTACCAATGGTCGAAAACCTCAATTGCGTGCTGGTGGGTATCACACATTGGCTGTTGTGACGCATATTTTGAGCAATTTAGCTGCAGAAACAGGATGAAAGCCACATGCGGCTCCAGAGCCGTGGGTTGCCAACTTGTTCTAATCTCTTCAAGTGAGTCTCTGTCAGACCAACTCTCCACTCCGTAGAGCAGGATAGAAAAGCTCCCACCTGCCCACCTTTTGTCCCATGGACTTTCTGCAGCCCAGCCTATAGGGGGCCCCTTTCGTCCTCACATTTGGGGGATGGGGTGGGGCTTGTCTGGTTGATGAGGTGGTTTTTTTATGAGGCCTTGGTCTCTTATTCCTCTGCATCCCCCCTCCCAGCTTTGCTGGGACTGCCACAGGTGGCCCCATATGACCCTTTGAGAGGAACCATAATGCTGATGCAGTCCTCAATTATGGATTCAGTATGGCACCCCTCTCTATAGCTTCCACAAATATTCCTGGATGCCGCAAGTTCCTTTTTTTTTTTAAGTTTTATTAACAAATTTAAAAAACATACAAATACAAACAAACATTGGTATACAACCAATCCAAAATTTTTCTTACAATTGTTGTCGAATCTGGTAAAGTCCTCATTTTCTTCTTTCTTCAAGCACTGGTTTAAACCTTATTCTACAATCAATAAGCTCATTACTTTTCTATATTATAATATTATATCTTATTTAACTATTTAGTCGAAATATATGGATTTTGGTTATTTGGGTTTTCTCCCGCGTAGAATTGGAAGTATCTAGGCGACGTTTCGATGAAGTCTTCATTCATCATCTTCAGGCTTGTGTCTTCGGTTTTGTGCTTCTCAGAGTAATGTGAGTTTGCAGCTGCTTCTTTCTTTTAACTGCTAGTGGGGGTGTGACTTGATTGGGTGGGGGCTTGGCTGTGTTCTGATTGGCTGGGGCTGTGTTCTCATTGGTTGGGGGGTTGGCTGTGTTCTGATTGGCTGGGGGTGTGTTCTGTTCCGGTGGGGGCTTGGTTGTACTCAGGTTAGTCTTAGTTGCTGGGGGATTTGAGCTGGTGAGCTGTGATCCTGTGTTTTGGCTTCGTGTTCGTGTTCGTGCCACATCTTCATGGTGGGCGTCAGTTTCCTTCATGTATGGGTTTTTGGGGGGGGCGTTTAGCAGGTAGTGATGCAGCTGCGGTGCGGCTTCTGGTCCATGGTCGTGTCTCATCTGTGTGAGTGTGAGTCTACTTTCTACCCCGAAATTCGGCCACCGTGATGGAGCTCCTCCGGGACACGTCTTCCGGCCGCCATTTGGAAACACTTATCTGGATGAGGGAATGTATGGTTATTGGATGTGAATGGTTGTGTTCTTCATATACTCCCAGGTCCTCACCGGTGGCAGGGGTGGCTAAAGGACCGGGGGGGGGGGTTGGTGATCCCGGAGGGGCCGCACGAGGACGTCGAGCCTGGCGCCGAAGGCTGGAGACTGTAGCCGAAGCCGAGGCTGAAGCCGCCCGGATGATATATATACTCCACCATGCTAGGAGCACCAACAGTTTTCACGCTGGCTAGTTTAACCCAGTCTAGCTGCAAATTATTCACAGTTTGGCGAACCTTTTCATAGATATCCTCTCCTGTTGTTTTGTGTCTGTGATGTTTTTCAGTGCAGCAATCTCCTCCCTGATTTCAAAGTAATCATTTGTCCCACGAATCCCCCTGCAAGGTGTGTTTAGCGTATTCAGGTACCCTCCTATCTATCATGAAGTATACCTTTTCCAGGTATTTTGGCCGTTCCAGCTCAGGAAAAGTGAGACTTCCCTTCCCGTGCCTGACTATTTCCTGAGCGGCCACAAAACTAGGATCTGTAGTTGAATTTGCAGACTTTTTCCACTTCTTAAAATGATTTTTGCTCAGATCAACATTCCGCATCAGCTCCGAAATGGCTTGCTTCTTCTCTTCTCCATCCAAATATTTTTCAGCAAATGCTGAATGTTTATTCTGGAAATGCCTCGCAATATTCGACTTTTTGTTGTTTGCCAATTTCTCACCGCACATTAAGCCTATTAGTAAACCAGTTCTGTTTTCGTCTGAATTTTTTCTTGGATTTATCCATAGTTGGTGTACCAACAGTCAAAAAGCTCAATAAATTGCATACCACAGGTATCACACATTGGCAGTTGTGACACATATTTTGAGCAATGTAGCCGCAGCAAGAAAATGAAAGAGCCACATGCGGCTCCAGAGCTGTGAGTTGCCGACCCCTGTTCTAATCTCTTCAAGTGACTTTCTGTCAGACCAACTCTCCACTCGCTAAGGCAGGATAGAAAAGCTCCCACCTGCCCACCTTTTGTCCCACGGACTTTCTGCAACCCAGCCTGTGGGGGCCCCCTTTCATTCTCACATCCAGGGGATGGGGCAGGGCTTGTCTGGTTGCTTTGGTCTCTCATTCCTCTGCATCCCCCCTCTCAGCTTTGTCGAGACTGCCACAGGCATCCCCAGATTATACTTTGAGTGGAACCATAATGCTGATGCGCAGTCCTCAATTATGGATTCAGTATGGCGCACACCTCTATAGCTTCTGCAAATATTCCTGGATGCCGCAGGTTCCTTTATGTCAGGTCAGTGGGCTCCAAAACTGCAAACACCCAGCACAACCACACAGGTCTTTCTAGGCAACACACACACCAGTACTCAAAGTCTAGTACTCACTGTACGCTATCCTCTTCTCTAGCTTTCTCCCTTTTGAACTACTAATAAATCATATTTCCTGAAATTAACATCCACTCCAAAAGTACATCAGATTTGCCAGGTCTAGCTTTGTCCCATGGCAGTGGCTACAGGGGAAGCCCTCAAGGGAAGTGCAGTCAGGTGCCTACTTGGGGAAATGGGACTGAGCTGGGCTGTGTTGGCCCAAGAGCTCAAAGACCAGGCTGGGCACTTGCCCTCTGCTGCCCACGTCTCCAGGCAGTCTGGGGAGCTATCATCACTAACCGGGCGCCCATATCCTTCTCCAGGTATATCCGTAATCTGCCTCTGCTCAGGCCATGGTGGTCCGCAGGGCACAACCATCCTTATTCACAGGTGTCTTGTGCTAACCCGTGCTCTTGTCCTGCCCCTGTCTCCCCATCTGCTGTGAATGCTGCTTTCCCCTCTCTGACCCTGCCACAGGGTGGAGAGTGCAACCTGGAGACCTTCCCCACCAACACTCTGCTCTTGCTGCCCTGCGCTCCTGTCTGCTCAGTTTATCATAAATTATCAGAGGGGTGAACCCTCTGAGAGCGAAAACTCGCTAAAGATATTCACACTAGTGGTGTCGCCGCTTAAGATCACGTCATCCAAGAACCGGACTCAACCTTTCCCAGTTCCACGCATGTAAACATAACATTTGAGCGTGCCTGCGATGGTTAGGAGACCAATGTCCATGCAGTCCCTGCGGCTCAATCCCAAAGTCCATAGACCAGTGCCAGATGGTTTGTAAAACAGTCCCTGGTTAGAAACAATGACAGGGAGGTGGTGCACCGAGACAGAAGGGGAAACAGCGGTCCAAGTGTGAATAGCGGTGACGCAATCTGGCTGTCCGTATTTGGAGACCTTGATGTCCCAATTCTTCCGCATTCGGTAACCGGACACTATGGAGACATCCACGACCTGGAGCCAGTTCATCGCCTCCACAAGTAAATCCGTTTTAATGAATGAAGTGCTGGATATTATGATGGGCTCGACGAGGCCTTGCTGTCACAGGAATTGATCCAGACATTGCACGACATGGTTGTGCTGTGTACATTGGGCATCATGCGTCACCTCACATACTTGCAAGACATGGCTCCCCTACAAGTCTTGTCGGTGGTCTGGCAATTGGCACCCCGCGCACTTCTTGATCTTGTAGGGAGCACACTGTTCCTCAACTGGATCCCCCTTAGAGACAGGCGGGGGAACATTCGGGAGGGGCGTAATAGCCAATCATGTCTGACTGCGTCAATCCTGGGGACCCCCAGCTCCTGACTGTCGAAGGACGTCAGGAGCGCAGTCTTCCACTCCTCCCGTGCCTCAGCCTGCATTGTTACAGCAGCAGCATTAACTCTGCATGGCCAGTTCATCCGGTGCCACAGAAGACCAAATGCATCCTGGTGCTAAACAATCTGAAACATGGTGGGTGGGATGCTATCTTCTCGAGTCGTGACACCTGGAGCAATGGGATAGAAGTAGAAAAACAAGACACCCCCAGGCCTACATTGTTGATGTGTGCATGGAAGTAGCCCAAGGGTAATCGCAGCAAGCGCCTCACCGCCACATGGATCAGACAGTCCAGTTTTCTGAGAGTGTTCCTGTGCGCGTGACCCAGTACATCATGGATGAATTTGGGCACCAAGAATGTTCGTAATAACAGCATCTGCTGTTGCAGCTTTAGTGGCGCCTGCAAGAGCTCCTGGACCAGAGAGTCCAATTTTCCGGTGTGCTTGGGGATCACGCGACCCTTCCAGTTAAACTGAAGGCTGAGATAGTGAACTGAATCCCCTGGCCCAAGAGGGTTGATGCTGCCATCCTTGCACTCGTAGGTTGTTGGTAACAGGGCCACATACTTTTTCTTTCCATCCCTGGTGGTGGTGAAGCCCAGGGACTTCTTGGCATTTAACGCCATTCCAGCTTGAGTAAGTGCTTTGGATAAAAGATGTAGTTTTTATTGAAGCCAAGGGAACCGCTCTGCAAACAGAACCAGGTCATCAGCGTAAACAATACTGCTGATCCGATGGCCGTTGAGATCATACCCAATGCTGGGCAGAGAAGCTGTCTCGATGTCCTCGACAACCATGATGAAAAGAAGCAGAGACTGAGGATTACCTTGCCAGACGCCACGACCACAAGTAGTAGTGGTTCCTGCAAGTTGAATTCTGGACAGCTTGTAAAGGTGCCAAAAGTATGACACCAAGGGAGGTGGTAGACCAGCAGCTACAGCGATACGAAACAGCGTGTGATAGGAGAAACAGCATCGCACAAGACTCACATTTCGTATGGACCCTTCAAAAAATGGTATGGAGAAGGGTCGCCACCTCAAGGCAGCTTTCCTGCTGGAGAAACCAATGTTATGTTGGAAGGGCAAAAAGTGAAGGGTATCGTGGAGATGCCATGCCAGGATCTTATGAAAGGCACGGAGAATGGTAGAGGCAATCGAGATAGCGGTAATCTCCCGGAGCTGATGGATCGTCCGTCTTGGGCAGGAAGGTTAACCTTGAACAGGCTAGATGTTCTGGCGGGCCTCCGGCAGCTAGCAGGTCCCATCTGCAGCCTAGCCGATGGGGGCCCCTTTTAGTCCTCATCTCCAAGGGGTGGGACCTTTTGTCCTCACATGCGGGGGACAATGAGGATTCTCTGGTGCATCAGGTACTCCCTTGATCTCTTCTTCATCCACGGGAGACCCCACTGCCTAGCTTTGCCTGGACACCCACAGGCATCCCCCACATGGCCCTTTGAGAGCAACCATAATGTTGGTGCAGCCCTCAATCATGAATTGAGTTTGACACTCCTGTTCAAGGTCCTCTCTGACTTCCACATACATTCCTGGATTGTCACAGGTTCCTTGACATATACTTACATCTATTGGAGTCCTCATATTGATGAAACAAACCAAAAATGCCACCTGCTTCTGTCTTCCGTCCTCCTTTTATCGCATGTCGTGGAAGGTTAGGCTTTGCCATAGATCCTGTTTGATCTCCCTCTCCTCTACCAAGCTCTCCAAGGGATCACATTGAGATGAAGCCGGTGAGGGGGGATCTTCAAACTCCACATATGCCACTTTAGCCTGGTCCAGAATAACCAGGGAGGCCCCTGACAATGGCAGTGCAGGTTGGCGAGACTGCTTAAGCCCAGCCACTGACAATGGCAGTGCAGGTTGGCGAGACTGCTTAAGCCCAGCCGCATAGCTTCGTTGGACTACTTCCAAAATCCATCTTTGTGTCTCTGGCGGCATATTGGCCTCATACTTTCCCCCCAGTGGAACCCACCGAAGTGGGAGTAGTCTCCTGTACCTCAGCGCTCGGCATCTGCACCTCAGAGACTATAAGACGTCACCTTCCTCTTCACACAGCCATTGTAAGGTGTCATCTGTGAGGCGTGAGCGATGTTTTTAATATAGTTCATGTTGGAGAAGACAATAGGACTCCCAATACTTTTTCATGCTGTAAGTATTGGGGATAGCATTCCATGTTTCAGACACAAATTTGTCCGGTCTGGGAAGGTTTTCAGTATCACTCCATTTGTGATTCTGAGCAAGAATGGTCTTCAGATGGGCAACATCTTCCAAGTTTGGCTTTCAAGCATTTGAACTTGGACACCCATATATCTTTGCTTACTATGTCGGCCAGTTCCATGTCAAGATTGGGTTGACTTACATCTGAAAATGCAGTCATGTTCAGTAGGGATGGATCAATGGTCAGGGGAGGAACAGGCAAGGATAATGTGTTTTTTTTCCTCTCTGAACTCACGGAATCGTTTCCCAAATGATTGCATGGTGATTGCAGACTGCAAATACTCACAATTTATTGTATAAATCTGACAATATGATAGTAAGGCTTTGGTGGATGAGGCTTTAGCAGTCGCCTTGGTTTCTTACTCTTCTGCTACAGACCTCTGCATCCCCCTCCCAGCTTTCCCTGGACCCCCACAGGCATCCCCCACCTGGCCCTTTGAGAGCAACCATAATGCAATTATGAATTGAGTATGGCACCCCCACTCTCTTTATAACTTCTGCATACATTCCTGGATGCCGCAGATTCCTTTATATCCAGGTCAATGGGCTCCCAAACTGCAAAGACCCAACACAACCACACGGGTCTCTAGGCAACACACATACCGGTACTCAAAGCCTAGTACTTGCTTTATCTTCTCTAGCTCTTGCTTCCTTATTAACTACTACTTCCAAGTCCTGTTTCTGGAGAAGAATTCCCCAAACTAACATAATCCACCTTCTCTCTCAATCCACTCCAAAACTGCATTTGCCAGCTGTCTTGTCTGTTTCAGTTTTATATCCCTCTCCCCCATTGCTGGGCTGGCTATTGAGATGTCTTAAAGGAAGCGGCAAGGCAACAGCAGTCCAGGTACTGGCTATTTTGCAGGCAGCCTGTTCCACCAGACATATAATCTCTCTGGGGACATTCTTTCCTGTATGAGTGATGTAATGGCGATGCTTGATTATACGAGCAAGCAACCGAATACTAATAGCCCAAGTATATCCACCACCGTGTTACAAGACATCGTGTACACCCTGAATCAATTAACAATCCAAACCCACTCCCTTGATTTGTGCATTTATTCCACAAGGTGACTGGAATAACAAACAGAGAGATGGGCCTACTCAACACTTTCCTCTTCCATGGGATAGTCATTTGGCTTAACCGCCAATGGGCCGGCCCTCTGTCGACCGCTCCATCTAGTATTTAGCTGGATTAAACCTCTAGATCATTCTGGAGTTTGCCAGGAACGGGTACTCGACCTACCTACCCCTGCCCAAAGCCAATGTTGCTTGTGGTGATCATTGAACTGATAGCGGTGGTATTGGGCAATCCATCACACGATGCCCTGGCTGATTGCATTGAAAGCATCTAAACACACCCTGTTTTGGAGTGCTGCTGAATCCCTCACTCCAGTTCGACTGAAAATTCCAGTCCCTCTCCGCATTCCCTGACTAGCGTCGCTACTGGGTTTCAATCGTCGTAATCCTGAGTTAATTCTATTACAGTCTGATATCATTCCTGCATTGTTTTCGGTAGGCCTCAGTATAAACACACCTGGTACAGTTCACAGTCCAATCCCTCTTTAAATAGATGAATCACTGGCCAGTACAGAATTTTGCCAGCGACTCGCCGAAACTCTTGAACATAATCGTTAGCTGAGTGACCTTTTGTTTCAACATTATCAAGTCATCTGCCTGTTGTCCATGGGACCCATCCTCAAACCTGGCTTGTAAAGGCAAGAAAAGATGGATATCGCTCAATTCCATGGAATGTTCATGATGAAGTTTTTATTATTTACTTATTTATTATTAGATTTTTATACTGCCCCCTCTCCCAAAAAAGGGACTCGGGGTGGTGTACAGCCAGATAAAAATAGAAACAAGATATAAAAATTGTACAGTTAAAAGCAATTTAAAATGATTAAATTAATGGCCGAGTTATAAAATTATCAAAATGTATAAAAACAGGTAAAAATTTAAAATACCAAATTTAAAACCCCACAATTAATTACTGGGCCAGGCCGGCCTGTTGAAAAAAGTGGGTCTTTATTGCGCGCCGGAAGGTCTGAATGTCAGTGATGGCCTGTATCTCTGGAGGGAAATCGTTCCAAAGGGAGGGAGCCCCCACAGAGAAGGCCCACACCCTCGGGGCCGCCAACTGGCATCGCCCAGCCAACAGAACCCCAAGGAGGCCGACCCTGCGGGAGCGTACTGGGCGGCGGGAGGCCGTTGGTGGCAGTAGGCGGTCCCGTAAGTACCCAGGTCCCGAGCCATGGAGCGCTTTAAAGATGATCATTACCACCTTGAATCGGATCCGGAAGGCCACAGGGAGCCAATACAGCTCGCGCAGGAGTGGTGTAACATGGGAGCTCCGAGGAGCTCCCAAGATCACCCGCGTGGCCGCATTCTGGACCAACTGTAGCCCCCAGATACTCTTCAAAGGGAGCCCCATGTAGAGAGCATTGCAGTAATCCAAGCAGGAGATGCCGAGGGCAGAAGTGACCATGCGAAGTGCGCCCAGATCCAGAAAGGGCCGCAACTGGTAGCTGGCAATGACTGTGATGTGATCTTCTAAAGACAACCGTACGTCCAGGAGGACACCTAGATTTCGAGCCCTTTCCATGGGGGTCAAAATTTCTCCCCCCACGGTCAGCGACGGAACAAGCTGGCTGTATCTAGGCGCAGGAAACCACAGCCACTCGGTTTTGGTTGGGTTGAGACGAAGCCTGTTAAGACCCATTCAACTCTGCACGGCCTCCAGGCACCGGGTCATCACTTCAAGGGCTTCATTGGGGTGGCCCGGGGTAGAGATGTACAGCTTCACATAAATGTTGAACAGCAGGGGCGAGAGCACAGACCCCTGAGGCACCCCATATAATAGGGGCCTCGGGGTCGACCTCTGCCCCCCCATCAACACAAATTGCGAACAGTCAGAGAGGAAGGAGGAGAACCACCGTAAAACGGTGCCTCCCACTCCCAACCCCCCCAACCGTCGCAATAAGATACTGTGGTCGACAGTATCAAAAGCCGCTGAGAGATCTAACAGGACCAGGACAGAGGAACAACCCCTGTCCCGGGCCCTCCAGAGATCATCCACCAACGTGGCCAACGCTGTCTCCGTGCTGTGCCTGGGCCTGAAACCCGATTGGAGGGGGTCTAGGTATACCGCTTCATCCAGGTACTGAGGGAGCTGACGTGCCACCACACTCTCAACAACCTTCGCAACAAAGCGGAGGTTGGAGGCCGGACGATAATTCGACAATAATGCTGGATCCAGGGACGGTTTCTTGAGGAGGGGCCGCACCACCGCCTCTTTCAAGGCAGCGGGTAAAAGCCCCTCTCTCAAGGAAGCATTAATAATCCCTTGGAACCAGCCTCGTGTCACCTCCCGAGTGGCCAAGACCAGCCAGGAGGGGCACGGGTCCAATAAACAAGTGGTGGCATTAAGCCCCCCCAGTATCCTGTCCACGTCCTCCAGAGTAACAGGATCGAACTCATCCCAATTGACCTCCCCGAAATCCACCTCCGTCCCCCTGCTCGGAGATGCCCAGTCAGAGTCCAACTCATCCCGGATCTGAGTGATTTTGTCCTGCAAAAACCTAGAAAAATCCTCAGCCCGTCCCTGTAAGGGATCCTCACGCGCCCCCACCTCCAAAAGGGAGCGGGTCCCCTAAACAGGGCGGCCGGGCGGTTTTCCGCAGACGCAATAAGGGTGGAGAGGTAAGACCGCCTCGCCGTCCTTATCGCCACTAAATACGCCTTAATATAGGATCGTAATAGTGTTCGGTCAGATCCAGAGCGGCTGGCCCTCCAACTACTCTCTAGGCGTCTTTTCCGGCACTTCATCTCCCTTAGCTCCTCGGAAAACCAAGGAGCCACTTGGGATCGGCACCGGGTCAGAGGCCGCAAGGGCACGACCCGGTCAAGGGCCCCAGCGGCCACCCTATCCCAGGTGGCTACCAAGCCCTCGACCGAGTCGTATGTGTGAGCATCGGGAAACGGCCCAAGTTCCATCAGGAACCTATTCGGGACCATCAGGCGCCTGGGGCGGTACCATTTTATCGGCCCCGCCTCCCTGCGGTTTCTTCCAGTATTGTCCAGCTCACACTTATGATTTCTTCTATCCACTCTTTTATTTTTAACCAGTATTTCTTTGTCTCAGGACAAGTCCACCATAAATGAAAATAGGTACCAGTTTTCCCTTTACATTTCCAACAGCAAGTGTTTGCTGTCGAAAATATTTTAGCCAATCTAGAGGGTGCCAGACGCCATCTATACATCACTTTATATAGGTTCTCCTTATGTGCTACGATTTAGTTAATACGAGGTTTTTTTTGCCAGATTTCTTCCTAGTCATCCAAATCTATACTATAGCCAAAAAAATTTCCCAAGCTAACAGTTCTCTCAGCCATTTCATGTTCTAATAAATAGTTATATAGTTTAGAAATCAACCTTTTATCTGGACTTGAAAGTATTTTGTCTAAATGCGTGTCTTTTACCTCAATTCCATATTCCTTTACGTCTTTATTATATCTCAATTTACTTGAAAATATGACCAATTATCGATAACTATTCCTTGTGCCTCTAGTTCCTGTATCATTTTAATTCTTCCCTCTTTATCTAATATTTGATGGTACTTAAGTTTTTTGCTGCTATCCATCATGTTTAAGTGGTACATTGCCTCCATCGTTGAGAACCACTTCAGAATTTTAGTATAATGTTTCCTTCTAATATCCATAATTTGGTATAGTTATCCTCCCGCAGGTTTAATGTTCTAGCTCTTAACCAGATACCTAAATATTTGATCTTATTTACAATTTGTAATCCCATCTTTTCTTCCAATTTTTTTTGTTTACTATTTGTTAAATTTTTAACTAGTGTTTTAGCTTTTTCCTTATTAATTTTTAATCCTGCTGATTTACTGAATTTTCTATTTCATTTAGTAAAACTGTTCCTGAGTCTATTGGATCTTCTATAACAAAAACCATATCATCTGCGAAAGCCTGCAATTTATACTCTTGATTTTTAATTTGGGTTCCTTTAATTTCTTTATTTGATCTAATTCTGTCCAACAAAGTTTCTAAAATTGTTATAAACAGCAGAGGTGAAAGAGAGCATCCCTGTCTGCGATCACATCTGGCAACCCATGTGTTGAAAATAGTTTCCTGAGTTTTCTAATTGCCGCTTCTGTAGTGGTTGTGTTCATAATGCTTACTTCTAACCAATTCGAGTAAGCATCTACAACTATTAAGAATGTGTGTCCTTTGGTTGGTCCCGCAAAATCAATGTGTATCCTAGACCATGGTCCCCTGGGTGTCTCCCATTCCCTAATCGGTGCCTGTGGGGGTGTGGGTCTGGACGTTGCTACCCATTCCCCTATGTCTTTATCATCCCTGACCACCATACATAACTCCTCACCAAGGCTTTCATTCTAACAATTCCCGGGTGCTCTTCACGCAATAGTTCAAGTATTCCCTTAATTTCTCCGGTATAACTACTCGATCCCCCCCACAGTATACATCCTTTTAACATTGATAATTCAGTCTGTCTATTTTTAAACGGTTTTACAGTCTTGTCGCTAATAGTCTCTGGCCATCCTTTGCTTACCCAAGTTATAATTCGTGCCAGAATTCTGTCTCTCGCGGTTTCCTTAGCAATGTCTATGGCAGTTATGGGTAAGTTCGGCAGGGTCTTGATTTGCAGGGTTGACATGGTTGGTGCCAGGTCGTTGTCTCCGTCTGGTAGGGGGCAGCAACTCAATGCGTCAGCATGTGTTATAGTCTTCCCGGGTCGGTAGATCTTGTCATTCGTGGTGACAGTATATTAGGTGTAGCTTTGTTTCCGGCAAGTATTCCCAGGAATGGTTTATGGTCAGTAATTAGCGAAAAGGTTCTGCCATACAGATATTTGTGGAATCGTTTAATTCTAGATATTGCGGCCAGCACTTCCTTATCTAGTTGGCTGTAGTTTCTTTCCATTTTTGAGAGGGTTTTTGAGTAGAATGCAATAGGCGCTTCTCTTCCATCTGGTAAGACATGACTGAGTACGGCGCCCACACCGAAAGGTGATGCGTCGCATGTTAGTGTAAGCGGAAGTGTCTCACTATATTGTATGAGTACTTTGTTGGATGTTAGTAGATTTTTTATTTCCTGGAAAGCTGTTATTTCTCTTTTTCCCCTGTTCCAGGTGGCTTCCTTATCGAGTAATCTATGCAGAGGTTCCACAACCATGGCTTTCTATGGCAAGAACACATTGTAAAAATTAATAAGTCCCAAGAATGCCTGTACTTCTGTTTTATTATTTGGGGTGGTGCTTCCTTTATTGCTCTGACCTTGTCTTCCGTGGGGTGGATCCCCTCTTTGTCTATAAGGTATCCCAGGAATTCTACTTTGTCAGTGACCAGTTTGCACTTTTCTTTTTTTACCTTTAGTTGTTTTTTGTCTTTGGCTGATACTAACATATCGTCAAAGTACGGGACCACCCCCTTTATTCCTTGTAGGCATTCCATTAAACTTTGAAATATTCCAGGGGCCACGCTGACTCCGAATTGTAATCTGTTACATTTGAATGCCCCCCGATGTGTAACAATCGTTTGTGCCTCTGCCGTTAGTGGGTCGACAGGTAATTGTTGGTAGACTTGAGCTAGATCCAGTTTCGCGAATATTCTTCCCTCCACTATTGAGTGTAGTAGGTGCTGGACTACCGGAACTGGATACGCGCTTTGTTGTAGCGCATGATTAAGGGTTGCCTTATAGTCCCCACAGATTCTTATTGACACGTCTGGCTTAATAGGGGTAACGATAGGGATTTCCCACCTTGCGTGATCTGTTGGTTCCAGCACCCCTTGTTTTATAAGCTTATCTAATTGTTCATCAATTTTTGGTTTTAATGCGAATGGAACTTGCCTTGCCTTTAGTCTTGTAGGGTTTATGTTTGGGTCTAAGTTAAAGGAAATTGGGGGCCCCAGGTACTTGCCCAATTCACCGTTGAAGATGTCTTGGAATTCTTTCATCAGGTCCTCTTCCCAATCATTGTCAATGATCTGATTTATTCCGGTTACTCCGATTCCTAGCAGTGCGAACCACTCAAGTCCCAATAGGCTGGGCCGGTTCTGGTCAACAATAGTCAATGGGAGGATTTTAGTGTGATTTTTAAACTTAACTTTGAAATGTCCGATACCCACTACAGGAATTTTATTCCCTTGATAGTCTTTCAGCGTGAATTCTTGTGTCTCCAGCTCTTCCTTTCTTATTTCAGGAATCAGGTCTTTTATGGTGTTCCATGATACCATTGATAGGTATGAGCCGGAGTCTACTTCCATCTTACATGTTTGACCCTCGATTGTAACTTGTACCTGCACTTTTCTCGCGTTTCTCGTACTCGAGTGCCCGATGGTTACTGTCTGGTGTGTTTCTTCCTTTCTGAATGTCGTTTCTCTGTCCTGCTTACTTCTGTTCTCTTGGCTCCAACAGCTCCCTGTTTGTCAATCTTTCTCATCATCCCTCGGGGATGGACTCCATCTTTGGCGGGGGCTATAGCTGTTCCTTGATCGGCATGCTCTCGCTATGTGTCCCCGCTGGTCACGTTTTCTACAAATGGCATCACTAAAACGGCACTCGGAGTGTGGATGGTTTCCCCCATACCTGGCACACTGGAAATCTATTTTCCTACCACCCCACTTCTGTCTTTCTCCCGAGCGGAGTTGGTTTATCTCTTCTTTGTCCTCGTCACTTTTGGATAGGGATTCGATGTCCTTGTGGTGTGGTGTGGCCGTGGTTTTGCTCGCCTCCGGCTGTGGGGCAACTTTCTTGTTTTCTTCTGATGTTTTATTTATTTTCCGCATTGTTGCGGCTGATCTATGGGTGGCTTCCAATGCGGTGGCTTCTTCTATTGCTTCGGTTACGGTTATTTTGGGTCGCGTTAGTAATCGACACTGTTATGTAAGGTCCTTAAGCCCCAGGACCACGCGATCCCGCACTGCCTCGTCTAGGTTCAGGAAGTCGCAAGCTCTGCTGATATCTCGGAGTGCTGCCATGAAATCAACGATACTTTCGTCTTCTCTTTGGTTTCTCAAGTAAAATTAGTGTCTTTTGATGAGGCTTGGTGTATAGTGACCTCATATAGTGAGGTCCGGCCATGTCATGGTCTTTACATCGGTGGGTGCCACCAATGCTTTGGCCATCTTGAATACGGCGGATCCGCAGTAGGTGAGAAAAATGGCTCTTTTCCGATGTTCTGATATTCCGTGGAGATCACTGCTTTCCAAAAAACATCAGGAAATGGTCGATGTATGATTGCCATTCTTCGGTTGCTGGGTTGAATTGTGCGGGTGGCGAGTTATTCCCGGACATTCTGCCTCGCTCAGTCTCCGTTGCCACTTGCTCAACTGGGTTCTTTGTCTCAGTATCCCATCCTCGTCGCCAGTGTTGTGTGGTGGGAAATGAGACAGGCATATCCAGTTGACTCTTTTCTCTCTTTATTTCGTTCAGACTGAGCGCTGGAGAAGCCGCAGCAGCCTTATAGTCGGCTGCTCATGGCTTGCCAGCCAATGACTGCTCTTTGAATTTCCCATTGTTGGATCAACCAATCATGCAAGTACACAACATTTTATTTATTTATTTATTTTATTGGTCTTTTATACCGCCCCCACTCCCAACGGGACTTGGGGCGGTATACAGCCAGATAAAATACAATGAAAATTACAATGTTTAAAAACAGTTAAAAAGATTAAATAGGATGGCTAATAAATAAAAACAATCAAAGATTAAAAATTTAAAAATTAAAACCGTTTAAAACCAATTTAAAACCCTACAAGGAACTCTAGGCCAGACCGGCTTGATGGAATAAGTGGGTTTTCAATGCACACCGGAAGGTCAAAAGGTCAGGGATGGTCCTCATCTCCGGGGGTAATTCGTTCCAGAGGGAAGGTGCTTCCAGAGAGAAGGCCCGCACTCTCAGGGTCGCCAGCTGTCCAGCCAGTGGCACCCCGAGGAGACCCACCCTATGGGAGTACACTGGCCAATGGGAGACCGATGGTGGCAGTAGGCGGTCCCATAAGAACCCAGGTCCCAAGCCATGGAGCGCTTTAAAGATGGTCACTAACACCTTGAATCGCACCCGGAAGGCCACCCGGAGCCAATGCAGCTTGTACAAAAGTGGTGTAACATGGGAGCTCCGAGAAGCCCCCAAAACCACCTGCGTGGCCGCATTTTGCACCAATTGGAGCCTCTGAGTGCTCTTCAAGGGGAGACCCATGTAGAGTGTATTGGCATACTCTAGGCGGGAGGTGATGAGGGCAGATGTGACCATGCGAAGTGCATCCCGATCCAGAAAAGGCTGCAACTGGTAGATCCTATGGACCTGACAAAAAGCCCCCCTGGCGACAGCCGCTATGTGGTCTTCTAGCGACAGCCATACATCCAGGAGGACACCCAGATTGCGTGCCCTCTCCGTGGGGGCAAGAACTCCCCCCCCCACGGCCAGTGATGGAGTTAACTGGCTATATTGGGGTGCCCGAAAGCACAGCCACTCGGTTTTGGCCGTGTTGAGCTGAAGCCTGTTTTGTCCCATCCAACCCTGCACAGCCTCCAGGCACCAGGTCATTCTGCTCTATTCCCTGCTGAACATCCCCATTTTCGTCTATTAATTGATAAATCAATCTTTTCTGTTTTTCTTTTTTGAGTCTGTAGGACAACCATCTTCCTGGTTTATTAGCCTGCTCAAAAAATATTTGTCTAGCTATATTCAACTTTGTGACCATTCCTTCCTGTTCAATTAAGTTTAATTTATGTTTGATTGTTATCATCTGATTTTGCAGTTTGGAGTCTTTTGGGGAGTTTTGTAATTGAATTTCTAATTCTTTAATTTTTTGTTTTAGTTCATTTTGTTGGGCGTATTTTTCTTTATTTCTCCTAGCAGTGTAAGATATCGCTGTGCCCCTTATTATTGCCTTCATTGTATCCCAAATATTCTGCTTCGTAGTTACTTCATTATTATTTTCTTTTAAGAAAGAATCTAATTCCTCCTTAAGTCTATTCATAAACTCTTTCTCTTTAGTTAACTGTATATTTAGAGTCCATCTTTTCCTTGGTTTTTTCCTACCTTTCCACACTATTTGAATCAGATTATGATCTGCCCATTCGTTAGGTAAAATTTCGATCTCTTAGTTCATCTGCTAGTTCACCATTCATCCACACCATATCAATTCGTGTCCATGCCTGATGCGGATTAGAATAAAATGTAAATTGCCTTTTCTCCAGATTTAATTTCCTCCACATATTTATCAAATTTTGTTCAATCATCATTTCTCCGCATGTTTTTGGTAATTGTCTCTTTTTCCTCTTTTTTCCCCCACTTCTGTGATCTTTCTGGTAAAATTTGTTTCTGTTTTTGTATTATATTAAATACGTTATGACAAATATATTTATTTATTTATTTCTTAAATTTATATACCGCCCTTCTCCCGAGAGACTCAGGGCGGTGTACAGCCAATATATAAAACAAAATTACAAAAGTTAAAAGAAATTAAATACTCGGCTGTTGTTAAGATTATATTTAAAAACCCCAATAATAAATATGAAACCCCAATATGAAACCCCCAAATTTTTAAAACCCCGATTGCTAAAAAACCCCAATTTAAAACCCTAATTTAAAATCAGCGCCAGGTTTTCAACGCACGTCTAAATGCTCTCAGGTCAGTGGTCGTCCGTAGCTTCCAGAAGGTGGGTGCCCCCTCAGGGTCACCAGGTGGCACATTGATGCCGTCGGGACCCGAAGGAGACCCTCCCTGTGGGAGCGCACCGGTCAGTGGGAGACTATTGGCAGAATGCAGTCTTGCAAATAACCTGGTCCGATGCCATGGAGTGCTTTAAAGGTCAAAACCAGAACCTTAAAGCGAACCCAGAGGGCCATCGGCAACCAATGCAGCTCGCGCAGGAGAGGCGTCACATGGGCGCTACGCGACGCCCCCATAATCACCTGCGCACCTGCATTTTGCACCAGCTGGAGTTTCCGGATGCTCCCCGCGGGGAGCCCCATGTAGAGGGCATTACAATAGTCCAGGCGAGAGTTGACAAGGGCCTGAGTGACCGTGCGCAAGGCGTCCCGATCCAGGAAGGGCCGCAACCGGTAGATCCGACGGATCTGATGAAACGCCCCCCTGGAGACGGCCGCAATGTGATGTTCAAGCGACAGCCGTACATCCAGGAGGACACCCAGGTTGCGAGCCCTCTCTGCGGGGGGCAGAACTTCCCCCCCCGATAGCCAGCGAAGGTGTCAGCTGGCTATATCGGGGTGCCGGAAACCACAGCTACTCGGTCTTGGATGGGTTGAGCCGAAGCCTGTTCCCGCCCATCCAATCCCGCACGGCCTCCAAGCACCTGGACATAGCCCCCACATCATCATTGGGGTGGTCTGGAGTAGAGATGTACAACTGGGTGTCATCTGCATATAGATGACACCTCACTCCAAGACCACGGATGATCTCGCCCAGCGGCTTCATATAAATGTTGAACAAGAGGGGAGAGAGGACCGACCCCTGAGGCACCCCACAAAGCAGGGGCCTAGAGGTGGACCTCTCCCCCTCCGCCAACACAAATTGCGAACGGTCGGAGAGGAAGGAGGAGAACCATCGAAGGACGGTTCCACCAATCCCCAACCCCTCCAACCGTCGCAAAAAGGATACTATGGTCGATAGTATCGAAAGCCGCCGAGAGGTCTAATAGGACCAGGACAGAAGAGAACCCTCTGTCACGAGCCCTCCAGAGATCATCGACCAACGCGACCAATGCCATCTCAGTGCTATGTCCAGGCCTGAAGCCCGATTGGGACGGATCGAGGTAAGTAGCTTCCTCCAGGTACTGGGGGAGCTGACGTGCCACCATACTCTCAACAACCTTCGCCACAAAGGGAAGGTTGGAGACCGGACGATAGTTGTTTAAAATAGCTGGGTCCAGGGAAGGCTTCTTGAGGAGGGGGCGCACCACTGCCGCCTTCAGGGCGGCAGGGAGCACCCCCTCTCTCAAAGAAGCGTTGGCAATCCCCTGGAGCCAGCCTCGTGTCGTCTCCCTGGTGGCCGAAACCAGCCAGGAAGGGCACGGGTCCAATAAACAGGTGGTGGCATTCAGACCCCCCAGCAGCCTGTCCACACCCTCGGCGGTCACAGGATCGAACTCCCCCCAGATAACACTCACAAGACCTGCCCCGGACACCTCCCCCGGGACCATCCAATTGGAGTCGAGCCCCTCCCGAATCTGAGCAATTTTATCATGCAGAAATCGGGAAAACTCCCCCGCCCTACCCTGCAAGAGGTCATCCCGCGCTCTCGGTTCAAGTAGAGAGCGGGTCACTCTAAACAGGGCGGCAGGCCGATTTTCTGCTGACGCAATAAGGGCAGAGAAATACGAAGATTTCGCCACCTCTATCGCCACAAGGTAAGTCTTAATATGAGATCTCACCTGTGTTCGGTCAGACTCAGAACGGCTCGCCCTCCAAATGCCCTCTAGACGTCTTTTCCGGCACTTCATCTCCCGTAGCTCCTCCGTATACCACGGAGCCAAATGGGATCTGTGCCGGGTCAGAGGTCGCAGGGGCACAACTCGATCTAGAGCCCCGACGGCCAACCCGTCCCAGGTGGCCACCAGGTCTCCAGGCGAGCTGTGAGCCAGAGACTCAGGAAACGGCCCAAGCTCCCTCTGGAACCGCTCCGGGTCCATCAGGCGCCTGGGGCGGAACAATCTAGGTGGTTCCGCCTCCCTGCGGTGGGGGGTGGTGGAACGGAAGTCCAACCTAAGGAGGGAATGATCTGTCCATGACAAGGGTGTGATAACTAATTCCCCAAAATTACAGTCATTCAACCACTGCCCAGAGACAAAAATCAGGTCCAGCATGTGTCCTCCAATGTGAGTGGGGGCGGAAACTAACTGGGTCAGGTCCATGGCCGTCATGGAAGCCAAGAACTCCCGAACCAACCCCGAGGTTTCACCGGACGATGGCAGGTTGAAATCCC
Organism: Bungarus multicinctus; assembly: GCA_023653725.1. Taxonomy (NCBI): domain Eukaryota; kingdom Metazoa; phylum Chordata; class Lepidosauria; order Squamata; family Elapidae; genus Bungarus; species Bungarus multicinctus. Next base: position 77,740,064 of record CM042848.1, on the reverse strand, counting down.
CCATGACCAAAAGCCTGGGGGTCTCAACTGCCAGCCCGGCTATCACCTCGAGGAGTCCGGGCAGGGCCGATGAGACGTGGCAGGGAGCCAGGTACGCCATCAAAAGACCCATCTGAACCCCTTGCCCCCACTTCACAAATAGAGATTCACAGCCAGCCGTCTGAGGGACAGTGGCCTCCCTAGGATGAAGGGCTTCCTTTATAAGCACCGCCACCCCTCCACCCCTTCCCTGAACCCTAGGCTGGTGAAATGCAAGGAAACCTGGGCACATCTCAACCAGAGGAACACTGCCCTCTGGGCCCAACCAGGTTTCGGTGACACCTACCAGGTCCGCGGCCTCCTCCTGAACCAAATCATGGATCAGGGGAGCCTTATTAACCACAGACCTGGCATTGCACAACAACAGCCGGGTATTCAGGGCCTGAGAATCCGGACAACCAGGGCTGCAGGATGGGTATGGAGGGTCGGAGCGCACTACCGCTTGCAAACATCAGGAGCGCGATCCCCTTACCGGATACGGCCCTCTACCCCCAGCATATTTACCCCTCCCAGTCACTGTGCTGATAAAATTAGCCCCCGGCTGCCCACCCCCAGTCTGCCACCCCGACACAGAAACCCCCGAGGCCCCCCAGGCGCGCGGGCCGGCCCGGCTGCCCCCAACTCCATGTGGGCTGTCTCCCCTGCCCATCCTGGATCCATTTATCCCATTAAAAAAACCCATTAAAAAACTGCCAATCCCGGGTTTCCCGCACTTCTTCTTTCCATTTCTCCGGCTTCCACGGCCCCACCATCGCTCCGGATCCCAGGATCCCTCATAGCGGAACGTCTTCGACAGTCTTGAAGGCCACCTAAGGGAGAGGGGGACGTCCCTCAGGGCCCAAAGTTCCTCCCTTGAGTAAATCCATGGCCCCGGCCACCCCACCCCGACGGTCCCGCAGCGTCCATGGTTTCTGTGGTGATCTCTGTGATGAAGAGGTCCAGGCAGACTGGGGCAAACCCCTCTCCCTTCCGGCCGCCTCACCCCTGCCACTGATGGGACCCCCGGGGGAAGAGGAGTCACAGGCAGAGTCAATCCCCCACTCCCCGGGCCCACCACCCCTGCCACAGGCGGGGGCCCCAAGGAGGGGGGGAGAACTATCACAATGCCGTCCAACCACCAGTCTGCGCGTCGTCCTCAAAGCCATAAGGGCTGCCCCGAGTCCAGACCGGGCCCGCCATGTCCACAGCGGGTCCACCTCCGAACCGGTCGGGGCCCCCCAAGATCGCCGCGGCCCGAGCGAGGCCGCTGAGCCTGCCACACTGTCGTGCCTCGCCAGGGACAGCAGGGCCTCTTCATGACCCTTCGGAACTCCAGGGTTGCCGCGGCAGCTGTTCCAGGGCCTCAGCGGTCTCAAGGCCGCTGAGGCCAGTCCAGGGCCCCCCAGGCGGCTCCCCCAGGTCCGTGCCGCCCCGGGAAATCCAGGGCCACCGCTCCCTCCAGGGGGCCGCCGGGGCCATGCCGCGGCGGTCTCCCCACCCCGGAGACCTTATTGTAAGAAAAGTTTAAATGCCTTTTGTAAGAGAAGTTTAAATAGAGTGGGCTTAAAGACTGCCATAGAGGGAGGTTGATCCGGAAGGAGAGTTTCTGCCTCTGATATATAGGGGTCCCTGATCTCGCCCTCTTCTTCCTCTGACCCTGAGGAGGGACTCCATTCTGAAGGGTATGAGTAATCCCTTTCCCCATAGTCCCTCCAGCCAGATTGAGTAGAGGGCCCACTAACCTGATGTCTGGGGTATTCCTTATGTTGAAGAGGAGCCCTTAAAGAAGCATTGGGGAACCAATCTTGCCCCCCCATAGGGTGAAGGAACTGTAGAAACTCTCTGCCAAACCCTGTTTAATGGCTGTAGAAACTACCAATGAAATATCACTGGCACCACTGCCCGAGTGGGCTTCAGCAGGGCACATGCCCACAGCAGTAGGGGTAAAGGTAGCCTCAGATCTGTGCTATGGCCACCTTGAGAGGACTGGCTGGAAGGAGGAGCCTTAGCAGGCTGTTGAAAATTGGGCCCAGATCTACTGAGATTCTGGGGCCCCATTTCCTCCTTTGCCCTCATAGGAGACCAGACTTGGGTATAAGGGAAGGAACTTGCATGGGCCTCCCCTTCTCTGGGTCCCACACTCTGGCCAACTTATGCTTCCTCCGGAAGGGAAGTCTGCTGCAAGTGTCCTCTCATCTGGTCTAGGGTTTTTGCAAACTGCCTCTCAAAAGCAGCGTGCCTCCTCTTTTCAGCCTTTAATTCAGCCTGAGATGTTTTCTTTGAAGCCAGAGCCTTCACTCTAATTTTTGCAGTAGCCTGTCTTTGTGATGAATGGGCTCGCTGTCTCTTCCTCCGCTTCTGGCCTGAGGACCCTGTTCGTCTAGGCCTGAACATTCAGCTGCTCTGCTTGGTTCCATGATGATAAATCAGGAGGACACAAGAGGTGCTGGAAGCCACCCTCAATGTCTTCTGTAGCTGGGTCAATCCTCTCAAAAAATGGCCACAGAAGTTAGAAGGATTTTGCAGAGCCTGAGCCAATTAAAAATGGCTGCATGCCACATGCGTAATGGCTACTGTATCCAAAATGGCTGCCAGCACGTATAGAGGTTCTAGGAAAGACTTCCAGAGCCTCTGTAGCTCTTTAGGCCTAGTAAGCCCTGAGCTACAAGAAGAGACTCCAGCGACGAGTGGCTGCCTCGTAAAAAGCAGTTGAGAGGCACCCCTAGAGTGCTGCGATTATGGCAGCCCAAACTTGCTCAGGAGGCTGCGTGGGGGGTTTCCAAGCTCTTCCCTTGTCTGCAGCTTCCTGAAGACAACACTGGGTCCGTGACGCTGCCGGAGAGCAGATCAGTTTTTTTTTTCTGGTTCTCTTTTTTGATTTTCTGTAAGATTTTTAACTAATATTTTGGTTTTATTTTTATTCATTTTAAGGCTTGGCACTTTACTGAATTCTTCTATTTCTTTCAGTAATATTGTCCCCGAATCAAATCGGGTTCTCTAAAAAGAATACCAAATCATCTACGAATGCCTGCATTTTATATTCTTCCTTTTTTATCTTAATACCTGTTTATTTCTTTTCCCCCCCTAATCTGCACTAATAAAACTTCTATTGAAAGAATAAAGATTAGAGGTGACAACAGACATCCTTGTCTTTATTCCCTTGGTTATGTTAAACCTTTCAGTAGAATCACAATTTACTATCATACTAGCCTTCTTCATAAAGTATATTGTTGCTATCATCCTTTTAAGAAAATCAATGCCGCTTGTTTTTCTGGATGGGCTTCATAGTATTCTAGTATGTTTGTTACTGTCCTGATATTATTTCTAATTTGCCTCTTGGGTAGAAAACCATTTTGATCTATATGTATTATTTCATTTAATATTTTTTTTCATTCTTTCTGCCATTGTCATAAATATTTTATAGTCTGCATCTAGCAACGAAATGGGTCTGTAATTTTGGATTTATTGGTAGTCAGTACCTTCTTTCGGCAGTTGTATTTATTTATTATTTTTTATTTTTTTTATTAATAGGTTTTATATACCGCCCTTCTCCCGAAGGACTCAGGGCGGTGAACAGCCAACTAAAATACATATAGACAAATATAAATATTGTTAAAAAAGAATTAAATCCTAGGCTGCCCCAATAAAAATCTAAAACCCCCAATTGAAATAAATTAAAACTTTGTACGCCATCCCAACTAATCTAAAACCCCATTTAAAATCCCATTTGAGTCAGCTCAGGCCAGCCTGCTCGAAGAGCCAGGTCTTCAGGTCACGTCTGAACGCCCTCAGGTCATTGGTCGTTCGTAGTCCCGGGGGCATCCCGTTCCAAAGGGCGGGTGCCCCCACAGAGAAGGCCCTATTCCTCGGGATCACCAGGCGGCACATAGAAGGCGTCGGGACCCGGAGGAGACCCTCTCTGTGGGAGCGCACTGGTCGGTGGGAGACTACTGGCAGAATGCGGTCTTGTAAGTATCCTGGTCCGATGCCATGGAGTGCTTTAAAGACCAAAACCAATACTTTAAAGCGAACCCGGAAGGCCACCGGCAACCAATGCAGCTCGCGCAGGAGGGGCGTTACGTGAGAGTATCTCGACGCCCCCATAACTACCCGCGCGGCCGCATTTTGTACCAGTTGAAGCCTCCGGGTGCTCCCCGCAGGGAGCCCCATGTAGAGGGCATTACAGTAGTCCAGACGGGAGGTGACCAGGGCATGAGCGACTGTGCGTAAGGCATCCCGATAGAGAAAGGGTCGCATCTGGCGTATCAGGCGAACCTGATAAAAAGCCCCCCTGGAGACGGCCGTAATATGATCTTCCAAAGACAGCCGTACATCCAGGAGGACACCAAGATTGCGGGCCCCTTCTGTGGGGGTCAAGATCTCATCCCCAATAGCCAGCGACGGAGTCAGCTGACTATATCGGGCCGCCGGAAACCACAGCCACTCGGTCTTGGAAGGGTTGAGTCGAAGCCTGTTCTCGCCCATCCAGTTCCGCACAGCCTCCAGGCAATGGGCCATAACCTCCACGGCATCGTTGGGGTGGTTTGGGGTGGAGATGTAAAGCTGAGTGTCGTCAGCATAAAGATGGCATTTCACCCCAAAACCACGGATGATCTCTCCCAGCGGTTTCACATAGATGTTGAACAGAAGAGGGGAGAGGACCGACCCCTGAGGCACCCCACACATGAGGGGCCTACGGGTGGACCTCTCCCCCCCCGTCAACACAAATTGCGAGCGGTCCGAGAGGAAGGACGAGAACCACTGCAAAACGGTGCCCCCAATTCCCAACCCCTCCAACCGCCGCAATAGGATACTATGGTCGATAGTATCAAAAGCCGCTGACAGATCTAAAAGGACCAGGACAGAGGAATAACCTCTGTCACGGGCCCTCCAGAGATCATCTACCAACGCGACCAATGCTGTTTCGGTACTGTGCCCGGGCCTGAAGCCCGATTGGAATGGATCTAAATAGAATGCTTCCTCCAGATACTGAGGGAGCTGACGCGCCACCACACTCTCAACAACCTTCGCCACGAAGGGAAGGTTGGAGACAGGACGATAGTTATTCAAAGGAGCCGGGTCCAGGGAAGGCTTCTTGAGGAGGGGCCGCACCACCGCCGTTTTCAGGGCGGTCGGAAGCGCCCCCTCCATCAACGAAGCTTTGACAATCCCCTGGAGCCAGCCTCGTGTCACCTCTGGAGGTAGAAACCAACCACGAAGGGCACGGGTCCAGTAAACATGTGGTGGCATTCAGCCTCCCCAGTAATCTGTCCACATCCTCGGCGGTCACAGGATCGAACTCCTCCCAGATAACCATCTCAAGACCTGCCCCAGACACCTCCCCCGGGGCCACCCAACTGGAGTCCAGCCCATCCCGAATCTGAGCGATTTTATCATGCAGAAATCGGGAAAACTCCCCCGCCCTACCCTGCAAGAGGTCCTCCCGCACTCTCGGCTCAAGCAGGGAGCGGGTCACTCTAAACAGGGCAGCAGGCTGATTTTCTGCCGACGCAATAAGGGCGGAGAAGTGTGAACTCTTCGCCGCCTCTATCGCCACTAGGTAGGTCCTAATATAGGACCTCACCTGTGTCCGGTCAGACTCAACACGACTGGCCCTCCAGATGCCCTCCAGACGTCTTTTCCGGCATTTCATCTCCCTCAGCTCCCCCGTAAACCACGGAGCCAAGTGGGATCTGTGCCGAGTCAGAGGTCGCAAAGGCACAACTCGATCCAGAGCCTCAGCGGCCAACCTATCCCAGGTGGCCACCAAGTCTGTGGCCGAGTTATGAGCCAGAGTTTCAGGAAATGGCCCAAGCTCCATCTGAAACCGTTCAGGATCCATCAGGCGCCTGGGGCGGAACCATCTCCTCGGCTCCGCCTCCCTGTGATGGGGGGTGGCGGCACCGAAGTCCAGTCTAAGAAGAGAATGATCGGACCATGACAAGGGTTTTATAACTAGGTCCCCGGCACAATCATTCAACCACTGACCAGAGGCGAAAATCAGGTCCAGTGTGTGTCCCCCCATGTGAGTGGGGCCAGAAATTAATTGGGTCAGATCCATGGCCGTCATGGAAGCCAGGAACTCCCGGGCCACCCCAGAGGTTTCCCCGAGCGAAGGCAGGTTAAAATCACCCATGACTAGAAGCCTGGGGGTTTCAACCGCCAGCCCGGCTATCACCTCGAGGAGCCTGGGCAGGGCCGATGACACGTGGCAGGGAGCCAGGTACGTTATCAAAAGGCCCATCTGAACCCCCCAACCCCACTTCACAAAGAGAGACTCACAACCAGCCGTCTGAGGGACAGTGGCCTCCCTAGGACAAAGGACTTCTCTAATAATCGCCGCCACCCCACCACCCCTTCCCTGAGACCTCGGTCGATGGAATGCTTGGAAACCTGGTGGGCACATCTCTACCAGAGGGACGCCACCCTCTGGGCCCAACCAGGTTTCGGTGACCCCCGCTAGGTCCGCACCCTCCTCCTGAATAAGATCGCAGATCAGGGGGGCCTTGTTAACGACGGACCTGGCATTACATAACATCAGCCGGGTACTCAGGGCCTGAGACTCTGCACAACCAGGCCTGCCAGACGGGTCGGGAGGGTCGGAGCGCGCCACCGCTTGGAGACAGCGGGCACACGATCCCCTAACCTGATATGGCCCTCTACCCCCGTCATATCTGCCCCTCCCACTTATGGTGCCAATGAGACCCGCCCCCTGTTGTCCGAATTGTGTTCGCCCTCACGACTCACGACCCTCTGGGCCCTCCCAGACGTGCACTCCAGCCTGGCTGACTCCAAACCCCCCCGGGTTATCCCCCAAACCCGGACCGGGTATCCTCCCTAACCCCAATAGGTTACCAACCCCCAACCCTCTCTTCATCACCCTCCCCAACCTTGATAAAACCCTGAATAAAAATTTAAAAAGTTTAAAACCCCCTCTAAAAATCCTTTTTTGATGGCCGTGCCATCTCTCCGGATCCCAGGAACCGTCCTTGAGGTAGGCCATCGATAGACCGGAGGGCCACTCCAGGGAGTGGGGGACCCTCCCGAGAGCCCGTAGTTCCGCCGAGGAGTATGATCTTCTAACCGTCGCTGGATCGGGAACCACCATTAAAATCAGCGGCGTCCTTCGGGCCGGCCAGTCCCGCTGTTGCCCCTGCCATTTGCGTCCCTGGGGGGGGCCTCCAGCCACAAAACGGCCCCGGCGAGGCCTCTGCCCCCCCCCCGCAGCCGCCGCGATACCGTCCGCTGCCACCGTCCGCAGTAACCGCAGCGGCCACAGCAGGGCCATCCTCCAGGCCGCCAGCATCAGGATAAGGTACCTCCAAGGAGCCCCCAACCGTGGGGCAGCCAGATGAAATGGGGTCCGGGTTCGTTGCGGGGCCTCCAGCACTTCTAACAATACCTCATTATATACTTCCAACATTGAAGGTTCCATTATTACATAATTCTTGTAGAATTCCCCTGGGGTTCCATCTGGTCCTGTGGTTTTATTGCCTTTCTGTTTATATACTGCTTTTTTCAGTTCTGGGTTTGTTTGTTCAATATTTCTCTACTATCTCCTGTTATTGGTAGTAAGCCTTTCTCTTTAAGATATTGATCTATCTTCCCCTTCTCTATTTTGGTCAAAATATGATCATAATCTCTATGGACTCTAAGTTATTTCCTATGTCTTTGTTCATCCAAATCATATCGATCCTACACCATGATTTGTGGGTGTTGAAGTAAAAAGTATATTTATTTCAAATTTAGCTCTCTCCAACTGTCCCTCAAATGTAATTCATGGACCATCTCGAAAAATGTTTTTGGTAATATTTTCCTCCTCTTCTTATTTTTTTATTGCTTATGTAATCCTTGTTACTATCTACCATGGCATTAAAATCTCCCAATAAACAGATATTCTCCTGTTTCTATTATTTTTTTCATGTAATTTATTGTAAAATTTCTTTTGGTTGTCATTTGGGGCATTAAACACTAATCACACTAATCAATCAAACAATAAATCAGCTAATCTAATCAATAATCACTAATAATCTGTAATCTAATAGTCACTAATGATATTAGTTAAGATCAATTAGTGAATTAACTTCCACTATTATAGATGAAACTCAAACAGTTGAGCTTTCAACCCAATCTGCAGCTGAAATACAGGGAACAGATAAAACAGTAACATCCAGGGGACAACAGTCTTCATATGGAACAGACTGAGTTAGAAGAGGACATGAATCCCGTTCAGGATATCTATTGCACTCAGAACACCAAAGGCTAAAAGTTGGTCTGGTGAGGCAAAACCTCATCAAACAGGTCCTCTTTTGCATTGGCTGTGGAGGTAATCACCAGAGTCAGGCTTGTAAATTTAAAAATGCAGTCTGCCTTCACTGTCAAAAAGAAAGGTCACTTAGCTAAAGTTTGTAGGGCTCTTTTACCACCACTTCAGAGCCCCAATTTTCAAAATACCAGGGAAAAAGGAACAGCCCATTACGAAGACTGTTTTCCATTAGACAGGCAGGATAGAAACATTTACAGATTGGGTCTTTGCCAGGAACTATGGGGAAGCCCCATTATGGATGCCTGGAAAGGTGGTGAGTGTAACTGGACCCCGTTCTTATGGGGTATTATTGGATGGTGAGAGGCTGTGGCATCGGCACATTGACCAGCTGAGAAGTTGCCCAGCTGACTCTAGAAACACCCAGAAGTCCAACAACGACGCAGCATCAACACTAAGGCCAAAAACACCAAACCCCTGCCACGCTGAGGCAACGCAGGACTTACCTGTCAGGCTCTATATGCAACTATGCCTGCCAACAGTAAAAGACACTAACATTGGATCCCTCCAGCATGCAAAGCTGGTCTCATTCGGAGAGGATGCGATGGCTACATGGGGATCCCCTATGATGTTACCTCTTTACTTACCGGGTAAGTATTTGAATACAAAACACCCCTCCCCTCTTGGTCCAGTCCAACCAATCAGGAGCTCCCCCTAGGTTACGTAGTCACGTAAGTAGGCGGGGCTCCTGTGGGTCCGACTGGACCTGCGCAGGTCATTCGTTAGTTCGCTATCGGCCGGTGCGGACGGACCTGTTGATCTCTTTTGTGGAACCGTCTGGAAGGTAGAGCCGGCCATGCCGCTCCTGACGGGTTTTGCCCTATTAGTTGAGCCGGCTAGGCCGCTCCCTTCCAGGCTTCTTCCTGGCGGCCACTCATCTCCTGCCGGGTCCTTGTTGATGTTGATTTCTTCGGCCTCAGGTGCGTAGTTGCGAACTTCGACCGGAGCTAAAGATAGGGGTGTTTGTGATAGTGCTAGGTTGTCTTTGCTTGTCTGGGGGTGATATGTGTTTGAAGGGTCTCCCCCTTCTTGTGTATTTGGGTAATCCCCTTCCCCCCTTGGTTTGTCAAATGCCCCTCTAAGGGTCCGGGACCGTAGTTGGTCAATGTGCCTCTTCCAGTCCCTGTTGTCAGAGGTTTTTAGGCGGTACGATCATGGCCCGGTGACTTGGGTAATAATAGCTGGGAATCATAAGGGGTCTCCCACTAAATTTTTTGCATAGACCAGATCCCCTACCTGAAATGTGTGGAGTTTGCTGGAGGAGTCAGATGGTTTTTCTGTGCAATAGGTAGGGTGTAAACGGTTCAAAGGGGATCACAATTTCCTACCCATCAATAATTTGGCTGAGGTTTTATTAGTTGTCGTGCTAGGCGTTGTGTGCTGGATTGACAATAACTTATCGATGCGTTCCTGAATGGGGCCAGGGCCTAACTTGTTAAGGGTTTCTTTAGTGAACCGAACCATGTGTTCTGTTCGGCCATTCGCCGCCGGATGGGCCGGCGCAGTCAGGGCATGTCGTATTCCCAGGCTAGCTAAGTATCCCTCAAAAGTTGTGGAGGTGAACTGGGGCCCGTTGTCAGAGACCAAAACATCAGGTAACCCGTGCGTTGCGAATAATTTACGGAGTTGCCGGATAACAGCGTCTGAGGAGGTAGAGTGCTTACCTCCAACCAATTTGAGTAAGCGTCAACTAGGATCAAAAACATGTAACCCCTCATGGGACCCGCGAAGTCAATATGGATCCTTGACCAGGGACCCCTGGGCAGTTCCCATTCAGCTATTGGTGCCTTCGGGGGTGCAGGTCGGGACTCTTGGCAGGATTTGCAACCAGCCACCCAATTCCCAATATCATTGTCCAAACCTGGCCACCAAATGTAACTTCTGGCCAGGGACTTCATTTTTACAATACCCGGGTGTCCGTCATGAAGAAGGTCCAAAATTTGGTCTCTCAGTCGAGGCGGTATAACAACCCGATCCCCCCACAATATGCAACCCTTAATACAGGAAAGTTCAGTTTGTCTTTGTTTGAAAGGTTTCATGCAGTCCTCGAGGCCGGATTCCGGCCAACCCTTGGTGATCCAGGTAGCAACTCTGGTCAGGACAAAATCTTTGGACGTTTCGCGGGCAATATCGCCAGCTGTCATTGGTAGATTAGGCATGGTTTCAATTTGCAGGGTGGAAATGCTCGAAACAGGATCAGTGTCTGTATCTGGTAATGGGCAACGGCTCAACGCATCAGCGTGAGTAATGGAACGGCCCGGTCGATAAAGCAAGGTATAGGTATAGGCGGCCAGGAACTCTGACCATCTGGCCATACGAGGCGATAAGATGTTAGGGGTGGCCTTATCCCCAGCTAGAATGCCCAATAACGGTTTGTGGTCGGTTATGACGGAAAAAGTGCGGCCGTAGAGGTACTCATGAAATCGTTTAAATGCCCGATATAACGGCCAAATCTTCTTTATCAAGCTGGCTATAGTTTCGTTGGGCTTTAGACAGAGTTTTAGAATAAAATGCTATGGGAGCTTCTCTGCCATCTGGTAGAACGTGGCTTAGAACTGCCCCCACGCCAAAAGGCGAAGCATCACAAGTCAAGGTTATGGGTAGCATCTCGTTGTATTGAATCAGTACCTTGGTAGAGGTAATAAGGTCTTTGATTTGTTGAAATGCTGTGTTCTTCCGGCTGCCCCACTTCCAGGAAGCGTCTTTATCAAGCAACCTATGTAGGGGTTCCGCTACCGTAGCTTTCTGTGGCAAAAACACATGATAGAAGTTAATAAGTCCTAAAAAGCTTGTAGCTCCCTTTTGTTGGTAGGAATGGGGGCGTCCTGGATTGCGCGGACTTTCCCTTTAGTGGGGTGAATACCCTCGCTATCAATTAAATAGCCGAGAAATTCAATCTTGTCAGTGATTAGCGTGCATTTTTCCCTCTTTACTTTTAGACCGGCCTCTGTAAATTTAGTTAGGACTTGACGTAGACGGTCCTTAAGCTGAGCTTTGGTTTTGGCCGCAATTAACACATCATCAAAATAAGGGATGACACCCTTGATCCCGCGGAGAAGACGTTCCATCAAACATTGGAAAATTCCGGGAGCCACGCTAACGCCAAATTGAAGTCGGTTGCATTTAAAAGCTCCCCGGTGCGTGACAATAATTTGGGCTTAGGAATCTACCGGCAATTGTTGATACGCTTGGGCCAGGTCAAGTTTAGTAAAGATTTTCCCTCGTTTGATTGAATGTAACAAATGCTGAACAACCGGAACGGGGTTGTTGGAACTTTCTGTACTATCTTGTGTATGTGTAGGCCACTCCGCGACTGTAACACATACACAGAACAAGGAGGAAAGATAAAAAGAGATTCACCCCAGCAACAGTTGCCCAGCCAGTGAGAACCGCGTAGGTATAGAAAGTTATCATATCTGTATGCTTGCTTGAATTCCTTTGTTGCCTTCTGTATCCTTCCACCTTTTGCTAATAAAAGGGAGTCCCGGAGTCAGCTCTGGGCTCTCATCCCGAGAAAGCTGCCTTGTGTGTCTTTCCACATTCGGACCCCTCATGAGAAGCCCACCAGGAAAATTACATCTGCTGACTCCGATGTGATAATCTGCATGATTGTACGTCCTTGGAGCTCCTCTACTCATCGCCTGGAAGAGGCTTGTGCACACGATTCCGTCCGAAGCAAGACGGCAATTCCCTTGTGAGTATGGGAGTAGGGCTCTCTAAGATGCAGGCAGCGCACCTGCAAGAACTTAGAGAGCTAACCAAGCCTAAATTTAATAGAAAATCCACTCCGACCCTTACTAAATCTGACCTTGCCAGTTTAATGGCCTATGTTTGGAAACATTGTCTGGGTTATCTGGAGAGAGGCTCGCTTAAAGTGACTACATGGAGAAAATTGGGCATTTATTTCCATGAAAGTCCGAGAGCCCCTGCAACAATTCTTTCTGCCTGGCAGGCGGTTATGGAGGCTCTGACAAAAACCTGCATGAGTCTCCTTCAATTGTCCCACAGCCACCGCCATATCAACAAGGGGCTGCTCCGGGGGATAAGGCTGCCTTTTCTGTTACTCCCCCCCCCCAAGGCTACTGCCCCTCCTGCATCCCCCGAGCTTGCTGCGCCCCCTCCCAACTCCACCATGGGGGCGGTTGCTACTGCTATAGCACAGGCTCGGAGTCAAGGTCTCCTTGATCCCGAGGAACTCGCACAGTGCTCTGCTTTTCCTGTGTCATTTACCAATCTCCATCCTCCCCCTCGGGAAACTAAATTCGGGGCTTGCAGCCAGCCCCACCCAAAAGGCTGCACAGTGGGCGCTATTTCCTGCTTCTTTTCCAGCTTCTGTTGTTCTTGCTGCTGACGCGTCACTTGATGCTGATTTCCCCAACACCTCCTACCTTATTCCCACCTCCCTGGCCCAGTCCCTTTCCCTGCCCATCTCTGCTGTTTTGCTGCCACAGGAGTCATTTACGCTCGGGGGTGCCTCTCTTCAGCCTGCTCTTTTGACAGAATGGCCAGGGACTCTTTCCTGCCACCCTCCCTCTGACCCTCGTTTTCATTTCTTAAAACAAGTTCCAGTTTTGTGGGACTGTCATCAGAAATCAGCCCCTATTCAACATGCCATTACAGCCTTTGCAGATGGCAGTAAAACTCAAGGTGCCTGTGCCTGGTTTTCACAGTGCAAATGGCATATAAAAGTCACCCCACCACAATCATCCGCCCAACGTGCTGAATTGGCTGCTTCTATTTTAGCCCTTCAGCAATTTTCTAGGGAGCCTTTGAACTTGATTCTCGACAGTTTGTATGTCACCCAAATCGTTAAAACAATTGTTCAGTCTTATCTATCCCCTTCATTGGACCCAGATCTTTTGACATTATTTCTGACCTTGCAGACTTTGATACAAGACCGTACACATCCCTATTTTGTTACGCATATTAGAAGCCACCAACCCTTCCCGGGTTTCTTACAGGAAGGCAACAATGTTGTGGACGCAGCTGCCTCCGCTTCCTTGTTGTTCACTCTTTCCCCCATCTCTCCATGGGAAAGCCATTCCTACTTCCATCAGAATAAAAAAGCGCTCATTAAACAATTTGGAATTTCGGCATCAGAAGCCTCAGCCATTGTTCAGCAGTGTGCTACCTGTAGCAAACAAGCTCACTCATTACCAATGGGAGTAAACCCTAGGGGCACCGAGTGTTGTCAGATTTGGCAAATGGATGTTACTCAATATTATTATTTATTTATTTATTTATTTATTTAATCAAACTTTTATACCGCTCCCTCTCCCAAAAAGGGACTCGGGGAGGTGTACAGCCTACTAAAAAACATACAATAAATATACAATAAATACGATTAAAAATAGATTAAATAATTTGATCCGGCTGTCTATTCAAAATTCAATTAAAAATTAAAAGCTAATAAAACCCCAATTAAAATTAGTTAAAACCACAAACACAGTTACAGGGCCAGGCCGGCCTGTTTAAAAAATAGGGTTTTCACTGCGCGCCGGAAGGTCAGAATATCCGTCATAGCCCGTATTTCCGGGGGGAGATCATTCCATAGGGAGGGGGCTCCCACAGAGAAAGCCCGAACCCTCGGGGCCGTCAGCCGACAGCGGCCAGGCGGCGGGACTCCAAGTAGGGCAACCCTGTGGGAGCGTACTGGGCGGCGGGAGGTTGACGATGGCAGTAGGCGGTCCCGTAAGTACCCAGGTCCCGAGCCATGGAGCGCTTTAAATACCATCAATACCACCTTGAATCGAATCCGGTAGGCCACAGGAAGCCAGTGCAGCCTGCGGAGAAGCGGTGTAACGTGGGAGCTCCGAGGGGCACCCACAATCACCCGCGCGGCTGCATGCTGGACCAACTGTAACCTCCGGAGACTCTTCAAGGGGAGCCCCATGTAGAGAGCATTGCAATAATCCAGGCGGGAAATAACGAGGGCGGACGTGACTGTGCGAAGTGCGCCCAGATCCAGAAAGGGCCGCAACTGCTAAATCAGACGTATCTGATAAAAAGCCCCCCCGGCGACGGCTGCAATATGCTCTTCTAAAGACAGCCGTACATCCAGGAGGACGCCCAGATTGCGCGCCCTTTCCACGGGGGTCAAAACCTCTCCCCCCACGGCCAGCGAAGGAACCAGCTGGCTGTATCTGGGCGCAGGAAACCACAGCCACTCGGTTTTGGCCGGGTTGAGATGGAGCCTGTTACGACCCATCCAACTCCGCACGGCCTCCAGGCACTGGGACATCACTTCGACAGCTTCGTTGGGGTGGCCCGGGGTGGAGATGTACAGCTGCGTATCATCAGCATACTGATGGAACTCTACCCCGAAGCCACGGATGATCTCGCCCAGCGGCTTCACATAAATGTTGAACAGCAGGGGCGAGAGCACCGACCCCTGAGGCACCCCACACAGTAGGGGCCTCGGGACCGACCTCTGCCCCCCTGTCAACACAGATTGCGAACGGTCGGAGAGGAAGGAGGTGAACCACCGCAACACGGTGCCCCCCACTCCTAACCCCTCCAACGGCCGCAATAAGATACTGTGGTCGACAGTATCAAAAGCCGCTGAGAGATCTAATAGGACCAGGACAGAGGAACAACCCCTGTCCCGAGCCCTCCAGAGATCATCAACCAACGCGACCAAAGCCGTCTCCGTGCTGTGCCCGGGCCTGAAACCCGATTGGAGGGGGTCAAGATAACTCGCTTCATCCAGGTACTGCGGGAGCTGACGTGCCACCACACTCTCAACAACCTTCGCAACAAAACGAAGGTTGGAGACAGGACGATAATTAGATAACAATGCTGGGTCCAGGGATGGTTTCTTGAGGAGGGGCCGCACCACCGCCTCTTTCAAGGCAGCAGGCAGCAGCCCCTCTCTCAAGGAAGCGTTTATAATACCCTGGAACCAGCCTCGTGTCACCTCCCGAGTGGCCAAAACCAGCCAGGAGGGACACGGGTCCAACGAACAGGTGGTGGCATTAAGCCCCCCCAGTATCCTGTCCACATCCTCTAAAGTAACAGGGTCGAACCCAACCCAATTAACCCCACCGATATCCACCCCCATCCCCCCGCCCGGAGATGGCCAATCGGAGTCCAGTTTGCTCCGGATCTGAGCGATTTTGTCCTGCAGAAACCTAGAAAACTCCTCAGCCCGTCCCTGCAAGGGGTCCTCCCGCGCTCCCACCTCCAGGAGGGAGCGGGTCACCCTAAACAGGGCGGCTGGGCGGTTTTCCGCGGACGCAATAAGGGTGGAGAGGTAAGACCTCCTCGCCATCCTTATCGCCACTAAATACGTCTTAATATAAGAACGTAGTAGTGTTCGGTCAGACCCAGAGCGGCTAGCCCTCCAACTGCTCTCTAGGCGTCTTTTCCGGCGCTTCATCTCCCTTAGCTCCTCAGAAAACCAAGGAGCCACTTGGGATCGGCACCGGGTCAGAGGCCGCAAGGGCACGACTCGGTCAAGGGCCCCAGCAGCCACCCTATCCCAGGTGGCGACCAAGCCCTCAACCGAGTCGTGTGTGTGAGCTTCGGGAAATGGCCCAAGCTCCGCAGGAACCTATCAGGGTCCATCAGGCGCCTGGGGCGGTACCATTTTAATGGCCCCGCCTCCCTGCGGTCAGGGGGCGCGGAACGGAAGTCGAGCTTCAGGAGCGAGTGATCCGTCCATGACAGGGGTTCCACAACTATATCCCCCATACCCAGATCACTCTGCCACTGATCAGAGACAAAAACCAGATCCAAGGTGTGACCTCCCACGTAGGTAGGGTCCCGAATTAACTGGGTCAGGCCCATGGCCGTCATGGAAGCCATGAACTCTTGGGCAATCCCCGAGGTACCGCCGGCAGATGGCAGGTTGAAATCCCCCATGACCATAAGCCTGGGGGTCCCAACCGCCACGTCAGCTATAACCTCGATGAGCTCAAGCAGGGCCGCTGCCGCATAGCAGGGAGCCAGGTATGTGACCAGCAAGCCCACCTGAACCTTGGAACCGAACTTCACGAAAAGGAGCTCACACCCGGTCGTCTGAGATACAGTGGCTTCCCTCGGACACAGATCCTCCTTAATAACTACCGCAACCCCCCCTCCCCTCCCCTGGGCCCTTGGCCGATGAAAGACCCGAAACCCGGCTGGGCACATCTCCACCAGAGGGACTCCCCCCCCTCCTGGCCCAGCCAGGTCTCGGTAACTCCCACCAGGTCCGCACCCCCCTCACAAATCAAATCATGAATGAGGGGGGCTTTATTAACAACGGACCTGGCGTTACATAACATCAGCCGAAGGCCCAGAGCCCGATTGCTCAAACCCCCTGGGGAACGGGAAATGACAAGGGGGTCGGAGCGCGCCACAGCAAACAAACAGCGAGGGCGCGCTCCCAGCACAGAATATGGCCCCCTACAACCGCCAAATCTGCCCCTCCCGCTCACCGTATCAATAGATTTAATTCCACCCTCCCCGATGACCCCCCCCCATCCTCAATACAGTCCTGTCCAGATTCCGACTCTCCCGGCCACGCCCAACCCCCGGCCTGGTCCCAGCCTCCAGCGAGTTGTCCCCCAACTCCCGCCCGGACCTACCCAACCCCCTTAAAAACCTGACTAAAAATTTAGTGAGATACCCCTCCCCACCATCTCTCCGGATCCCATAATCCGTCCTTGAGATGGGCCCTCGAGAGAGAAGATATAATATCCCTCCTTTGCCCCTTGGAAACATCTTCATGTTTCAATTGATACCTATTCAGGATTCATAACGGCAACTCCAAAAAGGGGTGAGGCTACAAAGCATGTAATTAACCATTGCATTCGGACTTTTGCAACGTTGGGACGCCCAAAAGAATTAAAAACAGACAATGGGCCTGCTTACACTAGCTCGCTATTTGCAGAGTTTTGTAACCGTTGGTCCATAGTCCATAAATTTGGTATCCCATACAATTCACAGGGGCAAGCATTGGTTGAGCGTGCCAATCAAACCTTAAAAAGGGCCCTGGACCGTTATAATATAAAACAGGGGAAAATCACCCCTGGCCTCCCAGCAGTGCAAGATAGATTGAACCTTTGTCTTTTTACCTTGAATTTCTTAAACCTAACTGGGACCCCACCCGCCTCTGCCGCAACTCGTCACTTTTCTGCCTCTCCAATTGCAGTTATCAACAAGCCACAGGTCTACTATTGACAGCTCCCTGATCCGACCTGGAGAGGCCCAGCTGACCTGATCACCTGGGGAAGAGGGTACGCTGCCATCCAACATGACAGACAGACTATTTGGGTCCCAGGTAGGCAAGTGAGACCTTTTCATCAGAAGAAGGAAAATGGCCCTGGTTAACCTAGCCCTGCTGTGCTATTTTTGCCTGGCCGTTATTGCCACATTCACACCATCCGGTGACACCACTCACTGTGCACCCTGCATAAAGACTACTAAGCAGGGCGAAAAAATTACTCAGACATTGTTATATAGTACCCAGCTTGTTTGCAGACAAAAGGCGGCACAAACTTGTACATACAATGGCACCACTTATTCCATCTGCACTGATGATGGCCAGCGCAGATATTATGATCCTGCAGGACCCACGCATAGATACACCATCAGAATTCTCGCAGGAAACAAGCAGCTTGTGAACCATGACTTTTATAACCCTGCAGTGCCACAGACAGTCATTTTTGACACATGCGCTGCAATGGATGAAGGACCAAACGAGTGTGGCTCCCTGTCATGGAGACGAACATACTCTCAAAATGAGAAGTACATTTGCGCTCGCCCCACAAACCAACATGATCACTGTGGATCAGGAATCTTCTGTGGGGACTGGAAATGTGTGGACTTTCAATCCAGGGGGGTTACTGTTAGGCCTGAAACCATCCCTAAAGAAGATAAGAACAAAAAATTATATCTTGCTAGAATTCCCCCCCCCCCCGCCACTTGCTATCAACACAATTGTAATCCAATTAATATCACATTTCCTGTCCCTATGAATTGGCTCACCCCACAACCTTGGAAAGGGGTAAATGATGAATACGGTTTAGGCATAGATGGAACAGGCAAAGATCCATCAGTAAACTTGAAAATCCAGATTACACAGCATCAGTTATACCCTGAGAGCCACTCCCTATTTCATTCTTATTACCAAGAGATGCAAAAAACACAAGAATTGGTAATTCCTGCCCAAGCAAAGAACACCTTTTTAACCTTGGCAGAAACCATTGCAAAAGAACTTCAGATTTCCAATTGCTTTGTTTGCGGGGGAACCAGTATGGGAGAACAATGGCCCTGGGAAGCCCAAGAAGTAGACTATGATCACATTGAGGCAAGAGGCGCTAACAACACTTTGCAAAGGAAAGTGCTAAATCCAGGACATACATTATGCAAAATCGTTTGGCCCTTGACTATTTGTTAGCAAAAGAGGGAGGAGTATGTGGAAAGTTTAATTTGACAAATTGTTGTATAGAAATTGATCAGAGCGGGAAAGTAATACAGTAAATATCTGAAAAAATGGTAAAAATTGCGCACGTTCCGGTTCAAACGTGGAACGGGTTTAATATTAATGATTTATTTGGATCCTGGTTTCCAAAATTACCAGGGTTAAAGGCTATCGTAGCTTTAATTGGGATGATTGAGCTCGGTTGTATTATATTACCATGTGTTTTGCCTATTTTTCTACGCCCTATTAGTAATAGCTTATCATTACTCGTTGAACGCAAGGCTACGGCGCAGGTAATGGCATTATGGGCGAAGACTCAAGAAGAGCGTCAGAAAGATCCTCTGAATCCAGAACAACTCAGCCTAATGGCCGCAGTGTGGGACGAGGGAGAGGAGGAACCAGAACGACGCAGCTATCTCCATCTCTCGGATGAAAAATCCTGCCTTTAAAAACAAAAACAGAGGAGATGTTGGAACTTTCTGTACTATCTTGTGTATGTGTAGGCCACTCCGCGACTGTAACACATACACAGAACAAGGAGGAAAGATAAAAAGAGATTCACCCCAGCAACAGTTGCCCAGCCAGTGAGAACCGCGTACGTATAGAAAGTTATCATATCTGTATGCTTGCTTGAATTCCTTTGTTGCCTTCTGTATCCTCCCACCTTTTGCTAATAAAAGGGGGTCCCGGAGTCAGCTCTGGGCTCTCATCCTGAGAAAGCTGCCTTGTGTGTCTTTCCACATTCGGACCCCTCATGAGAAGCCCACCAGGAAAATTACACGGGGTATGCACTTTGTTGCAGTGCGTGGTTCAGGATAGCTTTATAGTCCCCGCAAATCCGGACCAAACCATCTGCTTTAATAGGGGTGACAATAGGGGTTTCCCATTTGGCGTGATCTACTGGTTCTAAAACCCCTTGTTTGATAAGTTTGTCCAGTTGTTCGTCAATTTTAGGTTTCAATGCAAACGACACACGCCTTGCTTTGAGTCAATATAGGGGCCACATTTGGGTTTAGATTAAATGAAATCAGGTTACCCCGGTACTTGCCTAGGTCGCTGCTGAAAAGATCTTGGAACTCCTTGACGAGGTCCTCCTCCCAGTCCGTTTCCATGACTTGGTTAACGCCTGTCATTCCAATCCCCAACGGCTCAAACAATTCGAGTCCCAAAAGGCTGGGTCTATTTCGGTCGACGATGGTGAGCGGAAGGATTGCAGTATGGTCTTTGAATGAAATCTGGAAATGCCCTACGCCAACCACTGGAATTTTGTTCCCTTGGTAATCTTTGAGAGTAAGACTTTGGGTTTCTAGTTCGTTTCGCTGAATGTCAGGAATCAATTTCTGGATGGTTGTCCAGGAGACCATTGATAGGAAAGATCCCAACTCAACCTCCATCTTGCAATCCTGATCTTCAATTTTTACTTGGATGTGAACTTTTTTTACATTCCGTGTGGTTTCCCCCGCATCGGTTACATTCAAATTCAAATTTCCTGCCGGCCCACTCTTTTCTATCTTTTCCCGCCTTTAAGTGGTATACGTCATCTTCCTCGCTACTGGTTCCCGACTCGAGGTCCTCGTGGTGCGTTGAGGTTTTTTCTTTCTCTCCTTCTGGTCTGGATGGCTCCTTACTGATGTAACCTGCTGATTTATTGATTTTCTTCATTTTGGCAGCCGATTTATGTGTAGCTTCTGCAGCGGTGGCTTCCTCTATGGCCTCTTTTACTGTAATTTTCGGACTGTTTAATAAACGGCTCTGTAACGTAAGGTCTTTCAACCCGAGGACCACGCGGTCTCTCAGTGCTTCATCAAAGTTCAAAAATTCACACTCTCCGCCGATGTCCCTTAAAGCTACTACAAAATCGGCGATGCTCTCATCCTCTTTCTGATTTCTTAAGTAAAATTCGTGCCGCTTGATCAGGCTTGATACAGTTGGCGCATAATGGGCCCGGAGAATCTTCTCTAATTCTGGCTATGTCAATGTTTTTACATCTGTGGGTGCAGCTAGCGCCTTTGCCATTCGGAAAACGGTGGGTCCGTAGTGGGTCAGGAAAACAGCTCGTTTCCTATGCTCCGAGACCCCGTTTAAGTCGCTGCTCTCTAAGAACATTAGGAACCGATCCACGTATGATTGCCATTCCTCCTTGGCAGGGTTGAACTGCTCGGGTGGCGCGTTATTGCCAGACATTTTCCGCTCGAACTTCGCCACTCTGTACTCACTGAATTTCTAATGTCTCGATCCCACCTTCGTCGCCAGTGTTTTGGCGGCGGAAGAACGAGGCGCACACATTCAGTTGATCAGTTCTCTTTCTTTACTTGCAGGAACTCAATGGCTTCAGAGCCGCAGCAGCCTTTCTTATAGTGGCTGCTCGTGGCTCACCAGCCAATGACAGAGGTACAAACTTCCCGCCGTTGGAACAACCAATCGCGGGTAAGTATTTGAATACAAAACAACATGGCTGCAGCACTCTGATTCATGAATACTTTGGGGGGGTGCCAGCTCCTACCGAGGGGGGGATTTATACGTTACAGGGTGGTCGTGGGGAGTAGAGGGGATCGGTGGTAGGTAGGGTGCAGAGCGATCTAGGCAGTGGGACGCAGGCTATGCAGAAGAAATATAATTAGCCATATTAGGAAATGAGGGATAAATGGGAAACTAGAGTAGGGGGGTGCACAGGAGTTAGCTGCAATTAAATGGGTGGGGTAATGCTATAAATGACTCTGGAAGGCAAATGCTCCCAGCACTAACATTCAAACCGTTATCGCCGGATGGGATGTGTGTTACGTGTACAAATAAAGGACTTCAAACCTCGATGTTTGTTGGTTTGTAACTCGGGACTACGAACTTCCAAAAGAGCGGCTAACATTACCATTGCAGCTGGAGCCAGGCCTTTTGGAGCAATCCAATGGTGATATTCTACCTGCCACTATTTCCAGCACTCCCGATACAGCGGACGCCTCGCCAGGAAAGAATCCACAAGGGCCAACAAACTCTAACCAAGCAACCAACTATCCAAGTGAACAAACTTTCGATGTTCCCACTGCAAAGATCTTCTAGGAACAGGCGACTCCCTGCATATCTCCAGGATTACGCATGTGCACTCCAAGGAGGGGAGGAGTGTAGTACACAAGTCTTCAGCCCGGTCTGCAAAAGTAGCGGGAGGCAGCGTAACAGCTGATTGCTGTTCTGACTGCGCTATCAAAGGAGCGTTGTCGGACAGGATCAGCTGTCGCTTGTCAGCCGCAGTGTTAGCAAGCAGGTTGATATTTAAAACCCTGTTAGCTTTGAAATAAAAGGGTTGTCCTGATTTCCTTGGCTTGTCTCAGTTATTCCCACTTAATTTAACACCAAAGATTTGTCAGTTCTCATATCAAGCTTTTTAAGTTGAATACTTCAACATCCTATGTTCCATTTCTGGACTGAATAACCTTGTTACAGATATCAACTGGAACTAATACTCTGTACCAGTGGTGGGATTCAAATTTTTTTACTACCGGTTCTCTGGGTGTAGCGTGATTTGGTGGGCGTGGCTTGGTGGGCATAGCAGGGGAAGGATACTACAAAATCCTCATTCCCTCCCCACCCCACTAACCTGCTTTCCAGCTCCATTCTCCGGTGCAGGGCAACCAAAGAAGACCCAGCCGATCACCTGGGAGTTGGGAGGCAGAGAAGAGATGGGTACGGGGCTAGTTAGAGGTGGTATTTACCAGTTCTCCGAACTACTCAATTTCCACTACCGGTTCTCCAGAACTGGTCAGTAACTGGCTGAAAACCACCTCTGCTCTGTACCATACAACAAACATTATCACACAAATGAAGGATGTGACATAAGACAAAGCTCCATTAACCTCTGTTCCTGTTTTCACAGTTAGGTTCAACTCCAAGAGGTTTTCTAATGCTAATTTGATGCCTGGCAGGTGGGCTACAAAGGGCTTTATACTTTCAGCACAGTCGTGTGTGACCATCGTGCATGAGACATGCCGTGAAGAGAACAGCCAATACACTTCTGCAAGATTTCTCATCACTGGACTAGAACTAAACAAGTTGTAAACAGTTTGTTCAGTTCCAAAGTACATTATGGTTTCAGGAATGCATTCTGCGGTATCATTTCCACACAAATTAAATCTGTAACACCTACAAGGTGAAAATAAAGCTGTTTCACGTTGCTCAAGTTTAGAGCATGAAGTATATATCCAATTTTTTTTTTCTTTTTAAAAATTTGGTTTTGTAAAAAAAATTTTTTTTTTAAATCTCCCTTTCATGAGCCCCCTTTGAGCTCCCTGGGCCCCAGAACAATGTACCGGCTGTACACACACACCCTCCCTCAGACCTGCATCCAGCAGTTTAATAAAACATGTCTAACAAGCAACAAAAGGTATCTGCAGCAGTGGTGGGATTCAAATTTTTTTACTCCTGGTTCTGTGGGCGTGGTTTGGTGGGCGTGGTGTACTGGGTGTGGCTTGGGCATGGCAGGGGAAGGATACTTCAAAATCTCAATTCCCTCCCCACTCCTGGGGGAAGGATACTGCAAAATCCCTATTCCCTCCCCACCCCATTAACCTGCTTTCCAGCTCCGTTCTCCTGTGCAGGGCAACCAAAGAAGACCCATCCGATCATAGGAGGCAGAGAATAGATGTGGGCAGGGGCAGTCAGAGGTGGGATTTGCTGGTTCTCAGAACTACTCAAAATTTCTGTTACTGGTTCTCCAGAACTGGTCAGAACCGTCTGAATACCACCTCTGATCTGCAGTCATAGATTATCCACAGCTGGAGAAGCAGTGCTGTTGGATCCATTTTCAGTATTTCTTTCAAAGCTGCCACAGATCTCTCACGCTTATCAATTCCAGTAAAGTTATTACTAAACCCAATCAAAGCACTAAA
Source organism: Bungarus multicinctus (assembly GCA_023653725.1). Classification (NCBI taxonomy): domain Eukaryota; kingdom Metazoa; phylum Chordata; class Lepidosauria; order Squamata; family Elapidae; genus Bungarus; species Bungarus multicinctus. The sequence goes on along the minus strand of CM042848.1, from coordinate 77,716,438 downwards.
TGTATTTTTTTTTTACTATTGTAACCTTTCAAGATACAATCCTTATCAAAATGGCTTAAAAGTAATGGTTATAATACTATTGTTGAAAGAAATATCCTTCTGGGTTCAGTTCCAAGTGGGGAAAAAGACACTGGAAACATGGAGGCTGCTTGGAAGGTTTAATGGTGACAGGGCCACATGGCCTGGAGGTCCAGAGAAGAATGATCACATGCTTCAAGGTGAGAAGAGAAGGGAAGAAAAAAGGGTTTGAGGTGCTGAGAGTGCCTGGGTTTTATACCCTCTGTTGGGATTTGAATTGGAGCTTGTATTCTAATTGGTTGTCAGACTCCCAGGGGCAACTTTGTAGGCTGTCCTGAGTTCCAGGCTTGGTCTAGCCTTGCTGGGTGATTATGCTCTTAAAAGGGCTTTTGGTAATTGCTATAGCTTTTACCTGGAGTTCCTTCTTATGTAAAGTATTCTGGCCCAGGCCTTAATGGCCCACCCATTAACAAAGGTGAGGGTGAGATTCTGCTTCTGAGGTGAGTTTTCTGCTTCTTGAGTGACTATTCTTTTTAGGAGAAATATTCTGCCTTTTTAATATTTCCTAGGCTATTTCAATTTTTCTAGGAGAGGGGTGGATGCTAACTTCCTACACTATCCACCTACCTACCTATTACACATTTTATCGAGGTTAGAATTCTTTTAAAATTTGGCAAGAAATATAGATGGTTCCCTATGTAACCAAATTTAACATCTTGTTAAAAATAAAAAAATAACACACTATTAACTACAAAAAGCTACTTTGGAGGATTTAATAACATTTTATTGCTTTTATAATAATAGAAAAAAGACAAAATCTATACAAGCCAATCTGCTTATAGGCAGCAAGTGTAATCAGATCTTCAAACCATTGATTGAATGGGGCCATGCATTTATCTTTCCAATGTTACCTGCAAATTCTAAAAAAAATGCTTCCTTAAAAGAATGTGATACTGTTGATTATTTGATTTATATTTTTTGTTTTCCTCGAATTATTTATTTATTTAGTGGATTTTTATACCGTCCCTCTCCCAAAAGCGGGACTCGGGGCAGTGTACAGCCAGATAAAACAGAAGAAGCTATAGGAATTATAGAGTTAAAAACAATTTAAAATAATTAAATTTGTGGCTGAAAGATAAAAATTGTATCAAAAACATATAAAACAGATAAAAAAATTGAAATTTATTTATTTATTTATTGTACTTATATACCAATTTAAAAACCCCACAATTGTTACTGGGCCAGGCCGGCCTGTTGGAAAAAGTGGATCTTTACTGCACGCCGGAAGGTGTTGAATGTCGGTGATGGCCCAGTAACAATTGTGGGACTGTCGGAATCCCCAAACTTGGCAACTTTGAGATGTGTGGACTTCAATTCCCAGAATTCCCTAGCCAGCATGGCTATTTGAGGAATTCTGCGAGTTGAAGTCCACAAGTCTTAGAAGTTTCCAAGTTTGGAGACCTGCTTTAAAAAAAAACAAAAAAACCCGCCTTTGCCCGGCCCCTGGAGGCTTTTAATTGGTCCTGGTTTTTGAGTAATAAAAAGGAGGTTGGCATTGATTGGCGGAAGCCAACAGATGAAGAAGATTGGCTAGAAGGGAGGGCGGTTACTGAAGAGCCGGTACCTGTCTATAGAGATAGAACGTCTATAGAGATAGGACGAAAATAGAGAGTAGCACATCCCAAACGAAGATGCACACACCAACCACGCTATGTTTCCCTTCCGGGAAAGCAACTACCAGGCAGAAGCACAAACACACAAAGAAACACACACATATACACGACAAACACACACAAAAAAACCCCAACATATTTTGGGGCACCTCTAAGTTTCATATCTCTCTATGCTGGACTCGGGGCGCGGGGGAGGGGCTTAGTTTCTCGCGAGAAGTCGCGCAATTCTCTTTCCGCTTCAGCTTTTAAGCCGCGGCGGCGGCGTCTCGAGCAATGGGAGTGGGGAGGTGAGGCGACCCAACGGAGAAAAGCGGGGGAGGGGGGGGAAGAGAGATGGCGCGCGGAGGTGCGTGACGCCCTTCTGCAGCTGTTCTTGCGCGTGCATGCCAACCTCCCCCCCCCCCTTCCCCAAGACTGTGGTGCCGGATGCTCTTCTTCCCCCTCTAGGAGGGCTGCGGGGGGTGGGGGGGGGGAGAGAAAAGAGCGGGCTACTGTAGCCACGCCCCATTTATGCTCCGTGCTCCCCATTTCCCTCACTTTTTTTTTTTGCATGTTTTATTTGTCGTTTTTTTTGTGGATAAATGATTGGGTGAATATATTTTTTCACACAGTGCTCACTGTAATAATACAACGACATCTTCAGAGTTTTTAATCTTTTTTTTTTTAAGTTTTATTGGATTTTTTATTTTTAAATAAATATACATCAATATCAATACATGAATAATGTGACCCCTGGGTATAATTTCTGGATATTTTTCACACGATGCTCACAGTAATAATACAGTGACATCTTCAGAGTTTTTCATCTTTTTTTAAAGTTTTATTGGATTTTTATTTTTAAATATACATTTAAAAATAACGGGTATAATTCATTTTGATACAAACAGCAATAATAATAGTTGTTACTTTAATCAAACTTATATAATCATAGTATTGATATATACACGATTGTTTTGGAGTAGTTAATATTTCAATGTTCCATTTTAATGCCAATGATATTATTTAAGCATACCATCTTTCAACTTCCAATCTTTCCATCTAATTATCACTTATATTCTATTATATAAAAATTATATCTGCTAATATTCCCCCTACTTCTTACTTCTACCTCTATTCTAGCTCCTAGTCAGATCACCATGACTAATCCTAGTATTAATCCACATGTTTATATTGAGACATAGTCCTTCATCATTTGGTTGTTCAAAGTCCCAATAGGCCATTCAACTACCAGTTGTCCTATTATTTAAACATACCTAATAATATCATCTTTCAACCTCCAGTCTTTTTAATCTTGCCTATTCAAAGCAGAGCTTAATAAAATGCAAAGCCAGCCTTGGAACTGCAGTATCAACGGTATTTAAAATGGCAGGCAATATGAAGGTCCAAATAACCTTGAAGTCATCTCGCCAACATGACTGGGTTGTTAGCAAGGAGAATTCTTCCTCCTAAATTTTAGGCTTCCTTAAATCTGAATGGCATGGAAATTCGTTTTTAAAAATTAACGCTAATGGACGTTGTCACACCCAGGGATGATTCCGTATATTAATCTGGCATTGCATACAGTATATTACCAAGCCTCTGAAAAAAAATAGTTCTACTCTTTTATTGAAAACATCCCAAAATTTACAAAATGTATAAATGCATAGTATATGTCAAAATATTCAGCTTCTTCAGAGTCTTAGTTTCATAATCATGTTGAAAAGATAGATGTCAAAGTTTGCACAATTTGCTGGTGTATTTTGCAAAGCCAGAGTAATGGATGAACAATACTTCTGGCAGATAATTAATACAGTGATTTCAGTATCTTTCCATTGATTAAAATGTAGCTCTAAACCAGGGGCGTCAAATTGGCAGTCAGTGGACCAGATGGTCACATGCAAGCTACTTGCAGGCCATGTCCACCCCAGTTCTACGAAGGGGAAAACCATCACGTGATGGCAACGTGACATGGGGAGTTTGACACCCATGCTCTAAACCATTCTGTAAACTAAAGCTAGTTCTGCTTTCAACAGTTGTTGGCAGACAATATTGAGACTTTAACTGAGTTCTGGAGTCTTCTGGGTACCTGTCTTATCTCTTCTTAAGAAAAAAAATGTATGACTTGATCCTCAAAATAGTGGGAGTTACATGCTGTTTTCTTGTTTCCTCTTGCAGATGCCCCGTCACTGCTCTGCTACTGGCTGTTGCACTCGTGATATACCTGAAACACGCAACCGAGGCATTTCTTTCCATCGGTGAGAAATGATTTTTATTCTTTGCCCTTGCAGACTCCTATTCCCATGTGAAGCTGAAAATTGGTAGGATAAAGAATGTAAGTGTCAAGACATAAAACTTTTCTATGCATGTTTTAGAGTTGTCATAATAATAATAATAATAAATATTTATTTATATACCGCTCCTCTCCCGAAGGACTTGGAGCGGTGCACAGCCATACAATTAAAACAATAAATATGTGAAAAATTAAAACTAAATTAAACTTGAGACCCTGACTGTAATCAATTAAGACCCTTCCCTAAAACCCTAAAATTTAATAAAAAAGTAAAACACCCAAATCTAAAATCAGCCTCAGCTGATGTCAATGTCATTCTGCTCAATGTCATGAACAGAAAGAAGGGGCAGGAAAGAATTGAAAGAGCAGGGCAGCAGTTTGGAACCGAAAGTACATTCCACTTTTATTTGCAAAGATTATAACTAAGCGACGAGTTTCTGCTGTGCAAATCTCTAATTGGGGAACATGATTGACGATTCTTGGCTATGAATGTGTTTCGTTGGAGAATATGAATTATGATACACCCAGAGGGGTGGTGGAAAACCAGGGTCAAGGGTGATAGTGAATTACGTGTCTCAGAACCGGCTCCATACAGGTCATACTGACATATTAGCTCCTAATAAATCCTTTGACATTTTTGAAGCTTGGCTCGAGGCTCATGAATTAATTAGGGCAACTGCTGGAATTCTGACAGTAAGAACATACACTCTGTGCCCTGCTGGATCAGATCCCAGGCCCACCCACTATACAAGAAAACCACTAGTTTCCCACTAGATGGCCTTTAGAGGTAGCCACACTGCCATCAAAGCTATTTTACTTGAGCGTGGGAAAAAGATATACGTAATCTTGCATGTGACCTCTGATCTCCAATTAATGAACCACTTAATATCTCTTCTCACAGATTGCCAAAGGACAATCCACGGAGAACCACATGGTTGGAGAATTGTCAGCGGAAGGACATGAGTGGGGAGGGTCTCTGGGACCCTGCCTCTAAATATGTTTATTTTTGCTCCAAGCACTTTGAAAAGAATTGCTTTGAACTAGTGGGCACCAGGTAGGTAATTCGAGTATTTGAAAAACATGAAAGAGCCTGCCAGAGTTAAAGTAGACAGTTGGCAACGTAGACGATATCAATATAGATGATATCCTTCCCATGGAGAGGAATGGTTCTTCCGGTATACCTGTTCCATCTGACTTTCATTCATTTTTAAAACACTATGAATATGGGAAACAACTCACTCACAACCCTTTTTTTTAAAAAAAGAATAAAAGTCTGGAAGGTGTAGCCCTGTGCTTTCTCTAGAAATGCTTCCCTACCTTAATGCCCAGAGAAAAGACAGGGTGGGAGATGCTCTGAGTTTTAATCTCATCACCTTTCTGACAAATTTTGAAAACGGGCACAACATGATACGGCCATTGTAAAGGTATGCACACACCCAAAGGATTACCTTGAGATGCATTTTAAAGTTGAAAAGTTTAACAGTCTCATTCAACTTCAGCCTCTGGTGATTTTTGTAAGGCACGTCAGTGTAATTTTCTTGGCAGCGGTTTGAAAGTAGCAATAGCAACAGCACTTACTAGATCAGGGGTGTCAGAGTGGATTTCTTCGAAGCCAGATCAGCATTGTAGTTCTCCGTGGCCCCAGGGGGGTGGGAAATGGGGATGGCTGCCTCCTGCAGCACTCTACCAGCCAAAATGGGTTGTGGGAGTCCACACGCAGCCCCCTCTAACTTCATTTTTGTTCTCCATGGCCGTCAGCACTCTGCTGACCAAAAACGGGCCGCACTCCGGCCCGTTGTTTTGGCCCATTTTTGGGACAATTTTGGGAAAATGATCTATTTCAGGCAGTTTGGGGGAACCATTTTTGGCCCATTTTGGGGACTGTTTCCGTTCTGTTTTGGGGCAGTTTTCAGGCCCATTTTTGGGTGCGTGGGCCTATTTTTGACTCATTTTCTGGCCAGTTTGTTGTTTTGGGGCCTGTTTTTAGGTGGTTTTCGGGCCCGTTTTCAGCCTGGTTTTGGTCTCTTTTCGGGACGGTTTCTAGCTCGTTTGCGGTTTTTCAGGCCATTTTTGGCCTGTTTTCAGCCTGTATTCTGGGCTGTTTTCGGTCGTTTTTTGACCCGGTTTTCAGGCCCATTTTCAGGTGGTTTTTGACCCGTTTTCAGGTGATTTGGGGGGCTGTTTTGGGCCATTTTCGGGGCTGTTTTTGAGCCTCTTTTTTTGGCCAGCAGAGTGCTGCCCAAGGGCTGGATCTGGCTCACAGGCCTTGAGTTTGACACCCCTGTACTAGATAGTATTGCCAAAACAGATCCTATTGATCATAACTTAACTTGACATTATTTCATTATAAGACTTCTGGGTTGTTTGATACCAAACAGAATAAGGAAAAGAAAGGGCTAAATATAGGTGGCCAAAATTTATCACATTATTTAATATATTTTTATTTTTTTATTATTTATTTGTCAATTGCTTACAAGATAATAGATATAAGTAAAATATAATTATGAATGCATGGATACATATAAGAAAAATAAAATGTAAAAGAAACAATAGGACAGGGACGGTAGACACGTTGGTGCGCTTATGCACGCCCCCTACAGACCTCTTAGGAAGGGGGTGAGGTCAATAGTAGACAGTCTAAGGTTAAAGTTTTTGGGGTTTGAGGAAGAAACCACAGAGTCAGGTAGAGTATTCCTGACATTGACCACTCTGTTGCTGAAGTCGTATTTCCTGCAATCAAGTTTGGTGCGGTTAACCTTGAGTTTCTATCTATTGTTTGCTCTTGTGTTGTTACGGTTGAAGCTATAGTTTTCATTGCAATGTACGATTTTATATACTATACTTAGATCAACGTCTGTATATAGAAAAAGCTGGGCACTAATACTCAAAATAGAATGTAACTAGCTAATTCCAAAGCCCTCAGAAGATCTGCCTTTTCCTCCAGCGAGCCACAGTCCAGATCCCGGGCTTTCTGAGCCAGTAACAACTTTGATATGTGGGGGTTGTTTCCTTTCTAGTGGCTATCATCGTCTCAAGGAAGGGGCTGTTCCTACAATATTTGAGCCTCAAGCAAAGCCACGCCGGAAGTCTAAATTAAACAGTTCCAAAATTGCAAAATATCAACAGAAGCAGAGGTGAGTCCCACTCTTCTGACCTCATGTTCTCTGTAACCCTGTGCATATTTTATTTAGAAGTAAGTCACAGTACATTCAATGATGCTTACTTCTTGATAGAGTAAAAAACATAATCTATAGATTAATATATTAGTAAGTTTAAAACGAATATTGTGTATAACAGAATGGAATTGTGGAATCTGAGATTAGAACCAGAGAGAAAACTATGAGTTAAGTATATTAAAAATGTGAAAAACATCAGTCCTGGAATGTAATTTAGTGGCTTAATTGAATCACCTTTTTCTTCTTTTTTGCTATATGTATCCCATCTTCTTATGGTAGAATATAATAGAATTATTTATTGGCCAAGTGTGATTGGACACACAAGGAATTTGTCTTGGTGCAAATGTTCTCAGTGTACATAAAAGAAAAGATACATTCTTCAAGAGTCAAGAATCATCAGGTACAACACTTAATGATAGTCATAGGGTAGAAAAAGCAATCAAATCATACTAGGAAACAGTCAATATAAATTGTAAGGATGCAAGCAACAAAGTTACAGTCATACAGTCACAAGTGGGAAGGGATGAGTGATAAGGAGTGATGAGAAGGTTAATAGTAGTGCAGGCTTAGTAAATAGTTGGACAAGGTTGAGGGAATTACTTGTTTCTATTCTATCTTCTACTTATAATAGTATGTTATAAGAGATACTCAGGGCTGCCTAGAAAATGCCTAGTTTCCCATGCCTAAGCTTCACTCCATATTGGCTCCTTATAGCCTATAGGAAGAATATGTTCTACATGGCTGCCTCCTGCAACACCCTGCCAGCCAAAAACGGGCCACACGCAGCCCCATTTTCTGGGCTGTATTTGGGGGGTTTTCGGCTTGTTTTTGGGTGTGCAGCTCTGTTTTCAGCCTGTTTTGTGGTGGTTTTCGGGCCCGCTTTGGGGTCTACGATCCTGTTTTCAGGTCCATTTTTGGACCAGTTTTCGGGTGGTTTTCAGCCCATTTTTGGGTGTGGAACCGTGTTTTTGGTCCGATTTCTGGTTCTCTGGCTGGGGCGGTTTTTGATCCATTTTCAGGCCCGTTTTGTGTGCCAAGCTTCACTTCACAACCTTCACTCCCTGTTACCTCCTTCTAGCCTATGGGCAGAATATGTTCTACATGGGCAACCTGCATCTGCAATCATGTTTTCCTCTACTGGTTACTCTGTGTCACTCACACCTTATGTTAGGTAGCTGTTACTCCTCACCTGACCTCGATTCTGTCCCTTTTTCACAGCTGTGGCTGCTGCCCTGCCGAGGAGACCACTACACTGTGTATGGATGTCTCTTGCTTCCCCATGCAAGAGCTGCCAAGTCCTGGGGCCGCTCCCACCACTGGTGAACTTCGAAGCCAGCCCAATCTCCCAGGATCAGAACCAGAGAATTTGGCCACTCTGTCAGACGTACCCCTGGAACAGTCACCAGCTGCCACTGGCCAAGAAGAGGCCTCTCAATCTCCAGCTCTCCCAGAACCTGTAGGGGATCCATCTCAACCCGTTTCTCTCTCCCTCTACATGCTGCGACTCCCACCCCCGGCTGGTGCCTACATCCAGAATGAGCACAGCTACCAGGTGGGTAGTGCCTTGCTCTGGAAGAGACGGGCTGAGGCAGCCCTTGATGCTCTAGGAAAAGCACAGCGGCAACTGCAGGCTTGCCGCCGTCGCGAACAGAGACTCCGCCTGCGCATCTGCGAGTTGCAGCGCGAACGGCGGCCACACAGTGCCGAGGCGCACCGGCGGTTTAAGGAACACCTGCAGGTCTTCGAATTGCAGCTCTTGAATGACCTTGAGTGACTTGAATCGGCCCAGACTTACCTTCTTTTGTGTGGTGGTGAAGGCGGCGTTGCAAACTTGGGCCGTCGTTATTTCCCATCTCCAAGGTGTGTGGTAGCAAAACTCGGGGCTCTACGAACTTGGAAGCCGCTTCGTGCAACCCTGTTTCCCTTTCACCATTCATGTTTATATCTGTAAATGAATATTTCTGATTGCCGGAGGACAGATTCAGGAAAGACAGTTATTTTGAGGATTTCGTTATGGTGCTGCCCTCGAGGGTCATAGTATTTCTTTTTTAAAAGTTGCTTGACATATTGCATTTAGAGCTTGTCATGGTTCTCAATAGAAGAAAAATCTTTTTGATGCTTTAAGTTATAAGGCTGTATGATAAAAGTATTACATTATCACATACAAAAAACCCTTCCTAGCGTATTCCCGCAGGTGCAGGGTTCACTTATGGTCACACACAAAAAACTCCCCTACCAAAACTCAACAAAATCAATATATTTGCATGTATCATATTGCCAGACAAATACGGTAATGGTTTAAATGTGAATTACATACAGAGAAAAATTGGCTCTTTATTTTTGGACCTCTGAAGGATAATTTTGTACGAAACATTTTAGTTCTGTTGGTATGTAAGCCACAAATTTAGATACGGCTTGAAGCAAAAGCTAATTGCTAGAGCTGAGAGAATGTAAATATGAAATTTCAGGAGAATACTTTAATACTGAAATAAGGAAGAGAAACTTTTGGTTCACAAAATTATGTCAACCCTATATGTTTTGAGTAAGAACTTTTCTAGAAGTGTGTTCACATACTTTTCAGAATATTTTACTCACTATACAAGATGTTTTGGATTCTCATTCTGTTTTGTAATTAGGAAACTACTTGTGTGCAAGAATCTCTTGCTGGATCAAGGGACTGATTTGTCAGCTCTTAAATAAAATCATTTTAATATAATTTTATTAAGAAATGTGATTACAATTGTAATAAGTAAAATTTCTGTGGCTTAACGTACAGTTAGTCCTCAAGTTACAACCACAATGGAGTTGCTAAGGGAAACCTTTGTAAAATGAGTTTATTCCCATTGTACGACTTCCCTTGCCACAGTTGTTAAGTGAATCATTGAGTTTGTTAAATTTAGTTACATGGTTGTTAAGTGAATTTGGACTATCCATTGACTTTGCTTGTCAGAAGGGGGCAAAAGGAGATCACATGACCTCAGGACATAGCAACCATCATAAATATGAACCAGTTGCCAATTTTGAAATTTTGATCATGTGAGCAAGGGGATGCTGCAGCATAAAAGTGTCACACTTTTATGTGTCACATTTTCGTGTTATGACACAAAAAAGTGTCATACTTCACTTTTTTCAGTGCTGCTGTAACGAGGACTACCTGTTCTGAGATCAATCAAGGTTCTGCTGTCTCAAGAGAGCTGTCAATATTCTGTCAAATCTATAGCTGTTTCTGAATGTGGCCTCATAAATAAATGCTTCTCTTTGATTGCAGTTTACTTTTTGAAAGCAACAGCTAAGCCATTTTTCTTATGAATGGAAAATTGGACCTGTAGAATTCTACTCAAGTTGTATGCTTATAATATTCTTGTTGAAGAATGCATACCGTAGGAAAAAATGTGGGGATTTATAATTTGTAGATTTCAATGTACTAATATTTAATACCATAAAACAAACTGAACATTGGAGTATCTTCATTTTAGCTAATATGCACCAATTTTCTTTTGTGGAAGTTTTATTTTGCATAAAGATCCTCAGACGAGTGATAGTAGTAGAGATTATTTCCAATTAAGAAAATCTTAGCAGAATTTTTGACATAATCTCTTCCGTAATTTTGAAATTACCTAATCTTTTTAGACCTGTGCACAAAGAAGTTTGTAGCCTCGTGGATATTGAATTTACTTCAAATTATTACAAATGACAAGGGACACTTGCAGTATAGCTATATGTAGAAAATCATAAACTATAAACCATGCCTATCACTGTTGTAGAAAAGTGACCTGATCAACCAGAGGAAATGCTGTGCTTGGCAAATACCAGAACACTGAACCAAAGACAAGGCCTTATAATCCATAAGTCAGTTAAGGTAGTAAATGTTCTCTACATAAAAAAAAAGTTTCCAGGAAAAATAGCAAAGTTAAATACATACCAGGTCTTAATCTAGAGTAGTCAGACCCAGGAAAGAAGACAGTTGGTTTTGCATTTGCTCATACAGGATAAAGACATTATTTTCAGGGGAGAATTATTTCTCAAAGGCCAGCCCTGGAGGTATTATGACACAACCAAGCTGTGTCAGCTTGAAGTGCGAGAAACACCAGCCAGTCACCATGCCCCTGTGAAAATGCCAGATGTAGCTTCGCTACTTTTATAACCACCTAAGCTTTACCGTGTTTCCCCGAAAATAAGACCCACCCTGAAAACAAACCCCGGCCTGATTTTTTTGGGGGGGCTGGGTGTAATATAAGCCCTATCCTGAAAATAAGCCCAGGGGAATGGGTGTGATTAATATGAGGTGGTGAGCATGTAGGGGCTGACTGTCCAGCAGCAGCCGCAGCACGCTGGCCCCTTGGCGCAGCACAAATACCGTTAAGTCTGAGCATAGAGGCAGGGTGAAAAAACAGGCAATCTGGCACGGCTGCCTGACTCATGGGAGGCTTGCATGGCGGCCCCGGCAGCACGCGGAGGCATGGGGATAGGGGGAAACAGGCAGTCCCAATGCCTTGTGTGGGTGTTTGGTCAGTGTGACCGCAGGAAAGCCAAGAAACGTTGAGACGGAGTGGGCAGCCCATTGGGATTGCCTCTGCCTCCACCTGCTTCTGCTGCACAGTTTTCTCCCAAAAGGGAGACGAAGCTTTGCTTGCAAAGCTTTTGTCATTTCTCCATCCGGGTGAAAAGTGTTTGGCTGCCTAGAGGGTTCTTGGGAATGGAGCTATTTGCATCCCCTTTGCAAGCAAAGTTCTGGCGTCCTCTGGGCAAAAAGTGTATGGGCAGCTACCACCAGCCCCGCCCTCTCCATCCCACGGTCTGCTTGCCCATCGCCTCAATCAGGGCCAAGGTCTCAGCATGACCCGGCCTCTAACCGCCCTGCCAAGAGGGCAAAGAGCCCCCATGAGGCACTATGGCTGAAAAGTGTTGCAGCAGCAGCTGGGCCAGCAGGCAAGGCATGTGGAGGCTGGGGCACACCGAGAGCTTGGCCCATTGCAGCCGCAGGCTGGCAGACAATGGGGCAGAGAGGGGATGAGCAACAGTACCTATGCTCCCACTCCCGTCGGCCCCTGTGCTCGCCGCCTCCTGCACTTAACAAAAATAAGACCTCCCTGAAAATAACCCTGAGTACTTATTTTCAAGCCCCCCCAAAAATAAGACCACATCTTATTTTTGGGGAAACATGATAGTAAAGTATAAAAAGGTAAAAGATTCCCCTCACACATATGTACTAGTCGTTTTCAGCTCTAGGGGGCGGTGCTCATCTCCTTTACAAAGCCGAGAAGCCAGTGCTGTCCGAAGACATCTCCATGGTCATGTGGCCGGCAAGACTAAATGCCGAAGGTGCACGGAACGCTGTTCTCTTCCCACCAAAGTGGTCCCTATTTTTCTACTTGCATTTTTACGTGCTTTTGCACTGCTAGGTTGGCAGAAGCTGGGACAAGTAATAGGAGCTCACTCAGTTACGCGGGTCTAGGGATTCAAACCGCTGAACTGCCAACCTTTCTGATCGACAAGCTCAGCATCTTAGGCCAGGAGTCATTCTTTGCTAGATTTTTGACACAGGTACTGAGCCCGTCTGAAATGAAATGTATCTGAAAGACACCAGAACCTTGTGAGGTTTAATTAATAGCCTGAGAGCTAGCTGCATGGTAGCCTAGTGGTAAAGATGTTTGCCTCCTATGTTGGGAGAGCAATCCTGGGTAGTGTCACATGTTTCTCTCAGGGTGCAAAGAGGAAATATCTATGCGAACTCCGCATAGGCATTAAGTAAGCAAATAACAGCAGTGCAATGAAAATACATAATAAAAGTACAATAATATGAATTAAAAGATGGGCGGAGGAGAGGAGCAGGATGCATGGGAGGGGGAGGAGGGTCAGTCCAGGAGCCACTTCCAGGGATGGACTCTCCCATTGTCAGCATTCCAGAAAAACAAACTCCCGACACCAAAACTCCGAGACAAACATTTTCTCAAAGTTCCATTTTATTAGAGTTGTCATGCTAGCACATCTGGGAAAACCCGAATCTGAAGAGTTCTGTGTTTTCCCTCAATAATTGAAAGTCAAAGACCCATCCCCTGCATCCCTCAGTCCATCACATGGCCCAATCACCATCCGCCCCAACTGGAGACAATCCTCTAACCACTCTTCAAGCAGGTACAGGATGACATGACCTTGACTGAAAAGAAGAATGCTATTATGTCTACATACACTCCATGAAATCTCCCCTCCCAATTTCCCAGGCACTGGGATGTGGTAGCGTGGAAGCTTCTGGTGCTAATAGGGCTTCCAAGGCTGACAGCCATTGGGACCCCCAGGCCAACTGTCAGAACCAGATCTTCAGGCCTTTGCAGGAGGAGGAGGAGGAGAATAATAATAATAATGGTGCTGTGCCTAAAGACCTAGGCAAGCACTTAAAAACAATTGGCGCTGACAAGATCACCATTGGTCAGCTGCAGAAGGCCACCTTACTGGGATCTGCTCGCATAATCCGCTGATACATCACGCAGTCCTAAACATTTGGGAAGTGTTCGACTAGTGATTTGTGATACGAAACCCAGCATAGTTATCTCGTTTGCTGTGTACACTGTTGTTTTTTTGTGTATAACAGTAATAATAGTAACAGTTTATTGTCATTGTATGAATATACAGAGTATACAATGAAACATACAATGAAATTCCCATAACACCCAAACACCAGACCCAACATTCACAGACACGACAATCCCCAAACACACCCCACCCACCAAGGCTCCCCACCCCCTAAAAACACACAAGCATCCACACAACAGACCAAGTAATACTGTCCAACAACTCACTGTTGGATAGGAGGGTAGGGACAAACCTCATTCCGGGGGTGGCACGATGTTGCAGAGATGGATATTTTTTCAGTCCACTTCCTGTCAACGAGCTCGCTCGCTTACGTTCTAAAACGTCCACAACTCCATGCGGGACTTGAACCTTCGTCATTTTTCCCAAACTCAATTCTTTTTAGTCTCTGTTGCCTGGAGGCTGTAGCAGCTACAACTGCAGGCAGGCTGGCCATCCTTGGCTAGTTGGCTGTCTAGGGCAGTGGTTCTCAACCTGTGGGTCGCGACCCCTTTGGGGGTCGAACGACCCTTTCACAGGGGTTGCCTAAGACCATAGGAAAACACATATTTTCAATGGTCTTAGGAACCGACCCATAATTTTATGGTTGGGGGTCACCACAACATGAGAAACTGTATTAAAGGGTCACGGCATTAGGAAGGTAGAGAACCATTGATCTAGGGTGACTGTGACTCTATTTATTCTCCTGAAGTCCTGCACAAGCCTAAAAGGAGCCATCGGTCATCTCAATGGGCAGGATTCTTATTCTTTGTGTTACTGTCATATGGCGGGATCTGCAGTTTTGTATTCCGCCCAACACTTTGCCCAGTCTGCAGCGTCAGCAAGCATATCACACAGGCAGTCCATCCATCGCTTTTTTGGTTCTCTTTGGGGGTGCTAGCCATATTGGCTGAGTGCCCACTGTGCAAGGGATTCCACATCAGCTCTTACCGCATGTCCAGCATCCTACCCCATAGAGGACAACCTCTGGGCAGACAACCGTGCGGTAGATCTTCAATTTAAGGCTCAGTAGGATCTTCTAGTCGCACGACGATGCCAGTGACCTGGCGCCACTTCAACCTGGCAGCGTTGACTTGTGCCCGGGCATTGAGAAGCGTGTCAATTATCATGCAGGATCTGAGGTACTGAAATAAATAACAATACCAATGCAATGAAAACAAGATTTTTTTTAAAAAAAAAATATAGTATGAATTAAAAGATGGATGGCGGAAGAGCAGGATGAAGGTCAGTGTCAACTCATAAAAAATTTCTACGGCCGTTTTATAGTTGCCAACAGAAAGGGAGGGGGGGAAGAGGTTTGAAAGAGCAGTGCATCAGCTTGGAATCTAAAGTGCGTTCCATTCATAGTTTTTCAGAGATTGTAACTAGGTGACTGAAGTTTCTACCGTGCAAAAATCTAACTGGAGAACATGATTGATGACTCTTGGCTATGGATGTGTCCCATTGGAGAATATGAATTATGATACACCCAAAGGGGTGGGGGAAAACCAGGGTCAAGGATGGCAGTGAATTACGTGTCTCAGAATCGGCTATACCCAGGTCATGCCAATACGTTAACTCCCAATAAATCCTGTTTAGTTTTGGAAATTTGGCTCAAGACTAATGATTTAATTGGGGTAACTATCCAGCAACCATCTCCAGTATGGTCCACCCCTATTGCGACCCCAAGACGACCGTCATAGCCAAGTCTCCAGGTTCTTGTAGAAAGATAGGAGTTTGGGGGCAAACCTCACCTGTGGGAGTGGATGTTCCACTGGGCTGGCACTACAGCGGAGAGGTCTCTTCAGGACCCACCAGCCAGGTTTCTTCACTGACGGGATCCACCGCAAGCCTTCTCTGCTGTAGATGGGAGGAGACGTTTTGTCCATGCCATGGAGGGCTTTGAAAATCACAACCAACAATCCTGGAGTGTCCAGAAGAGAGGATGGCTATTTTATCACTCTACTTCCTGTTAACCAGTTGAGTTCCCTTATATTCCAAAAGCTCCATATAGAATTTGGACCCTCATTATTTTTCCCAAAGTTAATGTTTTAGCCTTTGTTATCAGGAAACAATTGCTTAGCCTTTTGTTAATTTTTTAGCCTTTTGTTACCAATAGCAGCTGCAGCTCGTAGACAGGCTGGCCATCCTAGACTATTTGCCTGCCTAGGGTGATCATAATTACAAATCTAAAGGTGCCATCAAGCTTCTGTGATGACCCGGGGCGTGGCACAAAGGCAACATAGTCAGATAATCAGTAGGAGTCCCTTTATTAGCTCCAACTTTGCCCCCAATGTCCTGGTTACCTTCTGGGTTGGGGAAAAACTCTCCCAGGAACAGCCTTTGGCTGCAGAGAATCAAGTCCAAAATGTGGTCAACAAAAACTGTAACTATAGGTCCAGTCAAGGCAAGATGAGGTAATTAGTCTGGCAGGGCAAGGGAAGAAATTCTAGACATGAAGGAACAGCAGTAATTCAATCCGGTTGGGAGGATGCCAGGAACACAGATAACCAAAAGATAAACTCACGTTTGTTCCCAGCAGACGCTGCACTCAGCTTGCATTTTTTAAACTCTCATTCCCAGCTGTGGCTAATGAAGGGAATCAGGGCCCTTTCTTCCTCCGTAAGCCACGCAATCCATGTTGCTCTCTTCTCCGTTCCTCCCTGCGTGCCCTAGAATGAAGAGGGGGGTGGGCCTGGGTCTTCCTCTGAACTCCCTCTCCCTTGTTCTACCTCTTCCCTGCTCTGCCCAGCCGGACTTTGCCCTTCCCCAGTTTCCTCCACAGCCAACGGAGCCACACTCCCATTCCCTGTCAGCTGTTCGTTTTCCTCCTCGGATTCAGACACTTTCCTTGAGCCTCTGGGAGGGTAAAAACGGGCTTCCCCGGGCTCTGGAGGCAGGAAACAGGCCTGTTTCCAGACTTCCGGAAGGCCCATTTTTTACCCTCCCCTGGCTTCGTTCGAGCCTCTAGGAGGCCAAAAATGGCCTCCCCCAGGCTCCGGAGGCCGGAAATGGGCCCAGGTGAACCTATAGCAGCCCACCCCTTGCTAGGAGCTCCTCCTCCTCTTCCTTATTGGCCTGCGAGCTCTCCCCAGCTGAGGCATGTTCTGTTGGCACTTCAGGGTCAGCAATATCAGACATGCCAAAAATGCTCTCATTCTCCCTCGAGGCCTCTGAGGAAGACAGGAGACATCACAGGCTTGTGTTTAGGTTGGGCACCTGGGCTTCCGTCGAGGTAAGAACCTCTTCAACTGGACCCTTGTTATTTCCAATGTAACTTTTTAAAAAAAAAATAATTTATCATGTACAAACGCAAAAGAAAATAGTAGAAAAATAGGGGAAGGGAAAAGTGGGAAAAAAAGAAAGAAAAGGCATTCACTTTCAACTCCTTTTGGTGCAGTAGAATAAGATAATAACATCAAACCTCAACTTTTTACTGTTACCTAATAGTATAAATTAGCTGTTTCTATTTAATCCGTAAACCCCCAAAATCCAGAGTTTCAGGTTTTTTTCCTCACCTCAAGCACAAAGTCCAGAATTGTTTTCCAAGGAAGAAACAAGCAATTTGGTATTTTTCTTTAATCAAAACAGTCAATTTAGCCATCTTTGTAATTCCCATCAAACTTTTGCAGCCGTTTGTCCATTGTAGGAATCAAAGGGTCCATTTTTGCGCATAAAGTAATATTGCTGCCGTCAACATATATAATAAACTACTGTCTTTTCTGTTTGATGCATGTTGGTATGTTTGGCAAGTGCTGTGGTACAAGGTCTGGTTTTCTCAGCCAAAATGGTAGTCCTTTCTGCAAGTCTAGGCACTGCAAGGTCCAAACTCCCTTCTTTTCACAAACCTCTTTTTAACCATGGTTTGGCTTTTTTCATGTTTGGGTGTGCTGAATCACTTGAGTTACAGCCACTCCTGCTTGTGTGGTTGCCCCTTTAAGTTGGTTAGTCCTCCTCTATTTTAGGACATCCTACTGTGGTTTGGATATCCTACCTTGTCAATTATCCCATTCTGCTTTGGGTTATCCCACTTCTGACACCAATTATGCAATAGGCTCATTTTGTCTGTACCCAATTCAGTGGGCTTCCACCCCCTAGAGGACCTACCCCAGCCTCCCTGGCCTTTAGGCAGCTCACACACCTTGAGTAGTAGCCCCAGTTTGCTTGTTTTCATACTCTCTCCAGTTCCATTGATGCCCCTTACTATCAGGAGTAAACTACAGTTCTCCTTAACTTCAGGTTGCTTCCAGTTTCCTATATAGAATAGCAAAACCCACAAACCTTCTCATTTCCAGCATCCTTCAAGGTTAACTGCTTTACCACTACCACACCCGGTTGTTATAGCTGCTGTTCGTGCTAAGCAGCTGGATTGGCTGGGGAGAGGTCTTAAAGAGGCAGGACTCCACCAGCTATGCTGCTAGCTAATCTCAGTCTTTATATTTCCCACAAATGTATTTTATTATTGTACTTTCCTTTGCCAGACCTGCTCTATCTTTGGCATTTGCCATCAATGAGATTGGCCAAAATGTACCCTAACATGAATCCGATATGCTGGAAATGCAAACGAAACCAAGGTACCTTCTATCGTATGTGGTGGTTATGCTTGGAAGCCCAAAATACTGGACCAAAATATAGAGTTGGATACAAGAAATAGTGGAACATCAGATAGAGTTTAAACCAGAATTGTTCTTGTTGGGAATAATTAAATAAAAATATAGTAAAAAGATTAAATATATTCTACTACATATATTGACAGCAACAAGGATAGCATATGCACAATGTTAGAAACAAAATAACACGCCCTTGGAGGAATTAGTAATTCAAAAAATTCTAGATTGTGCTGAAATTGATAAATTGATGTTAAAATTAAAAGATGAAGAGTCAGAGTATTACAAAATTTGGGATAATTGGTCTAATGGTTGAACAATAGAAATAAGGATAAAGGAGATAAGAAAATAATAAATGTATATGAATGTAGATAAAGGTATATAAATGTAGATATTTACATGAGATTGGTTTGTATAATTTATACAATAATGATGATACAATACTGTTAAAATTAAGATCAATATGTGTAAAAGGTAAAAAAGAACAATAAAAATTGATATTAAAACACCACCTGTCTTCTACAGCCTATGAACCAGGGGACCTCCAAGCACCATGAGGGGGCAACCCCAGCACCACTTGGTTCACCAGGGTAGAGAGACAAAGTTGACTATCGGCATACCCATATCATGTATCTGATATTAACACAGTTGAGAAAGTCCAGAAATATTTCACAAGAGTTCTCCGCTCCTCTACTCATTGCAGAATACCTTATACCACTAGACTTGAAATTCTAGACCTAGAAAACCTAGAACTACTCCGCCTCCGGTCCGATCTAAATATAGTATATAAAATCATACATTGCCATGTCCTACCTGCAAATGAATACTTCAGCTTCAACCATAACAACACAAGAGCAAACAATAGATACAAACTCAAGGTTAACCGCACCAAACTTGATTGCAGGAAATACGACTTCAGCAACAGAGTGGTCAATGTCAGGAATACTCTACCTGACTCTGTGGTTTCTTTCCCAAACCCCAAAAACTTTAACCTTAGACTGTCTACTATTGACCTCACCCCCTTCCTAAGAGGCCTGTAGGGAGCGTGTATAAGCGCACCAATCGTGCCTACCGTCCCTGTCCTGTTGTTTCTTTTTATTTTTCTTATAAGTATCTGTCTCATGTATTCAAAACTATATTTATACTTATACCTGTATCTTGTAAGCAATTGACAAATCAAAGAAATACTAAAAATACTAAAAAAAATATAAGTTGATACACCAGGAGTGGTGTGGTGGCCTTCAGGTGGAACTTTTGCCTCAAAATCAGGAAGCTGTGGGTTCAATCCTAGGTAGAGGCAGATATTTATCCCTCTGGGGAGAATGAGAATGTATCTGTTGAACAAAACTCTGCATTGGCAAAAGGAAGGGCATCCGGCTATTCAAACACTTTGCTAGCTCCATTCAGTTGCCCAGACTCCACCCTGCAAGGGATTACAGGGTTGTTAAAAGATACAGATGATATGCCAGGAAGATTTGAAAAACAACTTTAAATGGAAGGATGTGAAGACAAGACCAGCTTGGCACAGGATGTGATCAAACCACATTGGCAATATACCATCTCACCCAGCAGCTTCATGGAGAGAGTACCAAGCCGTAAAGTAGTTTCCATGGCTGGACCTTTGCCTACCAACACCATTTGAGACCGGCCAACACCGATCCAACAATGGAAGAGAGTTGGGATAGAAAAAATAATGTAAAATTTCTATTTTCTTTTCCAGGTTTCTCAGACATTTCAGTCATGTAGCCTTGGAATAAGTCCTCTAGGGCAGGGGTGGGATTCAAATTTTTTAACAACCGGTTCTGTGGGCGTGGCTTAGTTGGTAGGCATGACTTGGTGGTCATGTGACTGGGTGAACATGGCTTGGTGGTCATGTTATTGCCTGGGCGTGGCCAACTCAATATCACCAGTACCCAGTACGCTCCCACAGGGTTGCCCTCCTCAGGGTTCCGCCACCTGATCGTTGCCGGCTGGCGACCCCGAAGGTGCGGGCCTTCTCTGTGGGGGCCCCCTCCCTGTGGAATGATCTGCCCCCGGAGATACGGGCCATTACCGACATCCAGACCTTCCGGCGCGCAGTAAAGACCTTGTTTTTCCAACAGGCCGGCCTGGCCCAGTAAACGGTTCATGGGGTTTTAACTTAATTCGGTTTTTAAATTTTTAATTACAATCTTTGAATTTTAAATTTTGGAAATTTTATATCTGAAGGGATTTCGGCCAGATCTATGTTATTTAATTTGTTTTTAATTGTATATACTGTTCATTTTTTAGTAGGCTGTACACCGCCCCGAATCCCTTTTTGGAAGAGGGGGCGGTATAAAAATTTAAATAAATAAAAATCACTTACATCGAGGTATGCATCTCCTCGCCTGGCCTCTCATGACTGTGGGAATGCTGCAACATCGTAAGTGTGAAAAATGGTCATCAGTCACTTTTTTCAGTGCCATTGTAACTTTGAATGGTCACTCCACACAAGCAAAGTACCAGCAATGGAGGGGAAAAAAACTCCAGAGAGGTTCCTGAGACAGGAAGTCTAGTCCTGCCAAGAATGTAAAAAGGGTTAACGGAGAGGCAGTTTCTGTAAGCAACACCAGAATGTTTCCTTCCTGCCTTCCTTACAGGATTAGGCCAGTAAATTCTTCTAACAACCGGTTCTCCAAACTGCTTAGAATGTTAACAATCTGTTGTAGCGAATAGGTGCGAACTGGTAGAATCCCACCCCTGCTCTAGGGGTTTGCAACTTTGGCAATGCTGGCTGAGGAATACTGGGAGTTGAAATCCACGTGTCTTAAACTTGCAGTCCTCTGCTCTAAAATATGCCCTGTCAAACTAACTCACCTTCAGTTGATTAGATTTTCTTTAAATTGGTAAATCAGAGCCAGATTGGGGCCAGTCCACATCTCTTGAATAAAGTTGTGTGAATGCAAAGTTCTGTATTTGTCTTGGCACAATCTGCCGACATCATGATTAATTACTGCTCTTCTGGCAGAATCATTAAAAGTGAATTTCAGTTATGCATAAAATGTGGTCTTTTTAGAGTTGCCCACAAAAAGGGAGGCGGGAGCAGTACGGCAGCTTGGAAACCAAAAGTGCATTCCATAAATTGTTTTCAAAGATAGTAAAAGATAATAACTAGGTGACTGAAGTTTCTGCCATGCAAAATTCTAGCTGGAAAGCATACTCTACTCCACTCCATTTCATTCTCCTATTCTATTCTATTCTATTCTATTCTATTCTATTCTATTCTATTCTATTCTATTCTATTCTATTCCATTCCATTCCATTCCACTCCACTCCATTGCTTCCTCATGTTGGGAGTTGACCTCTACATGTCTTAAAAGTTCCCAAGAGTGGAAACACTAACAGACTAATCAACCCACAATGGGATATGGTAGCCCTATCTATGCTTAACAATAATGTCCTTTGTTGTCTTGACACTAAGAGCTGTCAGTGGAAGGACTTACCACAAGGGGTGGTTTCTTCCCCTTCCTTGGAAGTTTTCAAACAGGCTAGGCTAAATAGTCATCAGTTGGAAACAGCACAGCAAATCCTGCAGAGGGTTGGGCTTGATGACCTCTTGAGGTCCATTCCAACCCTGTTTCTAGGAATGCCATTTTTATGCATTCCACAAATGGGTTTTTTTCCCCCTTGGTTATTATTTTTAATTCCCTGTTTCTTCCAGTCTAGACTCCTGGCAGATGGAGAGCTAGGGTAACAATGAAATAATGATAAATAATAATATGGTAATAATAATAGTTAACATGCAAACAATGCAGTAACATTCATCTCAGAGGCAGAAATATGAAATATAAACTATACTCCCACTATATTGTCAACCAATTTGTGGAGCCAACCTAATTTTTTCACAATCGTTTATTTACAAGGGTCTTCAAACTTGACAGCTTTTAGACTTGAGGACTTCAACTCCCAGAATTCCTCCTCCAGCCATGTTGGACCCGATTTACAATGATGGGTTCAAAATAAGTGAGGGAAAAAAAGTTTACACGTGATGCACTTACAGTCCTTTACATTATTAGCCGGTTTAAGCGTCGCGCGCACACAACCACATGGCAAAATAAATACATTCTCCGCTGCTTTTCCTCTTACGCCGTTTGCGTAACACCGATCGGGCCGTTAATGCCAGCAAAGCTCGCCGTTTGCGGCAAGAGCGTTACGGAACATCTTTTCCTCCGCCGTATGCGCATTGCTGCTGAGGACGGAATCGGCGTAGCTCCGCCCACTCCCGCGGCCACCACGGAGTTTGCGCACAAGCGGCCTCTAAGCAGCGGTGGCGACGGCAGCCAAGAAGAGCGAAGGCGCTTCCCGGGCGCGCGCTGAGAAGGAGGAGGAGCCTGATTGGTTCCCGTCGGCCGTGACGCGAGAGCTTGACTTGGCCGACCAAGAGGCGCACTTCTCGGCCTCGGTTGGTACGCGAGGCCCCGGCTTGCGGCCCAGACGGAAGGGTAAGACGAAAAACCACCCTTGCGATGGGGAAGGGCTGGAGGCCGTTTTAACCGAGTCCCGCTGTTAGGAGACTCGCCCTGAATGTTAAAAAAGGAAGAGGGAAGAGCCGAGGGGATTATTAGGAGGTGTGTTGCAGTCCCTCGTGACGGGAATCCCTCCCTCCTCAGAAGTAAGACCTGGTTTTTGCTTCCCACTCTGGTCCTCCCGGCGGTCCAGCGCGTTCCTGAGCATATGCAGAGAGCCGTCTGTGACAGCCAGCTCCCCACTCCATCGACAACGAGGGGTGTAGGACCCCTGACTTTCAAAGGACTGATTTTTAGGAATCTGGGCTAAAAGAAAAGGAGGGAAAGGGGCGGGAACCGGGTTTATAGTATATTTATTTTTAATTTTGATAAAATTTTTGTATTTTTCCTGGCAATGATTGCCAAATGACACACATACACACACACGTTCAAACTGGCAAATCTTTCCTCCTATCTGGGCTAAAATAAAAGGGGAAAAATCTGGGTTTCTAATATATTTATTTTTAATTTTGATTAAATGTATGTATTTATTTTTCCTGGCATTGAAGGCCAAATGAGAGAAAGAGAGCGTGAGAGAGAATATGAAGGATTAAACTGACAGCTCTTTCCCTCCTGTCTGGGATTTAAAAGGGGGTGGAAATCTGGGTTTCTAGTATATTTTTAATTTTGATAAAATTTATTTATTTTTCCTGGCATTACTAGCCAATTGACACACACACACACACATACAAACAGACACAAACTGGCAGCTCTGTCCCTCCTGCCTGGGCTTAAAAAAGAAAAAAAAACATCTGGGTTTTGAGTACATTTATTTTTAATTTTGATAAAAATTTATATGTATTTATTTTTCCTGGCATTGCTGTGCTGACCAATTCTCTCTCTCCCTCCCTCTCGCACAGACAGATTCAAACTGGCAGCTCTTTCCCTCCCTCCTGTCACTATGAACGAATGAGATCCTAACCTTTTGACTCAACCATAAGCGCCTCCGATCATTTAATTTTAAATTTGGGGCTTCGGGAAAAGGGAACTTTTGGGAGGGTGGGGAGGGCTTTTCAGAGAGAGTCCCAGGTTCAAGTCCACTTTTGAAGTAAACAAGTTGGGCCCGGTCACACTAAGCAAGTGGGATATATGCAGGGGTGGGATTCTACTGGTTCTGTCTGGCTCTATAGAACTGGTAGCGCTGAAGAGCACCAGACATAGAACTGGTTCTATGTCTGCTGCTATTTTGGCCCACCCATCCGCCCAGCCTTTTACCTGACCTTTATTTCCTGCTTTTTCAACCTCAGCTGCTGTTCAAGGCATAGCTGCTGCCTCAAACATGCACCCACGCGCAGCTGTCCAGGCAGCAAACTGATGAACTTCCACACACATGCGCAAAACGTAAATCACCAAACCAGTAGTTACACTGGTCGGATCACATCCCTGGATGTATATGAAGAACAAATCAAGCTAATTTCTCTGCAAGGCTGCCTTGCTGCAAAATCCCGGTTGCTTTGATCCATCCAGGAAGACCCTTTTAAAAGGACCTGAGCTAGGAGCTTCAGTACATCCTACAGGAAAAAGGAATCCATTTAAAATATTCCAAAATTATAATTGCTTGGAGAGAGTCAGCAACCCAGGGAGTGAGAGAGCGGGGTGGGTGGGTGGAAGGAAGGATGGATGGATGGATGGATGGGGTCTCCTTGGTGGTGTTTGAGTTTGGTGATATTCTTGCAGACATTTCATGACCAAACTAGGTAACATTCCCTAGTTCTAGAAGGGAATGAGCTTTGTGGAGAAGGAGGAGGAGACAATGACAACTGTGGGGTCCTTGGTGCTCTCTGAGCTTGGTGGTTTTCTTGTAGACATTTCATGACCAAACTAAGTAACATCATCAGTGCTAGAGTAAAGCGGGATTTGCTGTCATTCTGTATTTATATTCTAGGAGCTTGCCTTGTTAGTGTTGATGGGAGTGGTGTTGGTTCTTTGGTTGAGCTGTTTACTATTAGCTTGCTTGGCAGTCCCTTGCTTGGGGTTTTGCTTGCTTCTTGACTGTTAGTCTAATATTAAGCTTGCTATTAATCTCTGCTCATCTAGGTGTTGATTGTTGTGGAGATGTTTTGGTCTTTTTGTTCCTTTTTGGCTTGTCGGTTGTCTCTTTTAAATGGTACGTACGTGGTTGTGTTGTCTGTATGGCCAGTTTGTCAAATAGGTAGTTGGTATGAAGTTAAATATTTCCTTTTTTGTATTGTATTTTGTATCTGTTGCAATTGGGGTGGTGAAAAATTTCTTTGTTTTTCGGTTTTTGCCCTGAATTTATCTAACCATGCCTATTTTGAATGTTTTTAATTATATGTAAATAAAGAAATGTATAAATTTCAATTCTGTATCACGTTCTATGTGGTATAGATGAATTTAATATGGTTGGTCAAGTAAGAATACAGCTTAGTGCTACTGATGTTTTGCTAATGAGAAAATGTCATCTTTTCTGTGGCATAGATTTTAAGATGTCTTGTAATGTTCTGAGATAGATTTAGAAATTTACATGATGTTTAATTAAGCCAGCTGGGAGATGTTGGGCCGATTTCTCAACCCAATTCACCTCACAGGATTTCTTATGGGGAAAATAGGAGAAAGGAATGTTATTTATCACAATAATAAAAACAGGAAATAGATAAAATAAATAAAAATAAAATAATAAGTAATATATGTAAGCAGACACTGTCCCCCTTTATGGTTTGAATGTTTTTTTTTCCATTTCTTTTCTGTTAAATTGTTAAGATAAAGCATTTAAATGAAAGTATAAAAAAGAATGTGCTATATATACACAAAATACCAACACTTTTTTTTCTGTTTCTTGGTTTTGAACCAGGAAAAAAAATGTCCCTCTATGATGATCTGGGAGTAGAAACCAGTGATTCCAAAACAGAAGGCTGGTCCAAAAATTTCAAACTTCTGCAATCTCAGCTGCAAGTGAAAAAAGCTGCTCTGACTCAAGCAAAGGTATAGTAAAAGTCTGCAGAAAAATGCTTATTTTGTTTGTTTTTGTTTGCTTTAATTGTCAACTGCCCAGGGAGCATCACTGCTAAGTAAAATGCTTCATTTAGCAGATAACTTTGATTAAGGCACCAAGCTAGAAATCAGGAGACTGTGAGTTCAAGATCTGCCTTAAGCAAGAAAAGCAACCCGATGACTTTGGGTCAGTCATCAGGAGACAGTGAGTTCTAGTCCCACCTTAGGCATGAAAGCTGGCTGGGTGACTTATGGCCACTCACCGGGAGATAGTGAGTTCGAGTCCTGCCTTAACATGAAAACCCAATTGGGTAACTTTGGCCCAATCACCAGGAGACAGTGAGTTCTAGTCCCACTTTAGGCATGAAAGCTGGCTGGGTGACTTTGGGCCACAGAGCTCCCTCTCAGCCCAACCCACCTCACAGGATTGCTGTAGGGAAAATAAGAGGAGGATGACATGTTGGATATATTCGCTGCCATGAGTTATTTGTAATAAATAATAAAAGTGGGACACAAATTAAATTAATACTACTTCTCATAGATGTTACTTCCAATACTGATTGATAAAAAATAAACTTTCCAGGATTTTTAGAATACCCTTAAGCTCTGGCTATACACGTAGTCCTCGACTTAAGACCATACTAGAGGCTGCCTGTTGCAGTTCTAAAGCAGGTCACCCATATGATGATGATTATTATTATAACGTTATCATAACATCTTGGGGGAGAACCCTGTACTACAGTTGGAAGATTTCATCATGTTCATTTGACTTCCGTTATGTGAAAGACAATCTAGAGAATGGGCGTTGATAGAAGTTACCGTGAACGCCCTTTCTATCTATGCTGCAAGAGAGCCCAGGATGGGTAGACTCCTTCTTATGATGTCATTTAGCTGAGTCTGTACTAAGATATAAAAGCCAGCCCACAGAAGAAACCCCAGCTTTGGCGAAGATTCTTGACAGACTGAAAGGTGTCTCTGAAAGCAAAAAAAGAAAACAGAAATATGTCTTACTCTCTCCGGACGAATCAAGGGAGGGGCTGGGCTCTCTTGCAGCATAGATAGAAAGGGCGTTCACGGTAACTTCTACCAATGCCCATTCTCCTCATGCTGCAGCGAGAGCCCAGGATGGGACATACCAAAGCTTGCATGTCCACGGGCGGGTCCTCGTCCGGCTTATCATACCGACTATGGAACCACTCGTTGAAGCACCCGTCTGCCGAAGGCTGCAGTCACCGAGGCAAAGGCATCCAGATGGTAGTGTTTGATGAAAGGAGATGGGGATGTCCAAGTTGCTGCACGACAAATCTCCAAGAATGCTTGGGTCGCCCAGGCAGCAGAAGTGACTGCGCTTCTGGTAGAGTGCGCCGTCAGACCTCGGGGAACCGGAAGGGCCACAGCTTTGTAGGCCTGCTCAATGGAAGTCCTGACCCACGTGCTAATAGTAGGAGAAGAGGCCTTGTACCCCAAGTGAGAAGGGGAAAAGGAAACAAACATGGCTTCCGACTTCCTGAAGGAGGAAGTGAGCTTAATGTACATTCTAAGAGCCCTTCTTATGTCTAGCGTATGCCACTGCCGCTCTAAGTCATGGTGCGGAAGGGGACAGAAGTCAGGCAACACAATGTCCTGGGACCTGTGAAACCAGGAGTTAACCTTTGGAATAAATGAGGGGACCAAACGGAGAACAACCCTATCATTGTGAAAGGAACAAAGTCCTGTCTGATGGAAAGAGCAGCAAGCTCAGAAACCCGTCTGGCTGAAGTGATGGAAACTAGGAACACTACCTTCAGGGTCAGGAAACGGAGAGACACTGTTCTAAGGGGTTCGAAGGGGGGCTTCGTAAGGGCATTAAGGACCACATGAAGATCCCAGGAAGGATACCTGTGAACCACCGGTGGGTGCAGGTTTGAAGCCCCTTTCAAAAACCTCCTGACTACAGGGTGATGTGATAAGGAAGAGAGCGAACCCCATGAAAGAACAGAGGAGAGGGCCGCTACCTGCCTGCTTAGAGTGTTGGGGACCAAACCTTTCTCCAGACCATCCTGAAGGAATCTAAGAATTCTGCCAACTGGGCTGAATCGGGAGAGAGACCCTCTCTAAGGCATCATCGGGAAAAAACCTTCCAGGTGGCATCAGAGATGCGCCTTGTAGAGGATTTGTGAGACGGCAGGATAGTGAGGATGACCCTTTCTGGAAGATCAGCCTCCTCTAGCCACTACCGCTTAAACGCCACACTGTCAGCTTGAGCCACTGGGGCTCTGGGTGGAGCAAAGCCCCTTGGTGAAGAAGATTAGATGGGCTGGGATCCTTCAAGGAGAAGCCACAGATAGGTTGACCAGGCCTCCTTGGCCAATAGGGTGCCAACAGGAGGGGCTCTGCTTGTTCCACTAACATTTTCCGAATTACTGCCAGAATGATGGGAAGCGGGGGAAGGCGTAGAGGAGACCCTTGGGCCATCTGCACCGAAGAGCCTTGGTCCGCTCCGCTCCCTGGCAAAGAAACCTGGTGAAGAATCTGGTGATTTGGGCGTTTTGAGGAGTGGAGAAGAGATCCATCACCGGTGTTCCGAATCTGAGGGAAAAGTCCCTGAATAGAGACGGAGGAATGGACCATTCTGTCTGGTCGACTAGGCTCTTGCTGAGCCAGTCAGCCTGGGAGTTGTTGACCCCGGAGATGTGGTCCGCCGAGATTGACAACAGGTGCTACTCTCTGCCCATAACCCCAACCGTTGAGCCTCTCTCATGAGGGCTTTGGACCTCGTCCCCCCTTACCGGTTGACATGAGCCTTTGCGGCCATGTTGTCTGTAAGGACTAGAACATGAGAGCCGGTCACCGATTGTCTGAAGTGCTTGAGAGCCAGAAATTGGTCTGAGCTGTAACCAATTTATGGGAAGGGTCTGCTCTGACCTGGACCAACACCTTGAGCTATCTGGCCCTGCATATGGGAACCCCAACCCAGGAGGCTGGCATCGGTGGTTATCACTAGCCTGTCTGGGTCCCTAAACAGGAGACCCTTCCTGATTGACGTGGAACACCACCAATTGAGTGATCGCTGGATTTGATGGCTCTTTTTGGTGTTGATGGAAAACCCGTGACTCTGGAGACATGACAGGGTAATTTGCAGATCCCAGTGGGCCGAATGGATGGAGGAGGACAGAATCAACATGTTGTTCAAGTAGCATTGGATCCTCACTGGGACAAAACGCAGAAATGCCACCAATGCTGCCAGAACCTTTGTGAAGACCCTTGGAGCCGATGAGAGGCCGAAGGGAAGTGCTCGATACTGTTAATGGGCATTCTGATAACAGAAACAGAGAAACTGGCGATGATGAGGCCAAATGGGGATGTGGAGTGAAACCTCCATGAGATAATGGAAGAAAGGAGGTCGGCCTCCCGAACGCTCTCTAAAGTAGAATGCAGAGTTAAATCGCCTGTATTTTACAGATTGGTTGAGGAATTTGGGATCCAAGATGGCTCGCCACCCCCCCGAGGCTTAGGAATGATGACAAGGCGGGAGTAAAATCCAAATCCCCGTTGAGAGGAGGGAACAGGTTGAATAGCCCTGATGTCAAGAAGGTGTTGAATGGCCTGATTCATGAGGGATTTCCTTGAAATGTCCCAAGAAACAGGACAGATCAAAAAAAATTTTCTGGGGATGGCGTTAGGAAGTCCAATTGTAACCCTGACCTAATAGTGCTGAGGACCCAGGCGTCCATCATTGACTCCTCCCATTTGGAGGCAAAGAAGGCTAGGCGACCTCCGATGGGTGGTGAGAACGAGGGATTACTTAGAGCGACGGAAGAAATGACGCCCTCCCCCCCGAAAGGGCCGTTTGCCAGCAGAAGGTTGTTGTCTGCCAGATGCTTCCGCACGTTGGTCTTGGCATTGGGAGTACGGCCTCTGAGAGCGAGGGAAGCGGGAGGAGGTCTCCGCTCGAAAGGTAGGAGGGCGATAAGGAGCTGGGCGTCGGCTCTCTTCTGAGAGGAAGAGAGAATATTACGTTTATCTCTGGTTTCAATGAGATAAGGCTCCAGAACATCGCCAAAAAGTTTATCGCCTATGAAGGGAACTGAAGCTAACTTCCATTTTAGGCGTGACTCCGCCTGCCAGTTTCAGAGCCATAAAAGTCTTCTAGCTGCTACTGAAAATGCCATGGCCCTAGATGCGAATTTGGCGGAATTGAGAGTGGCATCTGTAGTGAATTCTGCAGCTGCAATAATTTAGTTGAGGTCTTGGGGAGACCGGAGGTCAGAAGCAGGCAATCTATTCTGGAGTTGGCGAAGCCACCGTATGGATGACTTCGTGAAAAAGGATGCTGCTGTTGAAGCCCGAACAGCCCATGCAGCGGCCTGGTGATTGCGCTTGAGGGTCTGTTAGGAACGTTTATCATCCGGTTTCAGGATATCTTCTGGCTCAGTAGGAATGCCAGAGGATGAGAACGAGGACACAACTGGAATGTCAACAGAAGGCACTGTTAGCGCATTGTCCAGGGCTGTGCTGACGTTGTAAGGGCGAGGACCTCCACCCCCCTGCCAAAGGAGAAGCGCACTGTTCCTTGACCATGTCCAGGAACAATGTGGGAGAAGGCAAAACTTCTGCATGCACTACAGGCTTGGAGAAAAGCGAGTCTCCTTGGCCAGAGGGATCTCCTTGTGGCTCAGGAGCCACATCCTCTGGCGACAGCTTGGCAGTGACCAAGGCCTTGCTGAGTAATGGCCTGAAACGGGTAGGGTTGAAGACCAATGCGGAGGTTGCCCCTGTAAAGAATCCATAGCACACAGCATACACGTGCAGTCGCCCTTCCAAACTGTGGCCTAAGCTTTACCAGCTTAGTCAGCAAACATGCCACGCTCTGCTGCTAGTGAGCTACAGAAAGAGCCATGCCTGCTCTGGGCGAGAATCTTCTTCTTCTGAAAGGTTTTTTGTCATAAAATTCGCCCTCTTCACGCTCTGAACGAGAAGAGTAACTGTGTTCAGATGGTGAAGCCCCTCCCTCCTCATCAGCCTCCCCCCCATTCTGGTAGAGAAGAATGGACCCTGAGGTCCTGAGGCCTGTGAAATTCAGGGTGAGGAGGCAAGGAACTTTAGGTTGAGAAAGGGAGAAGGGCCTGAACCCTTTCCAGAGGTCGAAGAATTTGCTTGAAGCGTTTAGCCAATCCCTGTCTAATGGCCAATGAAACAACATCTTGGATATCCCCTGGCCTATGCTCAAAGGTAGAGGCTGTTTGTGGGAGTGAAGGTGGCTTCAGGCCTAGATTGAGAAGAAGCTCGAGGCCTGGAGGAAAGGGGGGGTGGGGCATAGGGCCCAGAAGCCTGTTGGAAATAGGGCCCGGATCTGCTGAGATCCTGAGGATCTGATGGTTCTGCAGAGGCCCCAGGAGACCAGGATGGAGGAAGAAAAGGCTCATGAATAACTTCTCCTCCTCTGGGAGGGCTTGGCTGGGGCCCATGGGTATCACCTGAAACTTGTTGCAGTTGCCCTCTCATCTGTTGAATTGTTCTGTTAAACTGCCTGTCTAAGGCCGCATGTCTGCACTTTTCTGCCCTCAACTCAGCCAGAGTTGCCTTCTTAGGGGCTAGAGCCTTAGCTCTGATTTTAGAAGCCAGCTCCCTCTGGACTGATTGGTTGCACTGCTTGTTTTTTTTTCCTCTTATTGGGCTTAAGAGACTGATCCACTGGGGGGGGGGGGGGGGGACTCTGCCTGAGCCTTATCCTGATCCATTTGTAGAAAGAAAGACTCCTGAGTTGGGAAGAAGCTGCTTAGAAACTCAGAATAAGGCCTTTAGGGTATAAAATGGCCTCCGGGCTTACAAAATGGCCGCTCACCTTGTGGTGGAAGGCTTCAATCCAAGATGGCTGCTGACTAGGGAAAACAAGATCTGAGATAGAATTGCTTCTTAGGCTATAAGGAGCCCCGAGCAAAGTCAGCAGAAGAAAGCACAGCCGCCCACACAATCAGCTGGCTGGAGCTGTTATCAGCTTTCCCAATGTTTTTACCACTTGCCCACCTTTCCTGAATAGCCTTCTAGCAACAATGTTGCAAGAGAGAGAGAACCCTGCTCTCCTGAAAGAGCAGTCACCCAGATCCCTGGAAGCTGCTGAAACAAGGAAAAAAAGTCCCAAAGATCATTTGTTTATTGCTAGTACTGTCAGACACTTTCAGAGACACAGCTGCTGACTAAAAGAAGCTGAGCCAAAAGCTGGGGTTTCTTCCGGGGGGCTGGCTTTTATATCTTAGTACAGACTCAGCTAAATGACATCATAAGAAGGAGTCTACCCATCCTGGGCTCTCGCTGCAGCACGGAGGAGAAACACAAGGTCATTTTGCAACATTCACATCATGTAAAATGTTAAACATGTTTTCAGCAGTGTTCCCATCCATGTAAGCAATGGTGGGATTTGGTTTTATTTTAAATTTAAAGATCATAGAACAAGAAAAAATGGGAAGTCCTTCATTGGAGCAGTTTTTTTCCTCAGGAATTCCAGTATATTCCAATCGTTGTAGAAGTTTGGGAGGTTATTTTTTTCTCAAATGTGCAGCCATTTTGTGCAAACTTTGGTTTTTCTGTGTTAGGTATCGTTGAATTCATTCATATATCTAAATAGATTATGCTGTATAGTAGCTGGAACAAGATTTCACTTATCTAAGGGGAAATGATGATTAAATCAGATACTTAAGAGATTATCTTGTCATGAACATGTACATGCCATCAGGATTCTACTGATGTATCTTTAAATTAAAATATATTGATAAGCCTTTTGTGATCAAGTCTTTATTTAAATATCATTGTGAATGAACACAACTAAATTTACATGCAATCAAATTGCCTTTTTCTGGTGGCAGTTACTTAGAAGCATGTGTTATCCTCTTGGTGTTTCAATAGTAGGACCTTTGGACTACACTTCCCATCTCCATTGTCTGCCGAATGGGGAAGACAGAAATTGTAATTGAGGCTATCAATACTATTCTATTCCTATTCTATTCCATTCCATTCCCTTTCCTGTTATTCTGTTCTATTCTATTCCTATTCTATTCCATTCTATTCCCTTTCCTGTTATTCTGTTCTATTCCTATTCTATTCTATTCTTTTTCTTGTTATTCTCTTCTCTGTCTGTTGTGTGTCTGTCTGTCTGCCTGCCTACCTACCTATCTTTCTTATCATGCAATATTGCAGGCTGGCTCTGCCTACGGCCAGGAGTTCGATCCTGAGCATCTCATCTCAAGGTTGACTCAGCCTTATATCCTTCAGAGGTCAGTAAAATGAGGACCCAGATTGTTGAGGCAATAAGCTGACATTTGTAAACTACTCAGAAAGTGTTGCAAAACATTGTGAAGCGGTATATAAGTCTAAGTGCTATTTCTAAATGCCATTGCTATCTATATCATATCTATCTATTATCTATCTATTAAATTTGTTTTCTGCTGTTCTTTATAATCTCAGGTTGTGATGAGAGGAACAAAATGCGGGTCATGGAATAAGCTGTCTGAAACGTATGTTTTATTTTGTGGGGGCATTTCATTTTAGAGCCAGAGGTCAAAACAAAGCACAGTCCTTGCTCCTGTCATCGACCTGAAACGAGGCAGCGCTTCGGATGAGCGCCAGATAGCGGACACCCCACCCCACGTGGCGGCTGGCTTGAAGGTGAGATGGGGCTTATCAAACGGGCCACGCAGTATCCTGACCAAGAGGCTGTCAGCCCTTTGAGGGCAGCCTTCCTCTGGAGAAAAATATCTCCCATCAGGACCAGCTAGGGCAGTGGTTCTCAATCTCGGCGACTTCAAAGTGTGTGGACCTCGACATCCAGAATTCCACAGGCAGCACAGAATTGTGGGAGTTGAAGTCCACACACATCAATTGTGAAGTCCACACATTTTGGGATTCTCGTCTGCCCACTGCCAGGAGTTTGTTCCTGACTGTCTCAAAGTTGACTCAGCCTTCCACCTTTCCAAGATCGATAAACTGAAGACCCAGCTGGTTGGGGGCAATATGACATTGTAAACTGCTCAGGGAGTGCTGTAAACAACAACTGAATGAAAAACTGCTGGTGACCTACCAATAAGAACGTATTTTTTTAAACAAACTATATTAATTTTACAATTAAAATAAACAACACACACATGTAGAAAAGAAGTGAAACAGTTGAGAAGTAAAAGAGAAGAGAGAAAAAGAAAAAAGAAGTAAAAGTAAAAAGAAATCAAAAAGTGATTAAAAACAATTTCATCTTTGATAGTTTGTGGGTCATTATTTCTATCCTTATTTTATGCCATTTTACAAGTAATCCTTAACACGAATATATAATTACCACTACAATTATAGCTTATCCTCTTTTACAATGCTATGTAGCCCATCTTTGATCTAACCATTCATAGCAGCAGTTCCAGCTCTCATAATACATTGATGTTTCTTTATCTTTTAATGCTAGGGTTAATTTATCCATCTCTACACAATTTAGTATTTTTTGAATAATCATTTCCTCTGATGGAGTATGAGGTTGTTTCCAACATTGTGCAAAAGCCAATCTAGCTGCCGCCAATATATGTAATATTATATACTTCACTTTTTTTGGAAATTGTTTATTAAAGATCCCAAATAGGAAGAACTCTGGTTTGAATTCAGTCTGTTCTGCTGTCATTTCCCCTCCAGCCATGTTTTAATTCTCTGCCAGTATCTTTGTGCTTCTGTACAGGACTACCACATGTGAAAGTATGTTCCCTCCTTTTTTTTTTTTGCATTTCCATCAGTTCGGATTCATATTGGGGTGCATCTTTGCTAATCTTGAGAGGGAGAGATGCCACCTATAAAACATTTTATAAGCATTTTCCTTGTATGATGCCATTTTGTGATTTTATTATTTCTATTCCAGACCCTCTCCCATTCTGTTCCGATAGAGAGTATTTTAACTTACGGCACCTGTGTCTGGTTTGCCAATTGCACAATGGCAAATAGGACAGCGCTCCAGAGGGTTAACCTTACTACCCAGAGGATCATGGGTTGCCCTCTCCCGTCTTTGGAAGAGCTTTAGAGCGCCCGCTGCCTTAAGAAAGTTCAAAACATTCTCAAAGATCCATCTCATCCTAGGCACCCTTTTTTTAAACTATTACCATCTGGCAGACGGTACAGGAGAATAAAAACAAGGACAAATAGGCTGAAAAACAGCTTCTATCTCAGGGTAATAACTACTGAATTCTACTGCATAGTGCATTATTAATCCAATATGGGGTTTTCCGTTCAATGTATAGAATGTGAAGGATGTGTGTTTGTGTTTATTTTCATAGTCATAATGCACACTGAAGATGGTATTTAATTTCGTTGTACGAGGTGCAATGACAAAAAAGTAAACTAAACTAAAGCAGCGGCCCCCAACCTTTCGGGCACCAGGGACTGGAGAGAGGTTTTATGGCAGACCAGAGGAGACAAAGTTTCATGTGCTGTCTGCATCCCACGGATAGGGATTTGCTTGCTTGCATAGCCCAGTTTCTAACATGATATGGTCCAATGCCGACCCACAGAGCAAGGGTCAGGGACCGCATCTGTAAAGCACTATGGAGTGATATATAAGTCTAGGTGCTATTGGTATTGCTATTAATCCAGGCCTTTCCTAAGAGCTTAAAGACCTGGCTGTGCCGGTTTGGCTTGGGACTTTAATGTAGGGGCTTCATGCTGAGGGTGGTTGATTGGTTAACAACAGATCCCACCCTCTTGCCCTCCCATCATATTCCCTCTCCCTCCCTTCCCCATCTTTTTAGCTAGCTATTTTATTTACATTATTATAAATTACACATAATTAAGCTTTTGATATTGTAAACTGTCCACATTTACTATTGCGGCAAGATGGGAAGTTAATACATTTTATAAATAAAACTAGCAGGGTACCCATGCTTCACTACGAAACTATGTGATCGAGCTTAGTTTTTGGGGAGGAAAACAAGGGGAAAAAAATTCTGCCTCTGCCTACCAGCATTCATCGGTGTTCATCTATCTGTGTGAGAGAGTTGAGGCTGTTTGGAAACTGAAAGAATATTTACTGTGTGAGCAAGAAGGAAACAACAAGGAGCCTGGGTATGGCTTAGCTCAACTGCAGTTGGAACAGATTTCGTTTCAGGTGGGAAATGGGAGTAGAACTCCTTAGCACCAGGGCGTGTTAATAACAATATAGGAAATACTAATGCTCTGATGGTCATTTTGAAAAATCCTTTCTCAGTGAACACCTAGAAGCCAAGAGGAACATAGGTGCCAAATTTCAAACTCGTAGGCTTTACGGTTCTGGAGATTTTGTGATGATGCATGAGTGGTATTTCTCTTTTAAATATATAGAAGATAGAAGATAATATAACTATGGGCATCTTGAAATGAATCCGAAAAATAAATTCGCAAGTGCCATGAAGATAAGGAACCGTCTCCTCAAAAGCAGGATGTCAACCCTGAAGCAAATCTGGCCGCAGCCATTTTGATGCTTCAGTGTTACGGAGTTGAGGGTTAGGGAGGAGAGATTAGAGATAGCTGGAGTTGTGTAGTCAAAACAAAATACTTTTCCCTGGGAACCAAGGACGTTCTCATGTCTGGCTGGAAGAAGGAGGAGTGATGTCATCAGACCAGCAGATGCTGCAGTGATTGGGCCATGTGACTGATTGAGGGAAAAACTTTTACTTTTATTTAGGTGAAAACCAAGGGGCCTCCCAGAGTTGGTTTTCACCAGATATGTGATATTTCCAGTAAAGCTATTCTTTGAGGAATCTACCTGCCTTGGGAATCTTGCTTACAAGGGGTCTATTACCTGGAACCCTGACACAGGATTATTATAAAACAGCTGGTTTGAACAAGACAGTTCTGGCATTGGTGCACAGCTAGCTTATTTTCAGTCTTTTCACTTGAGCACAGTTTCCATCTCATTCTGGCAAATAAACGGAGCATCTCCTTTTGGGCAAGAATTGCATTGCATACTTTTTGTTGTTATGTCTTTCCATGTTTCATCACAGGATCCCGTCCCCAGTGGATTTTCAGCGGGGGATGTATTGATTCCTTTAGCGGATGAGTACGACCCGATGTTCCCGAACGATTATGAGAAAGTCGTGAAACGCCAGCGGGAAGAACGGCAAAGGCAGCGCGAGCTGGAGAGGCAGAAAGAGATTGAAGAAAGGGAGAAGTAAGTCATCAGCATTCCCCTCCCCATGGTCACGTGATTAAAATGTAGTAACTTGGTTCTGTCAGAGTGTTGATTTGAATTTAATTGTATTTGCACAATATTGGAAAAATGAGGGAACTTCTACAAATGAAAGCATAATTAAAAAAGTATTGGAATGTGTGGAAATGTTTAATAGGTTAACGATAAAGGATAAAAGAGGATACAGAATACTTTTTAACATGGGATTTGTTTTACAAATGGCTAGATCAGGGGTCTTCAAACTTGACAGCTTTAAGACTTGTGGACTTCATCTCCCAGAATTCCTCCTCCTGTCATGTTAGCTCAGGAATTCTGGGAGTTGAAGCTCACAAGTCTTAAACTTGCCAAGTTTGAAGACCCTTGGGTTAGAATAGTAGAGGTAGAAATTAGAAGTTGGAAGAATACTAGTATATACAAGTAAATCCAGTGGTGGGATTCAAATTTTTTTTTTACTACTGGTTCTGTGGGCATGACTTGGTGGGTGTGGCAGGGGAAGGATACTGTAAAATCTCCAGTCAGAGGTGATATTTGCCAATTCTCCAGACTACTCAAAATTTCTGCTACCGGTTCTCCAGAACTGGTGAGAACCTGCTGAATACCACCTCTGAGTAAATCTTGTTATTATTATTGATATTATGTATAGGTAAATTGACCCAGACAGTACACTGTTTATAAAGCACTCATGAATGTTAAAGAAAAATGTACAAATAAAATTAATTTTTTTAAAAGTAATCACTTGGCAACAACTGATTCTACTTTATGGCGAGGATCCCCTTTAGCCACCTTTTGATGAGCAAAGTCAGTGGGGAAGCCAGAGTCACTTGATAGTTGTGTAACTAACTTAATAATACCAGTGATTCACTTAACAACTGTGGCAAGAAAGATCGTAACATGGGGCAAAACTCACTTCATCCCTGTCTTGTTCAGCAGTGGAAATTTTGGGCTTAGTTGTAGTTGTAAGTCGAGATTTTGCCTGTACGCACATATAAGCAGAATTAAATTTTGTATATAAAACCCTTTTTTATGAATTGGAACTATATTTTATCTGATTTTTATGAATGGCTAGTGCAAATGGGTTATCATTTTGCCATTCCTCGGTAACTTTTGAAACACATTGGAATAAACAGTTTAAATGTAGATAGTGGAAACGAAAAGGATTAAGGGCAGAGCTCACTAAGAATTTAGCCAATGTTTGGATATATTCTATCCAGATTTCCTTTGGGGACAATTGTCATCTTATTTTCTGTTTCCATTTCAAGGAGGCGCAAAGACAGACACGAGGCAAGTGGGTTTTCCAGACGGCCGGATCCAGATTCGGATGAAGATGAAGATTACGAGAGGGAGAGGCGGAAACGAAGTGAGAAACTCTTTTAGTTACCAAGCATATACATGAATCAAAAACGTAACCAGTGGGTGTCTGGTAGCATCTTCTCTAAACAATACATTTTATTTAAAAGGTTTTTGTGACCTGCAACATACTTTGCAGAATATGTCTGCCTTTTAATAAAAAAAATGTTAGAAAATGTACTACCAGGCTCCTCCTGATTTTTGGCCACCGTAGATTGTCTTCTTAAATTTTCACAAGTGGATATAGATGAGATCTCCCCCTTTACTGTGGACTTCTAACCCATCTAAATTCCACTTGAAGCAGCAGAGGCCCATCCAGCTAGCACCTCTCCTTCCTGACCTGATTTTTATTTGGTGCCTTCTCATTTATGAAAGGTTTTGTCTGACTACATCAGCAGCACTGCAGTGCACTAGCTTATGGATACAATAGAAACCCAGAAAAGCTGGCTTCCCTACTCCGCTCAAATCAGGGATTGTCAAGCGCAAAGAATCAGGAGCATTTGCAAGGTGGCAGCATAGAAGATTTAGTCATTCTTATACACTAGAATCTGGTCAACTAAAATTCCACTCTAAATTGGTGCCAGATAAGGGTTAGCAGAATTCACAAACCACTGGAGTTCGATTGTTTGTGGCAATGCAATGACTCTAAGCTAATGACTTGTTTAACTCCGCCCCCACCAGCTCTGCCTGCTCTTCTCTTACATCGCTAACCCGTTCCAAAACTTGTGTTCTTTTTTAGCCCAAAGCTTAATGGCCCATTTATGGTGACCATGAGAAACAGCTATGATTCACAGCAGGGTGAACCCTGGAGATCGTCAATCATCTCAGGGGCTGCTTGGGAATTGGTCATAGACCCATTAATTTTTGAGTGATCTAAGTGTCTATGGAAGAAGTTCTCATTATTCTAACTACCTAGATTTTTAATGCAGCAAGCTTTGCAGCAGAAAAAAAAAAACCACAACCAAGAATTGTGGCCTTTAAAGATGAATACATTCATGATACAATAGCTTTCATAGATTTATTTTATTTTATTTCTCCTTTTTCTTATACAGGTATGGGAGGAGCTGCCATTGCGCCACCTACTTCTTTGGTTGAGAAGGACAAAGAACGTAAGCATGTAGATAATTTTTCTTTAAATTGCAGGTAGTCCTCGACTTACAACCGTATCAGCCCAGAGTCACCTCATAGTGAGATGGGCAGCAAACAAACATAAATAAATGGACCGTGGAATTTTCAGCATAAATCTTTATGGTCATAAATCGAGGCACTTACATGATTAGACCCAATTTTATGACTTTTTTTGTGACATTAAGGAAACACTATGGTTGTTATAAGCAAATCCATGTGTTTGTTATGAGTGTTTTTTTTTTTGCTGGAAACCAGCTGAAAAGGCCAGAAACTTTGGTTGGGGGGTGGGTTGTAAATTATGTCACATCATGGCAGAACTCCCTAACTGGCTATAAAGATAAGCCAGTTGCCAAGTATCCAGAATGTGGTTATGTGACCCTTGAGGTATGTGCAGCCATTGGAACTCTGGAACCAGGTCATAAGTAGCTTTTGATGAGTCCATTGTAACCATTCAGTCGCTAAGCAAGAACTACCTGTCGTCATTTTGGTTTTAAGGATCTAGTTCCAAAATCATTCAATTGCTTTGGACATCTGCCACGGCTCGATTTATTGGCATCTAGCAGTGCGAAGAAGCAAATTGCAATGTTTCATTGTGGGAACGCTTGAAAGGGATTCTGAGTTCCGAAGTACTTTGGGGTTAATACTTCTTAGACTGAAAAGCAGGCATGAAACATGCCTACAGATTTGATCATTGGAAGGACTGGAAGGGATGTAGGAATGAGGTAGTGGGATCCTGAAGTCAATTTTAACTGCTGTCTTGTGTTTTATAGCTCTTCAGAGCTGCTTTGTCAGCTTGCAAAGTGTTAGCCATAAATTAGACAAGAGACAGAAGGAAAGGAAAGGAAAAAGAAGGAAGGGAAAAAGAGAAAGAAAAAGGAAAGATAGAAAGAAGCTGTGACTAAAGGGATTCTGTCTCAATAGGGCAGTGATGAAAGCCCTTAAAATAAACCTGCTATTTACAAGGGAAGGGGAGAGAGAGAGAGTGAATGAGAGAGAGAGAGAGAAAGAAAGAAAGAAAGAAAGATGCTGTGACTAATCAAATAAAGGGATTCCATCTCATAAATAGGGCAGTGATGAAGGCCCTTAAAATAAACTTATTTTGTAGAAGAGAAGAGAATTCTTTCTTGGTCAAGTGTGATTGGACACACAAGGAATTTGTCTTCAGTGCATAAGCTCTCAGTTTACATGAAAAAAATACATCAAGAATCATAATGATAGTCATAGGATACTAAATCATAGGATACTTAATGATAGTCATAGGATACTAAATCAGCAATCAAAATCATACTAGGAAACTTAATAACAATATAAATTGTAAAGGTCAAGTAAAGCATCGGAATCGATGTTTCGAGATTTTTGCCTTGATGATGGTAAAATGTCCTGTCTTCTTTTCCACAGCTTTATCCCCCTACGAGGAAGAGTCCAGGCCTCGTGGTTCATCATCCAAGGTTGCCATTCCTCCCCCGATGTACGACGAGCCTGAGAGACCTCGTTCCCCAACCGGGCCCAGCAATTCCTTCCTCGCAAATATGGGGTGAGCCTCGGGCAGACTTCCCTCAAAAGACCACTAGGGGGCAGTAGCGAAACACATTAGGAATTGAGAATATTTTACAAGAGGTTGGGATTCTCAACTTGCGTTCAGGCATCAGGGCGGCTGGTGTGAATTTAAAAGTTCGGAAACGCTTTCTGCTAACCGTGGCTTGGCCTCCTGCTGTCCAAGGTACTGTCTTGGGGCAAGAGATTGGACTGAGATCCCTAAGATTGTTGATGCAACTAGTTGCTACTCTCAAGCCATTAAAATATGGTGATGCAGTTAGCTCACAGGTTCGTCTATTTGCCCTCATTTCACTTGAAATCATGGTTAATTCTAGAGGACGCACTGAGTCCAGAGATGGAAATTGCATCTGGGCTCTTGTGGAGGAGGAAAGGGAAAATAGCAACAAAATGAAGAAGAGATTTTAAATGTTTGAACGTTTTAAACCAAAGGTTACCCTTGGAAACCAAATCCTTTAAAAAGTCCCCAAAGGATATATGTGTGTGTGTGTGTATGTTAAGGTTTGAGCTGATAAATAATTAAACAAGGGAGACTGGGATAGATTTATTTCGAGCTATTTAGCTCTTTATATACACAAAGTATATATATATATATCTGTGTGTGTGTGTGTGTGTGTAAGGTTTTGAGCTGATAAATAATTAAATAAGGGAGACTAGGATAGATCTATTTCGAGCTAGTTAGCTCTCTTAAGCTAGCCATACCCTTACTGGGATTCAAACCAGGGAAGTATTACATGTGAAGCAGTTGTAATTGCCACTAGACCACTGGCTCTCTCCTTATCAGCAGAGGCAGGGGAATAAGTATATACTTTGTGTTACAACACCCTGTTAAGCCCCAACTAGCTCGAAATAGATTCCTAGTCTCCCTTATTTAATTATTTATCAGCTCAAAACCTTACACACATGTAAACTAAAGACAACGAAACAAATAGCTTTCTGTCGGTATGGTCTCTGGTGATGAGCCGAAAGACAGAAAAGAAAGCAGTATGCTTTCTCCCTTAATTGGGGCTTAACAGGTTGTTGTAATACAAAGTATATACTTATTCCCCTGCCTGAGCTGATAAGGAGAGAGCCAGTGGTGTAGTGGCAATTACAACTGCCTCACATGTAATACTTCCCTGGTTCGAATCCCAGTAAGGGTATGGCTAGCTGAAGAGAGCTAACTAGCTCGAAATAGATCTATACTAGTCTCCCTTATTTATTATTTAAAATTATCAGCTTAAAAACCTTACACACATGTAAACAAAAGGCAACGAAACAAATAGCTTTCTGTCGGTATGGTCTCTGGTGATGAGCCGAAAGACAGAAAAGAAAGCAGTATGCTTTCTCCCTTAATTGGGGCTTAACAGGGTGTTGTAATACAAAGTATATACTTATTCCCCTGCCTGAGCTGATAAGGAGAGAGCCAGTGGTGTAGTGGCAATTACAACTGCCTCACATGTAATACTTCCCTGGTTCGAATCCCAGTAAGGGTATGGCTAGCTGAAGAGAGCTAACTAGCTCGAAATAGATCTATACTAGTCTCCCTTATTTATTATTTAAAATTATCAGCTTAAAAACCTTACACACATGTAAACAAAAGGCAACGAAACAAATAGCTTTCTGTTGGTATGGTCTCTGGTGATGAGCCGAAAGACAGAAAAGAAAGCAGTATGCTTTCTCCCTTAATTGGGGCTTAACAGGGTGTTGTAACACAAAGTATATATATATCCTAGTCTCCCTTATTTATTATTTAAATTATCAGCTCAAAACCTTACACACACACACACACACACATATATAATCGCCAAGCATCTGAATTTTGATCACGTGACCAGGGGGCTGCTGCAACAGTTTTTAAAAACACTCATAAGTCCCTTCTTCCAGTTGCCGTTGCAACTTTTTATTTATTTATTTATTTTATTTATTTATTTATTTGTCAAAAGCTTACAATATAACAGAAACAAGAATAAACATAAGTTTAAGTAGAGGAAATGGGTGTGAATAAATGGGGACAGGAGGACAGGGACGGGAGGCATGATGGTGCACTTATGCACGTCCCTTACAGACCTCTTAGGAATGAGGCGAGGTCAATAGTGGATAGTTAAAAGGAGTGGGAGGGTTAGAGGATGTAACAACAGAGTCAGGTAGTGCATTCCAGGCATTGACCACTCTGTTGCTGAAGTCGTACTTCTTGCAATCGAGTTTGGAGTGGTTTACATTTAGTTTATAACTGTTATGCGCTCTAGTGTTGTTGTTGTTGTTGTTGTTAAAGCTGAAATAACTTGGAACGATCACTAGAATAACAGAATTGGAAAGGACCTTAGAGGTCTTCTAGTCCAACCCCCTGCTCAAGCAGGAGACCGTATACAATGTCAGATACATGTTTGTCCAAACTCTTCTTAAAAACCTCCAGTGTTGGAGCACCCACAACTTCTGGAGGCAAGCCATTCCACTGGTTGATTGTTCTTCGTGTCAGGAAGTTTCTCCTTAGGTCTAGGTTGCTTCTCTCCTTGGTGAGTTTCCATCCACCAAATGAACTGTTGCAAGTCGGGGACCAAGCTGCCCTTTAGAGAGCCATCCAACTGCGCCCGCGGGACTTGATCTCCCGCGCCTGGTAAGCTCCGCTCATTCTCCCTTCTTGTCTCCAGAGGCACGGTGGCACACAAGATCATGCAGAAGTACGGCTTCAGAGAAGGGCAGGGTCTGGGGAAGCATGAACAGGGCCTGAGCACCGCCCTGTCTGTAGAGAAGACCAGCAAGAGGGGGGGCAAAATCATCGTTGGAGACGCTGCTGATAAAGGTAAGTTAGGGAGACCTGGTGGGGTGAAGTGGATATCCAAGGTGGCCTTTTACAACAATGTCTCCAGGGAAGATGGTTGCTATAGGGCAGAGGTGTCAAACTCAATTTTATTGAGGGCCGCATCAGGGCTGTGGTTGATCTGGGGGGACGGGGCCAGCTTGATGCCACTCCCCAAACTGCTGGCCTGTTTCCTCTTTTCATTGGGTAGACCGGGCCGAAGCCACGCAGGCTGGCCTCTTACATTTTCCAGGGCGGCCCTGCAGGCCTTGAGTTGGACATCTTGCTATAGGGATAACACACAGAGTGCTGGACCACTCTTGGCCGTTTAACCATTAAAGGCTCCATCGCTTTCCTTTGCTTTGATCGGTCTTAACATTCATTTCGTGTCCTCGTGTAGCTGTCCTGACCCAGGTTTCTGAGACTGTAATTAAGCACACGCACAGTTAAAACAACTCTTCTTTTATTTCAACGCTGGGAATTACGTTCGTTCCCAGCCCGCAATGAGTCCCAAACAGTCCCTTTGAGATAAGCGCCCATCCTTTCTCCCCTTTGAATTGCTGCCAACAACTACAGTGCCAAATGAATTATAAAAACATCAACCAAAGTACAAAGTCCACACACAGCTTCAAGGATTAATCCGAACAGAGCAAACGACTTTGCTTCCTGCAAAGGTTTCATCATCTTGGCCTGTCCTTTATACCTTATGGGTGGGGCAATCTCCTCCGAG
The DNA here is from genome assembly GCA_023653725.1 of Bungarus multicinctus. Classification (NCBI taxonomy): domain Eukaryota; kingdom Metazoa; phylum Chordata; class Lepidosauria; order Squamata; family Elapidae; genus Bungarus; species Bungarus multicinctus. The sequence continues at coordinate 77,671,951 of CM042848.1, read as the reverse complement.
CCTTACTCCCGCATCGCCCCTTTTGTCTCAGCTGTTCTCCCCTTCTGGCAGCTCTGCGCACACGCACCCTGGGAACAGGCTCCCCTGGGTTCTCTGCCTCACTGCTGCCTGGCTCCGAAGGCCACACCCCACTCCCAGATAGTCCTGGCCCCATCTCTGCATCAGAATGTCCGATTCCACTGCCGTCTGCACAGGCTGCCGGCAAATCACAACAGTCACAGATTTAAGCAAGCTTGATCTGCTAAAGCCTTTTTGTGAGTTGTGTTAATTGAAAGTTCGGTCTGTGAGTGAGAGGATAATCCTTTGGCCCCTCTGGAAGCTGTAAATCTTTGGTCTTGACAATCCAGAAGGCTCCTCCTAGCTTCACCACATGGAAGGAAAGTTATCGAGCTCAGCAGTAACATTGGGAGCGATTCCCTCCTTCCTTTTAAACACATGAACAATTTCTTTCTGCAGTTCCTGCTTTTATGTAAGGAGGAAGCCTTGGCTCAGGAACCCTGGTTGTTTACGATGGCTTTTCAGTGCTGCTAAGCTCTAACATCTGCTAGTTGGGTTATATCATTTCAGCTTGATGTATCAAATCATATATTTTCCCAACTTGGAAGGACATCAGGGATTAGCAGAAACAGCTGGGTTTTTTAAAATCTGCATTCTGCCCTGCATTAAGTGCTGATATTAATTCCCCAGAAGGAAAATGTCAGATAAAATACAGACAGTTCATTGTCAAAGTGATGTTAAATGGGTTTTTAAAATAACTTTGCCATTATCTATATATATATAAAAGTGAAATACCACTCATGCATCATCACAAAATCTCCACAATTGTAAAGCCTACAAACTTGAAATTTGGCACGTATGTTCCTCTTGGCTTCTAAGTGCTCACTAAGAAAGGGTTTTTTGAGATGACCATCAGAGTATTTAGAGTATTTCATATATTATTATTAACACACTCTGATGCTAAGGAGTTCGACTCCCCCTCCCCACCTGAAAAGAAATCTGTTCCAAATGCAAAACACAAGCAGAGGAGAGGAGTTTTAGCTTCAGTTTTAGTTTCACAGCAGCAGGTAGTTTTAGTACAGAACAGTTGAGCTAAGCCATGCCCAGGCTTCTTGCTGTCTCCTTGCTCACACAGCAAATACTGCTTCAGTTTCCAAACAGCCCTCAACTCTCTCACACACTGACCGGACGCTAGCCAGATGAATACCGATGGATGCTGGTAGGCAGAGGCAAAAATAAATTCCCTTATTTTTCTCCCCAAAAACTAAGCCCGATCACATAGTTTCGTACTGAAGCACAGGTATCCAGCTAATAGTTAAATATAACAAAGTTTGTGCAAGCTTTTGCTTTTTAATAAAATGAACAGCAAAGACCTGTACTTATTTTGATTGTCGGGGGGTGGTGTTCTGCACAAAATTGTTTTTAGAATGTCTTAAATCATTTTTAATCCTTTTTTATTAGTTTATAGTATAAAATACAAATGCAAAGAGTAGGACAAAGAGGGAAGAGAAAAGTATGGAAGAGAGAGGAGAAAAAGAAAAAAAAAAGCCATTGAGTTCCGGCTCTCTCTGTTGCAGTAAAATAAGGCATTAACATCGAACCTCAACGTTTAACTTTTCCATAATAGTATAAACTAGCCCTTTCAATAACAACAAATCAATCTAATCAGTCAACCCCAAAATCAGAGTTTTATTTCTTTCCACCTCAAGAACAAAAGTCCAGTATTATAACTAATCTGAAGAATCTAGCAATTTGTGCTAGATTTCTTTGCAATCACCGATGGCCTCTGATTATCAGCCTTTGATAATCTAGTACTATGCAGTGTTTATTAATCTTCGTGACTTTAAGATGTGTGGACTTCAACTCCAATTATGGGAATCGAAGTCCACACATCTTGAGTAATATTACATTTAATGTTAAAACTATTACTTTCTTCTTTTTTTTTCCTCTTTGGGATAGGAGATGCCTCGAAGAAATCGGATTCAAACCCTTTAACAGAAATACTGAAATGCCCAACCAAAGTTGTCTTATTGCGGGTAAGTTGCCCCTGTTTTGATTCATCAGCCATCCTGAATTGTTGATTTTCAAGGTTTGGGTTGGCATTAAGCCTGGAGTTTTTGAAGAAGAGATTGATTGCCCAGTCATTTGTCTGAAATGGTGTAGGGCAGGGGTGTCAAACTTTTATTTCATAGAGAGCCACATCATGGTTGTGTTTGACCTCAGAGGACGGGGGGTGGTGGTGGCTGGGATGGGTGTGGCCAGCTCAACATCATTTGTGTCAGGGGTGGGGGCCCCTGTGATGGCTAAGTGCTAAGGCAGGACTTTCCTGAGACCCTCCCTCTCTCTCATCATCATCTTCCTTTCTGTCATGCCCCTGTCGGAATCTGACTCAGAGGGGGAAGCCGAACAACGGACAGGGAGTGGGAGTGTGACTCTGTTGGCTGTGGAAGAAATTGGGGAAGGGCAAAGTCGGACTGGGTAGAGCAGGGGAGGGGTAGAGCAAGGGAGAGAGAATTCAGAGGAAGACCCAGGCCCACCCCCTCTTCATCGTAGGACACACAGGGAGGAACGGAGAAGGGAGCAACGTGAGTTGTATGGCTTACGAGGGAGGAAAGGGCCCTGATTCCCTTTATTAGCTGCAGCTGGGAACACAGTGTATAAAAGAAGGAAGCTGCGCACAGCAAGATGTTGGGAGCAAATGTGAATTTATCTGGTATCGTCATGGCTTATCTGTGTTCCTGGTGTCCTCCCAACTGTTTAAAGGCTATTCCTGGGAGAGTTTTTCTCCAGCCAAAGGTAACCTGGACCTTGGAGGCAAACGTGGAGATAATAAAGGGACTCTTATTACTTATTTAACTGTGTACCATGCCTCAGGTCATCACACTTCCTTCCTTTTCTTCTTTTTCCTTCCCTCTCCATTCTCCTTTCTTCTTCCTTCCCATCTTCCCTTCTTTTTCTTTGCCTTTCCTCTCTCCCTTTCTCCTTTCCTCTCCCTTCTTGCATGCTCAAATGCAAAAGGAGAAACATTTCTCCTGTTGTTTCCTTTTTAGTTTGTTTTGCTAGCCCACTGCCAGCAAAAATGGGTTTTTGCTGGCAGAGGACTGCAGGAGGCTGTTGTGGCCGAAAACGGGGCGCGGAAGGGCCGTTTGTGGCCCCCTCTGCTCCGTTTTCACAAGCAGAGGCAACATGGGCCAGTCCTTTGCTGTTTCCAAGCCGGCCCTATTGGCCGGATCTAAGCACCCTGCGGACTGCATCTGGCCCTCTGGCCTTGTGTTTGACACCCCTGGTATAGGATCTCCTGCTTGAGCAGAGGGTTGGACTAGAAGACCTCCAAGGTCCCTTCTGACTCTTGTTACTCTGTTGTTTTTAGTTTCGATTAGCTGGACGAAGTGACATTAAAATGATCAGAAAGATAAAAAGGACCTAACAGCGGATATTCCATGATGGCAAATATGTATATTTATTCTCTGAAGCTCCCAAGAGAGTTTCTGATTTCAGTGGAATAGAAATGTGTTTAGTAAGTAGACATTAGTGAGGGAAAAAATTCTCTTCGCATTTAAAAGAAAACTTTTTAAGTCCAGGAGTAAAGAAACAAAATTTGCATTTCAAAAATGTAGAGTCTTTTTTTTGTTATTGTTGTTGCAGAATATGGTTGGAGCTGGGGAGGTTGACGAAGACCTTGAAGGCGAAACGAAAGAAGAATGTGAAAAATATGGCAAAGTTGGGAAGTGTGTGATTTTTGAGGTACTGACTTGACATCCATTTCTCCCACATTTCTTTTTTAAAAAATCAGATTTAAAATATCATCCTCCTCTTAACAACCCCATAATCCCTTGCGGGGTGGAATCGGTGCAACTGAATGGAACTGAGTGTTTACTGGCCAGATGCCCTCCCTGTTGCCAATGCAGAGTTTTGTTCAGCAGATATATTCTCAGCGGGACCAGAGAGAGAACTATCTGCCTCTACTTAGGATCGAACATCACAGCCGCCTGATTGTGAGGCGAGAGCACTACCGCTAGGCCACCACAACACTCCAGATTTAAAATATCTACATGCAAAAATATATTTAAAAGCAGTTCTTTGATGGAGGTTACAACAATTGGGATATACGGAATGGAAAGAGGAAATCCCTAGAAATAGATTCCAAGCTAGCACACCTGCATACAGCTTTATTTGGTCGTTTTATCTGGAAAATTTTTATACGGCCACCTCTCTCGACACGTTTCTGCCGCTCTTTGAAACCATAATAGTGGGTGAATGAACTTGGCATCTGGTTCAAGGAGACGAGAACTGTCAACCTTGAGCAGAACAGCAGATGGGCAGAATCAAGCCTGGAGGGTGTAGCCTTGAAGATAATTCCTGCCTCTGCCATTTTCAGTATTTGCATCCCCCTGCTGCCTTTTATCTCAACTGATGAGCTCCCTGATGAGGGATAACTGTCTATCATGACTGCTCGGGAACCAGAATGGGACAGTTCGCCACAGGCAACGCCCCATGGCCAGCCTGCCGCAGGACAATTCAACAATTCAATTTAATCCTTTAAAACAAATTTTTAAAAAGTATTCTAATTTTTGTCATTCACATTTCAGTTTGTCCTTCCTCTGGCATCCTCTCTTTAATGATTCTATTCTCGCCCTCCCCCCCCCCATTTCTTCGATATTACCGTAACTCTTGCCCCGCAATGAGTTGTCCCACGGCTACCAGTATTTCCCAGAAAATAAGCCTTAAGTATGATTTTTCAGGATGCTCGTAATATAAGCCCTATGTCAGGATTCCAGCAATCGCTCTAATTAAATCATGATTCTCGAGCCAAACTTCAAAAAAACTTCAAAAGATTTATTGGAGGCGACATACTAGCACTGCCCTGTATGAAGCCAACTCTGGCATACGTCATTTACAGTCCCCTGTGAGCCTGTTTCCCCCCTCCTCCCTGGGTGTGTTATAAATCACATTCTCCAATTGAGCACGGTCACGGGCTGAGTGTCATCATTCACGTTCTCCAATTAAATATATTCACAGGCAAAAGCTCTGGTAGTTTAGTTACAATCTTTTAAAGATAAGACTTGGAATGTACTTCCGCTTTCAAACGGCTGCACTGCCCTTCCAGATTTCCTTCCTCTCCCCTCCACCCCCCCTTTTTCCCTTTTTTTTTTTTTTGCAACTACTAAAACAGGCATAGGAATGTTTTACGAGTTGATACCCTATCCCGAAAATAAGCCCCAGTTTAAATTGTCAACCAGACGGATGCATTCGCCGTATTTCTCCCAAAATAAAACCTAACCAGAAATAAGCCCTAATGTGTCTTTTGGAGCAAAAAATTAACATAACATCTGGTCTTATTTTTGGAGAAATAACGGTAATTGGCTGCAGCGAGTTGGCCGTGGGAAGTGGGCTGCGGCAAGTTGTCCCAGACCCTCAGGGACAACACACAGAAGAAAAGCTGTTGTCGCAAAAGCCTAGACTACAAAACGTGTATACAAAATGTACAAGATAGAGAAGGTGTATTTCATACTTGGCAACTTTAAGGTGAGTGAACTTCAGTTTCCAGAATTCTTCGGCCAGCTGAAGTCCACTCCCCTTAAAGTAGCCAAATTTGAAAAGCACTCCTCTAGAGCTGCACCATACTATATTTATACTGTGCTGTAAAGACCCTGATCTTTGCTGTTTTTTGATTCAAGATTCCTGGTGCTCCTGATGATGAAGCCGTGAGAATATTTTTGGAATTTGAAAGAGTAGAATCTGCAATTAAAGGTAAAGAATCATGTGATCACTACTTCCTGTAAATTTTGAAACCCGTTACAGGTAATTGTCAGCTTACAACAGTTCCTTTAGGGAACCGTTCAAAGTTACAATGGCCCTGAAAAGAGTGGCTTATGACCGTTTTTCACAGTTGCAACCTTTGCAGTTACGACCCCATGATCAAAATTCAAATCCTTGGCAACTGGTTCATACTTACAACCATTGCTGTGTCCCGGGGTCACGTGACTCCCTTTTGCAACCTGATGGGTAAAGTGAAAGGGAAAACCAGATTCAACTGGATTACTAACTTATCAACCGGGTTACTCTGGGCCAGAGAAGGACGTGAAGGAATGTTAGTAATTGAACAAGGTTGGGAGAATGCCAGGAACACAGATAAGCAAAGTCAACACAAGATAAACTTACATTTGTTCCCAACAGACTCCGGTCTCTTTTAAACTCTTCCCAGCTGTGGCTAATGAAGGGAATCAGGGCCCTTTCCTCCCCCGTAAGCCAAGCAACCCACGTTGCTCTCTTCTCCGTTCCTCCCTGCATGCCCTCGGATGAAGAGGGGGTGGGCCTTGGTTGTCTTCATCTGAATCTCCTCTCCCTTGTTCTACCTCTTCCCTGCTCTGCCCAGCCGAGTTTTGCCCTCCACAGCTAACGGAGCCACATTCCCACTTCCTATCAGCTGTACATCATACTCCGATAGGGGCATGACACCCACTGCTTTTGTATAGGAAACCTCCAATTGTAGCTAGTTTTTATCTTCTTCTCTGATTAACCTGACTTGCATGATGGCAATCTCTCCTCCCATCCCATCAGCCCAATGTTTGTGTTTCATCCTTCCTGAAACCTTGATAGCCCTCGACTTACCACAATTGGGACCAGAACGTCCATCGTAAATCGTGTCGGTCTTCAGTTGTAATCTTACCCAGCTTAAAAGTAGCTAAGCGTGAGAAAAATTGGCCTGCTGGGGAATTCTTGGAGTTGAAGTCCACCCATCGGAAAGCTGCCAATATTGAGAAACCCCTTGTTACACCCCCATTTTGACCCAGTTGGATATTCTGCTTACCATAATTTAAAAACTCTAACTCAGAGGGGTCCGACCTCCCTGTATTTTCTTACCTGGCAATGTGGCTAATTTCCTATTTTGCCTGGGTTTCAGCGGTGGTTGACCTGAATGGAAGATACTTCGGAGGACGAGTGGTGAAGGCCTGTTTCTACAACCTGGACAAATTCCGAGTCTTGGACCTCGCGGAACAAGTCTGATTTTCGTTTCGTCAAACCGGGACACGTCACCATCTGGCGATCTCAAAAGAGTTTTCTGCTGCATGTGGAGAGCGTAGAGGAAAGAGGCAATGTGATGTCTTTTCTGACAAACTGGAACTAATCCTTGGTCGGCCTTGACTTATTCCTTGCAATGGACAGATTTTATTTGTATTTTTATTGTAGTATAAAATTCCTTAAAAGATGCCTGGTTTATTTTATTTTAATTTTTTCCTTTTAAGAGTTCAGCCTTTGCCTCTTGATTGCTCCACAACGCTCTTCTGATTTGCTGGTGATAAATCTGGATATCTTTCTGGAGGTTTTTTTTTTTTTTTCCTCTTTCTCATCCTATGCTTTGATTCCCTCTCTCAATGCCTGATTTAATGGCAAACCACGATTTCCTTGGTTAACGTGGTTTGCCGTTAAACCAGGAGAGAAAGTGCCGTTGGTTGCTAAATCAGAAATGGTAGAACATTGAAAATACCGAAGACAGGAAGGAGACAACTTTTATTAGTTTGAGCTAATTCAGAGGTGGTATTCAGCAGGTTCTGACCGGTTCTTGAGAACCGGTAACGGAAATTTTGAGTAGTTCAGAGAGCCGCCAAATCCCACCTCTGACTAGCCCCACCAACCGTATCTATTCTCTGCCTCCCAAGTCCCATCTGATCGGCTGGGTCTTCTTAGTTGCCCTGCACAGGAGAATGGAGCTGGAAAGCAGGTTAGCATGGGAAGGAATGGAGATTTTGCAGTATCCTTCCCCTGCCACACCCACCAAGCCACACCATGCCCACCAGCCATGCCCACAGAACGGTTAGTATGGCTAACATTGACAGTAATGAGCAAAGCATCATAAAGCTGAAAGTCCTCCCAAAAATTCTGAATTTTAAGGATGGTTCTCCCCATGCAATTGTCTGAAAGGTGCACCAATCAATAAGAGACAAATCATTGTCTTTTAATGACCCCGTAATCCCTTGCTGGGTGGAGTCTGGGCAACTGAATGGAGCTGAACTTGGCCGGATGGCCTTCCTGTCACCAATGCGGAGTTGTATTCAGCAGCTATAATCTCAACATGCCCAGAGAGAAAGAGATATCTGCCTCTACCTAGGATCGAACTCACAGCTTCCTGATTGTGAGGCGAGAATTCCACCTCTAGGCTAGCACACCACTCAACAAGAGACATATCTCTGGTGATAAAAGAAGATTGTATCCTTTGTTGAACTCCTTAGGAAATTTTTGTTGTTCAATGACATCACATTATTTGTTAATGTGTGAGACCCATAAGGTGGACTAGCTTGGTGCTATTCACACAGTTAAGTCAGCCACAAGGTAATCAATCACATTTGCAACCTGGGTTGCACAGCAAGCCAGCTTTTGTGGTTGATTAATTGCACGGTATGTTCTGCGGATCCAGAAAAGCAGAGTCAATTGAGTAAATTACCATTATTTTACTCTGCAAGCATGTTGCCTCAACCCCACATTACTTCCCATGCTGGCATGAATGTCTGGTGGTTTTTAATAGCATACAAGCCCATGGTTATTTGATTCTTGCTTTATTCAGTCAATTGTCGGAATTGCTATTATTTCTTGCCAATAACACACTAGATTTGCATAATAGGATAAGCTAAGATTGTGATTATGTGGTGTGGTATGCGTGTTGGTGGTAAAGGATGACAATCTTGAAAGATTGTGGAAGAATAGAAAATCTTAACCCATTTATCAAGCCCAAGAAATCAAATTGTGGGTGATTTTAAGCCAAGCAAAATCAAAGCAAAATCTTTTACCCTGCCTAAAAATCATTTTTTAAAAAAACATTAGAATCAAACTTTTTACAGCAGGATTTTAAAAAATCCAGGTGCAAACCATTTTTGCTTGGAAGGAAATGTCTTGAGAAGAAATGATTTTCACATTAGCCTAGGAGAGCAATGCTGCTCAAATTTGGAAACTTTAAAAGATGGGTGGACTTCCAACTCCCAGAATTCCTCACGCTGGCTGGGGAATTCTGGGACTTGAAGTCCACCCAAATTGCAGAGATGGGGAAATACTGTACTAGAGTAACAGTATGCTATTTCATCTCAGAAATGCAGGATCAGACTGGGTTAGTACTTGGATGGGAGACCACTAGGAAAGCCATTGTTCAGCTTACACAATTGGGTAGCGGCATAGTGCCTCACGCAAACTGACAATTTATAATTCCAAACTCCCAAAAATCAGCTGCATCACAAACTTCCTCCCATCGGTTTCCCATAGTGTGGCTTTTTTTTTCCAAACCAGGCAACTTCAAGATGGGCTGGCTGGGGAATTTTGGGAGTTGAAGTCCATTCACATAAAAGTTAACCAAGTTTGAGAAAGACTGATGAGCACAGGGTGCGAATCCAGCCACCAGCTTGACCCAAATAGGACTTTCACAGCTGGTTTCCCATCTCCAATGAGGTAGCCATCTAAAGGCACCCCTTACAAGGAAACCCAATTTTGGAAGAGCCCAAAAGCATTAGGCATCGTAGTTTGTCACACCGCCAGATGTTCAGCCTGGATTTGGCATTTGTTTCCATCTAGGAAGGGCTCCATAGAGCCCTTCCCAAGGAGCTTGGGATAGGCAGATGTGGCTGTTTGCTGGTGTTACAGATGGGTCACCAGATGTAAGCCGTTCTAGGAAAGCTGCCGTTTGCAATTGACTAATGGTGAAATTGTCAATGCCCCATGCTCATTTCTGACAGACGGCAGTCCAGTCTCTTCTTGAAAGCCTCCAGGGATGAAGCTCCCACAACTCCGTTGAATATAGAATAACAAGAGTTGGAAGGCACCTTGGAGGTCATCTAGTCCAACCCCCCACCCAAGCAGGAGATCCTAGAACAGTTCTGACAGTTGGCGGTCCAGTCTCTTCTTGAAAGCCCCCAGGGATGAAGCTCCCACAACTCCTGAGGGCAACTTCTGTTCCATGGGCTGGTTGTTCTCACTGTTAGAAAAAATCTCTTTATTTCCAGGTTGAATCTCTCATTCATCAGTTCCAAGGGATGTTCTAATTTATTTAGGATTGCATCCAAGGATTGCACCCATTACTATTGGTACCACCTTGCTTGCTTTCTGTTACTATTGCGTTGCGTTTCTGCCTTCTCTGCGTATCACCCACCCATCCCCCGGCTTGCAGAAAGCTCTACCTGAAGCATCTCTGCCTGGCGCGCAAGAAGCAAGGCTGGGAGGAGAGGAAAAGGTACCCGAGCCTGCGAGCCCCTGGGCGGGGCCGCAAAGCCGCGCGCGCTCTCGCCGCGATCCAAAGCGGTGACGCGCCCAACAGAAAGAATTGACCAAATTCGTCGATTTCCTTCCCGGCGCACCGGTTCCTTTCTAGGCGGGTTGCGCAAGAAAGGGAGCGGCCGGCCCGGATTCCAGCGGCATTCCCTCCCCCACCCCCGAAGGCAAAGCACCAGTGGGGGTTCCACGCGCGACGCTTCAGCCATGCCTTTCCGGAAAGGTAGGGCTCTCACCTGGACAAGGGGGGAGGGGGAGGCTGCTCGGGAGGCGGACTGGGGTGAGGGGGGGGGGCGAGGGGCTTTTAACTTTTGACTTCTTCACTCTTCGGTCCCGAAACTATAAAAAAAAGCGGCTTGACTTCGTGAGCGGAATTGACTTCCTTCCTTTTGCGCAGTGTCACTTTGGATTTGGAGCTGCGGGGCGGGCAGTGGGGAAACCTGACCACTTTCTCTGAAGCGAAAGAGAAAGTTCCTTCCTCTTCTTTAAACCAAAACAAGACAAGACTGGCGTAGCCTGTAAAACACATTCTCTCTCTCTCCTTTTTCTCTCTGTTCCTTCCTTTTTTCTTTCTCTCTCTGTTCCTTCTTTTTCTCTTGTCTCTCTCATCGTTCTCGCTCTTCCTTTCTTTCTCCCTCTCCCTTTTTCTCTTCCTTCCTTTTTCTCTTTCTCTCTCTTCCTCCTTTTTCTCTCTCTTCATTCCTCTTTCTCTTCCTTCCTCTTTTCTTTTTCTCTTTCTCTCTTCCTTCCTCTTTTTCTCTCTTCCTTTTTCTTTCTCTTCCTCCTTTTTTTCTATCTCTCTCTCTCCTTTCCTTCTCTTCCTTCCTCTTCTTTCTTTTGCTCTCTCTTCCTTTTTCTCTCTTCCTTCCTTTTTTCTTTCTTTCTCTGTTCCTTCTTTTTCTCTGTCTCTCTCAGCGTTCTTCCTTTCTTTCTCCCTCTCCCTTTTTCTCTTCCTACCTTTTTCTCTTTCTCTCTCTTCCTCCTTTTTCTCTCTCTTCATTCCTCTTTCTCTTCCTTCCTCTTTTCTTTCTTTTTCTCTCTTTCTCTCTTCCTTCCTCTTTTTCTCTCTTCCTTTTTCTTTCTTTTCCTCCTTTTTTTCTATCTCTCTCTTTCTCTCTTCTTTCCTTCTCTTCCTTCCTCTTCTTTCTTTTTCTCTCTCTTCCTTTTTCTCTCTATTCCTTCCTTTTTTCTTTCCCTCTCTGTTCCTTCTTTTTCTCTCTCATCGTTCTAGCTCTTCCTTCCTTTCTCTCTCTTTCTCCCTCTCCTTTTCTCTTCCTTCCCTTTTCTCTCTTTTCCTCCTTTCTCTCTGTCTCTCTTCCTTCCTTCCTCTTTCTTTTCCTTCCTCGTTTCTTTCTTTTTCTCTCTCCCTTTTTCTCTTCCTTTTTTTATCTCTTCCTCCTTTTTCTGTATCTCTCTGTCTCTCTCTTCCTTCCTTTCTCTTTCTCTTCCTACCTCTTCTTTCTTTCTCTCTTCCTTTCTTTTTTTCTCTTTTTCTGTCTTCCTTTCTCTCTCTGCTTTTTCTGTCTCCCTTCCTCTCTCTTTCTCTCTTCCTTCCTCTTTCTCTCTCTCTCTCTATTTTTCTGTCTCTCTTCCTCCCCCCCCTCATAGTGCCTCAGATAGAAAGTCCATTCAGAGAGTAGTAAGGACAGCAGAGAACATTATAGGAAGCTCTCTTCCCATCACTCAGGATACTGCTTATAAGTGCTGTGTATTTAGAGTTGTAAACATTGTTAAAGACCCCACACAACCACTTCATGGTCTGTTTCTGTTACTCCCCTCTGGAAGTTTCCAAGTATTTCTAGCAGGACTACCTGATTATGTAACAGCTTTGTTCCTTGTGCCACCTGTCTGGTAAACTCCCAAGATTCATTTCTCTCGCCATGTACATGCATACATCCGAACGAGACTGTGTTGTTTGTCTGTGCCATATAATATATGTGGGTACGTGCATAATTTTGTATTCTTGTCTGGCCTTCGGGTGCTTTAGAAAATAGCTTGACCCCCTCCTCTCTGTGTCATGTTTATGTTTATACTAAAGGTGGAGACTCTTTGAGAGCTGTATGCAACGTAATTTCATTTTAATGTATGCCGATTAGTGTACATTCAAAGTGACAATAAAGCTATTCTCTTTATTCTCTTCTTTTTTTTTCTTTCTTTCTTTTTCTTTTGTTTTCCTATCCAATCATTATCTTTTCTATCTATCGCGGCTAGATTTGTAAATCTAGCCACGATATTATAAACTTATAAAAAAGATGTTGAGACTCTAGAAAAAGTACAGAGAAGAGCAACAGGATGATTAGGGGACTGGAGACTAAAACATATGAAGAATGGTTGCAGGAACTGGGCCTGGCTAGTCTAGGGAAGAGAAGGACCAGGGGAGACAGGAGAGCAGCCTTCCAGTATTTGAGGGGCTGCTACAGAGAGGAGAAGGAGGTCAAGCTATTTTCTAAAGCACCCGAAGTCCAGACAAGAAGCAATGGGTGGAAACTGACCAAGGAGAGATTTAACCTGGAAATAAGGAGAAACTTTGTGACAGTGAGAACAGTCAACCCATGGAACAGAAATTGCCTTCAGAAGTTGTGGGTACTTCATTACTGGAAGCTTTCAAGAAGAGACTGGACTGCCATCTGTCAGAAATGGTGTAGCGTTTCCTGCTTGGGCAGGGGGTTGGACTAGATGACCTATAAGGTCCCTTCCAGCTTTGATTATCTGTTGTCTGTTAAAATGATTTCTTGATGCATGGAGGCCCATTTTGTCAAATGCAGGTAGTCCTCAAGTGACACCCAGCCATTGAGCCCCAAATTTACATTGCTAAGTGAAAAAACATTGGTTAAGTGAGTTTGCCCCATTTTACGACTTTTCTTGCCACTGTTGTTCGGGGCCTCGATTCAGCTAACAACAGGCTTGTTAAAGCAAATCTAGATTTTGCACTGACCTTGGTGCTTTGTCAGCAGGTTGCAAAAGCGGATCATGTGACCTGGGACTCTGCAACCGTCATAACTATGAATCAGTTGCTAAGGATCTGAATTTTGATTATGTGTTGGTGGGAATCCTGCAAAGGATGTACGTGTGAAAAACGGTCATAAGTCACTTTTTTCAGTGCAGTTGTAACTAAAGCCAGAGGGTCCCCAAATTTGGCAACTTTAAGACTTGTGGACTTCAACTCCCAGAATTCCCTAGCCAGGCAACTTTAAGACTTGTGGACTTCAAACTCCCAGAATTCCTCCTCCAGTCATGTTAGCTCAGGAATTTTGGGAGTTGAAGTCCGCAAGTCTTAAACTTGCCAACTTTGAAGATCCTTGGAGTAGTGTAATGTTTTTTAATCCCTTGTGAACTTACTTAAAGATCTTTTTCAGCCTCTGCAGTTTATCTCAGGGAAATAAAAAGTTTATTTTCACAAATGTAAGCTTTATTCCCCTTGTTTTTGCTTTCAGTGCTTATGAAACCATAACAGGAAGCAACGTGTCCACGCCCCAAATTTGTTCTGCATTCGGTTCTCGCTCTTGCTGTTCGAAACAAAATTTTAAAAATTCATTTAATTATCGGTTAGCTGAAAGTCAGGCTTTCATGGCAAAATGGTATTACATTTCCCTGGGAAATACCAGCTGCAATTAATACGAACAGGTACTCCTTGATGTACGACCGCATCTGGGGAATGGAATTTCTGTTACTAAGCAAGTTGGTTGTTAAGTGAGTTATACCTTTTTCTTTTTTTTTGCCATGGCTCAGGAATTCTGGGAGTTGAAAGTCCATAGCTTAAAAAGGGGTCATAGTTGTCCACTTCTGATCTAGATAGATTTTCTTCTGTATAATTCCCTGGTTTTAGGGAAATGGTTCTTTATTGTTACTGTATTTTTACTTTACTTTTAACACCTGGAAGCTCACTTTTATACCTGGGCTTTTCTCCCATCACCTGGGGTCAGTTCAGACTATTGTTTTTCTCCTCCTTAAAGTAAAATAAGTTGGTATCTCTCTTTCCCCTGCTGGAGGACATAATTGGATCATTAGACAAGAGGATTTAAAAGGCGTAGAGTCCTTGCTGCTTTCGGAGCTTGATAGTTTTCTTGCAGACGTTTCATTACCAAACTAGGTTACATCATCAGTGCTTTTGAAGGATCTGTCCCAGGGGTGGGCTTCAGCTGGTTTGCGCCGATTCGGGCAAACTGGATGTTAATTTTACATCTGGTTCGGCAAAATAGTAGTTCCAACAACTGGTTGGCCCTGCCCTGCTCCGTCCTGCCCCTCTCAGGAGTCCCCACATGGCTCGTTTTGGAGCCTGGAGAGGTGGAAAACGGGCCTCTCAGAGGCTTGGGAAGGCCAAAAATGAGCCTATTTCCAGCCTCCGGAAAGCCTCCGGAGAGCCTCCGGAGCACAGGGAGGTGGGAAACGGGCCTCCCAGAGGGCCATGGAGAGCGAGAACAGGACTACTTCCAGACTCCAGAGGGCCTGCGGAGCCTGGGGAGGTAGAAAGTAGGCCTCTCAGAGGCTCCAGCCTCCAGAGAGCCTCCGGAGCCAGGGAAGTGGAAAATGGGCCTCTCAGAAGCCCATGGAAAGCGAAAACGGGACTATTTCCAGCCTCCAGAGAGCGTCCGGAGCTCAGGGAGGTAGAAAGTAGGCCTCTCAGAGGCTCGGGAAAGCCAAAAATGGGCTATTTCCAGCCTCCAGAGAACCTCCGGAGCCCGGGCAGGTGGGAAATGGGCCTCTCAGAGGCCCATGGAGAGTGAAAACAGGACTATTTCCAGCCTCCAGAGAGCCTCCGGACCCTGGGGAAGTGAAAAGTAGGCCTCTCAGAGGCTCGGGAAGGCCAAAAATGGGCCTATTTCCAGCCTCCAGAGAGCCTCTGGAGCCCAGGGAGGTAGAAAGTAGGCCTCTCAGAGCTCGGGAAGGCCAAAAATGGGCTATTTCCAGCCTCCAGAGAACCTCCGGAGCCTGGGCAGGTGGGAAATGGGCCTCTCAGAGGCCCATGGAGAGCGAAAACAGGACTATTTTTGGCCTACAGAGAGCCTCCGGAGCTTGGGGAGGTGAAAAGTAGGCCTCTCAGAGGCTCGGGAAGGCCAAAAATGGGCCTTTTTCCGGTCTCCAGAGAGCCTCTGGAGCCCAGAGAGGTGAAAAACGAGCCTCTCAGAAGCTCAGGAAGGCCAAAAACAGGCCTATTTCCGGCTTCCAGAGAGCCTCTGGAACCCAGAGAGATGGAAAACGGGCCCTCCACAGGCCATTTTCGCTCCCAGGATGGTGCAGGAGGCTGACTAGGCCCCGCCCACCATGGCCCCACCCACCCACCAACCAGGCAGAGAACCTATTGCTAAATTATTTGAAGCCCACCCCTGGTCTGTCCCAATTTGGAAACCTTTCTTCTAAAACAATGGAGGGGGGGGTTGGGTTTTTTGTTACTCACTGTTTTTCTGTCACATACAACCTCTCTTTCTCCCGTACACACTCACCATTTTTTTTTGGGTGCAACAGCTAATCAGAAGCACTGTTGTGGGGATTTTCTTTACATTCCCCATCGCTTGAGTCACACTGGCTGGGTTTCCCTGCTCAGACACGTCTTCTGCAATGTTGACAAATACACTCTTTTGGTATGTGCTACTGTTGGACGTGCACATGGACGAGGCTCTCCTCCTTCTCCTCACTCGCCCACACAGATTACGAAAAGGGAGTTTCCTTTCTCCCTTCTCACCACTCCTGGACTTACAACCGTTTCTTTAGGGACTGTTCAAAGTTATGACCGTTCAAAGTTACCAAGGCACAGAGAGGAGCGACTTACGACCCTGTTTTTCACACTTACGCCCAACGCAGCATCCCCTTGGTCGCGGGATTTACATCCAGATGCTTGACGACAACTGACTCACATTTATGGCAGCTGCAGGGTTCAGGAATCGTTTTTGCGACCTTCTGACCACCAAAGTTAATGGGGTAGTCAGATTCACTTAACAACCATGTTACTCATTTAACGACAGCAGAGGCTCACTTAACAAAGGCAGCAAGAAAAGTAATAAAACTAGACAAACTCGCTTAGCAGATGTTCCCCTGAACAACATAAATTGTGGGCTCGATTGTGGACGTACGTTGAGGACTACCTGGACAGGTGCTCCTGGACTTACAACTGTTTGTTTAGGGACTGTTCCAAGTTACAACGGCGCAGAAGGAAGCGACTTATGACTGTTTTTCACACTTAACAACCATTGCGGCATCCTCACCCTGTGCCACGCATGGGCGATCTCCAAGCAAAGTCAGTGGAGAAGCCACATTCACTTAACAACCGTATTACTAATTTATCCACTGCCACGACTCACTTAACAATGGTTGCAGAAAAGCTTGTAAAATGGGGCAAAACTCCCCACAGTGGAGAATAATTCATTTCTGAGATGTGACTCAACCTAAGTTAACTTTTAAGATGCGTGGACTTCCATCTTCCAGAATTCTGATTGTTTGGCTGGGGAATTCTGGGAGTTGAAGTCCACAACATCTTAAAAGTGTCCAAGGTTGAGACCAGTAGTAGGTGGGATTCAGCCAGTTCGCACCAGTTCGGGAGGACCGGTTGTTAACTTTCTGAGCAGTTTGGTGAATTGGTTGTTGGAAGAAACATTAGAGCGGAGAACCAGTTGTTGAATTATTTGAATCCCACCACTGGATGAGAGACATTGGGCTATAGGTAAAAGGTAAAGGTTCCCTCACACATACGTGCTAGTCGTTTTCAGCTCTAGGGGGTGGTGCTCATCTCTGTTACAAAGCTGAAGAGCCAGCGCTGTCCGAAGACGTCTCCGTGGTCATGTGGCCGGCATGACTAAATGCTGAAGGCACACAGAGCGCTGTTACCTTCCCACCAAAGGTGGTCCCTATTCTTCTACTTGCATTTTTTACATGCTTTCGAACTGGTAGGTTGGCAGAAGCTGGGACGAGTAACGGGAGCTCACTCCGTTACACAGTGCTAGGGATTTGAACCGCCGAACTGCTGACCTTTCTGATCAACAAGCTCAGCGTCTTAGTCACTGAGCCACCGCTGGTGTTTTTCTTTTATTTTTCTTAAAAACAAGCAACTGCAAAGCTACAGTTAAACACCTCTGGGAGGAAAAACTCAGGCAAATAAAATTTAAAGCTTATTAAAGCCATCTTTAAAGATAACACTAGTGGAAATACTGGTGAATTAAATAAGAGGCAAGCATTTGGAATAATATAATAAAATAGAAAATGTATAAAAGCATTGTTAAGATAAGAAGTTAAATATAAAAATTGAATATGTAAATATGGTCATATTTGTATGTAAATGTGGAAACCTGTAATCATGCTGTTCACTAAAAAGAGACGTTTTTAAAATGTGGAAAACAGAAATAAAACTTGTTTAAAAAAAAAAAAAGATAACACTAAACCATAAACACCCAATTCATGCCACCTGTTGCAAGGGCTGGGAGAATGGAAAACACCAAGATCTTTTTGGCCGTGGTTTGCTCTCCAAGCTTGTTTCAATTTAGTTTCTGAACGTCGCGTTACCAGAACTAAGTATCGTCATCATCAGAATTTTCTGGTTCCTATTCTCCTTAGTTTATAAATGTCTTGCCTGGCAGTTAGGTCAGTTGGCCGTGTGATGGGTTGTTCATTTGCAGCTATATTTAAAATTAACACCAAAAACTGCCTCGCAGACACTGTCGCAACTACAAAGCCCACCTGCTGCTGCCATTTGAGCCCGGGCACCCTCTCCCCTGAATGACACAGTCGCTGTACAGTATTTTTGCAAATCAAATCAAACAGCTGTGCGAGGAAAAGAATCTGTTAGCTGGCATAGCAGGTTGGGGGAAGCCCTTACTGGGGCCAGAGCTGCCGCTAGGGGGCGGCAAAAGAGAAACCAGAACTGCAGGATTTTGCAGCTTGGCAGACGCGCGGACTTCTGCGGGGCAATGCTGGCAGGGGGGGGGGAGGGGGCATTCTGGGAGATGAAGTCCACACATCTGCAAGCAACCAAAGAAGGAGAATTTCTTGCTTTTTGTTTTGTTTTGTTTTCTTTGAAGACATTTCGCTTCCCATCCAAGAAGCTTCTTCAGCTTTGACTGGATGGTAGGGAATGGAAGGGTTTATACTCCTTGCAGACAGCTGGTCGTTTGCATCCTTTTAGAGGGTCCTTGAGGAATGCGGTGGCTCAGTGGCTAAGACGCTGAGCTTGTCAATCAGAAAGGTCGGCAGTTCGGCGGTTCGAATCCCTAGCGCCGCGTAATGGAGTGAGCTCCCGTTCTTTGTCCCAGCTTCTGCCAACCTAGCAGTTCGAAAGCATGTAAAAATGCAAGTAGAAAAATAGGGACCACTTTGATGGGAAGGGAACAGTGTTCTATGCGTCTTTGGCATTTAGTCATGCCGGCCACATGATCATGGAGACGTCTTTGGCTTTGTAACGGAGATGAGCACCGCCCTATAGAGCCGGAAATGACTAGCAAGTATGTGGAAGGGGAACCTTTACCTTTAGAGGGTCCTTGAAGCACTTCTAATCTAGTGAAGAGAAGGACAGGGGAGACATGAGAGCAGTCTTCCAATATTTGAGGGGCTGCCCTAGAGAGGGGGGGGGGGGGGTCAAGCCATTTTCCAAAGTGCCTGAAGGCCAGACAAGGTATAATGGATGGAAACTGAACAAGGAGAGATTCAACCTGGAAATAAGGAGAAAGACAGTGAGAACAATCAACCCATGGAACAGAAGTTGCCCTCGGAAGTTGTGGAAGCGCCATTACTTGAGACTTTCAAGAAGAGATTAGACTCCCATCTGTCAGAAATGATGTAGGGGGCTGGACTAGATGACCTAGAAGGTCCTTTCCAACTCTGGTTATCTGTTAATCTTAAAAAAAAAAAAAACTTTTATTTATCTGTGTCCTCAGGGTCACCTGAGTCGTGCAAATGGTTCCTGTGGTCTGCAATTTTTCCTCTGGAAATCCATGCCTACTCCCACACCATTCCAAAGGGTGTTCATCCCAAATTGTGTAGCTAAAAGTCTGTAGAGATTCTCAGTCCTCCAGGTCAGCGTTGTCCCCAAAGGTGCTTTTACAGGAAGCAACTGGACTTCTTTATTTTGAAGACATTTCGCTTCTCACCCAAGAAGCTTCTTCAGGTCTGATAGGATAGTGGGGATAGTTCTCCTTCCTCCCCCACCCCTCCCCCCGCAGCGTGCAAACCTGAGGAGGGGAGATGCCACCCCCTCCCTCAAATGCAACCCCTCCCCACAAGCCCTTTCAAACGCGGATTTGTATGGAGAGAGAAAGAGATCCGGCTTCCCCACCTCCCCGTAGATGGGCGGGAATGCTCTTCCACTCGCCGGCGTTAGTGGTGGTGCCCTGCCAAGGGACCTTGCACGCGTCCGCTTCATGGCCCGAGCACGTGAAAAAAGCGTGTCCCGGAGAACCCGTTCGCGTGTCTGCTCCGTGCCGGAGGGTTGTTGTTTTTCCCCGAGAAGCCTGCGAAACAAACGCGGAGCTGATAAACAAGTCGAGCGCGGGGCGTGGAGCGCCGCAGAGAGCAAAACATATTTTTGCAAAAGGAGGGAGAGAGAGAGAGTTTATTTGCAGCTGCCGACTGTTTGTCTGTCTGGTGTGTGTGTTTAACCACTCCGGCCGGTCGAAAATCGTTGCATCGCATTTGCGGACTTGGGAACAAGAGGGTTGTAAAGGCTGCAGGGAATGGGGTGGGGGGGTTTGATCGCTGGGCGTGCAATAAATCCGTTTCATAAACTGGCAATAAATCGTATTTCATAAACTGGCCAGAGGATCGCTTCCCGGAACGGCACGTCCAGTACTTGTATACACACAAGCCTCGGCAGGGCCCGGGCGCGTTATAAAGAAGGCGGGTCAAAAAAAGCCATACCTGCTATTGCTCCATGTGATAAAAATATAGTTATTTTGGGGGATGAGAAAGGAACTTGGGGTATTGCAAAACCGGGAAGGGTGTGTGGGTGTGTCTTCTCTAACCCTGGAAAAGCCCCAGGTGCAAATCGAGTCTGGATGGAGCCTCTCTCCATTTTTCAGACTCAGCTTTTTTCTGCATTATCATCATTTTTTGGGGTGCGTTTTAAATTCTCAGGACACGCAAAACCAGGACTGGGGGGGGGGGGTGTTTTGCCTTCCTTAGTTTTGTGCCTTGAGTGAAGAACTTGATCTCAACTGCAGGGATTTCACTTGACAACAGTGGCAAAACGTCATAAAATGGGAGCAAAACTCACTTAAGAAATGTCACGTTTAATAACCAAAATATTGGGCTCCATTTTTGGTTGTAACTTGAGGACGATCTGTATTTTGGGATGAGGGAGGAACTTGGAGTGTTGCAAAAACCAGGAAGGGGGAGGGGTCTTCTGTAACTTTGGAAAAGCCACAGGTGCAATTTAAGACTGGGTGGCCTCCATTTTTCAGACTCGCTTCTTGTTATCATTTTTTGGGGTGCATTTTAAATTCTCAGGACACACAAAACCAGGATTGGGGGATTGCCTTCCTAGTTTCGTGCCTTGAGCCTATATCTATATCTTTATCATCTCTTATCTATATACACACACACACACGCATATGTATATGTGTGTATATATGTGTATTTTTCTGCCCTTTTTCTATTTAGTAGAAGCTAAAATACAGGTAGATCTTGGCTTACAATAGTTTGCTTAGTGGTCATTTGAAGTTACAACGTCACTGGAAAAAAAGTGACTTAATGACAATTTTCACACTTATGACCGGTACAGCATCCCCCCCCCCCCTTCAAATGCAGATGCTTGACAGCTGGCTCACATTTATGACGGTTGCAGTGTCCTGGAGTCATGGGATCCCTTTTTGCGACCTTCTGACAAGCAAAGTCAATGGGAAAGACAGATTGACTTAACAACTGTGTTACTAACTTAACAGTGGCAGCGATTCACTTAACAACAGTGGCAAGAAAGGTCATAAAATAGAGCAAAACAGGGGACTGTCTCGTCTTTCCTTAAAAACTTCCAGTGATGGAGCCTCTAAAACTATATATTCAGGAGAAACTTCCTGACAGTAAGAACAATTAATCAGCGGAACGACTTGCCTTCAGAAATTGTAGGTGCTCTAACACTGGAGGCTTTTAAGAAGAAACAGGAC
Source organism: Bungarus multicinctus (assembly GCA_023653725.1). Taxonomy (NCBI): domain Eukaryota; kingdom Metazoa; phylum Chordata; class Lepidosauria; order Squamata; family Elapidae; genus Bungarus; species Bungarus multicinctus. Next base: position 77,650,625 of record CM042848.1, on the reverse strand, counting down.
AGCCATTTTGTCCAGAATAGGAAAGGGTCTCCTGCTTGAGCAGAGTGGGTTGAACTAGAAGACCTCCAAGGTCCCTTTCAAGTCAATTATTCTATTTACACTTGGGAAATATTCCTGAGGCTCAAATTCTCCGGCTCCTCGGGTTGAAAAACAACAATGCTGAATGAAAATGTTTTTAAATAAACTTTTTTTAAAAAAAGAAAAAAAAAACCTTGTTAATTCAGTGGGTTTTACGTTTTAACAGCCATGGATAGATTTGTTTTGCCATTCTAGCAGCCTACTACCAGTAGTACACGAAAAAGGAGGGGTTATTCCCAACCAATTAACATTTAAAAACTATTTAAGGTTGCTGGTTGACTAATGCTGCCGGGGAGGGAAAACACACACACACACACAAAGGAGGAAACTATGATTTTGACAGATGCACACGCATGGAGACCCACGTTTCTTTGAAGGCTTCTGCAAAGCCAGAGGGCCTGAGTCACTTATCACATCACCAGGCTTAGGTAAAGTGACTAGGCCGGTTGCCGTGGCAATGGGAGCCTTATGATGTCATTAGGGAAGTCAGAGCCCGTGGAGGGCAGCTGATTCAGTTAATGGCCATCCCAGGGTGTGTGTGTGTGGGGGGGTGTTATCCGACATGGATCAAGCAGAGGTGAGCAGGCTGAAGAGTCTGGTTGAGAGCTGACCCTAGAAAAGCTTATCAGCAGACTGAACCTGGTTAGTACAGGTAGTCCTCGGCTTGCAACAGTTCATTTAGTGACCGTTCCAAGTTACGGTGGCACTGAAAACTGACTTGGGACCATTGTGGCATCCCCACAGCCACACGATCAAAATTCAGATGCTTGGCAACTAGTTCGTGTTTGTGACGGCTGCCGTGTCTTGAAGTCGTGTGACTGGTTCATATTTATGACCGTCGCTGTGTTCCCGGGGTCACGTGTCATCCCCTTTTGCAACCTTCTGATAAACAAAAGTGGGGAAGCCAGATTAACAGATTAACAACTGGGTTACTAACTTCACAACTTGCAGTACTTCACAACGGTGGCGAGAAAAGGCGTAAAGCTGGGACAAAGTTGACTTGGCCACTGTCTCTCTTAGCGACAGAAATGTTGGGCTCTGTCGTGGTCGTACGTCAAGGACTACCTGTAATGTATCCATGAAGTCGCCAAGAATTGGGCACAAACTTAAGCGAGTCTCGTATGTGGAGAGTCTCAATCCTCCAAGTTATAGTTGTTTTTCCAAAAGGCAACTAAACTTTCTTGTTTTTTCTTTTCTTTGAAAACATTTCGCTTCTCATCCAAGAAGCTTCTTCAATTCTAAAGAAAGAGGGGTAAAAGAGGCCATTTATGTTAACATTGAATAACCTTCTCTCAACAGAGTTGGGGGCGAAGACACCACCTATCTTTAGTCTACAACTAGAACTTTGTAGGTCTACAACTACAACTACTACAACTAGAGCTACAACTTTGCAGCAGTTCAAAAAGATTCCACAACCAATTGTACTCAGATTCAGCACAGATAAACCCTCAAGTGGCTTCAAGAGCTCTCAAGAGAGAGTACTAACGACCAGATGACTACATTGACCCAATTCTCTAGATTCAAGCAAAAGTCTTAACGTATTTATAGAAGCGTGAACATCTAGACACACTGATTGTGGAAAATAAAAATAACTTTCTTCCTTACCGGGAACCTGGAAGCCCATTTCCTGGATTAACTAGAAATCTATTTTAAGAAAGGGCTGTTTCTTGAGGTCTGCCTTGTTTTTCCTTCTTATGAATTGGGTCAATTGTAAAAAAACAAACAACAACTCCAAAATTCATTGCCTAAAAACCGTTTGCACGCTTTTCCAAGAGAAAGGTCCCTGCGGTTCATATTTTTTGTCTAACAGAGTGCAACTTCCTTTGGAATAATCATGAGTGGTCAAATAGAGTTCAGAATATGACAAGAAGGTCCGTTGCTTTGTTGGCTGAGTGACGGTTCGTTGGAGAACTCAAGAACATAAATAAAGACAGGTGGCAAGGATCTTTCTATTCAGCCCTAAATCATTGGACACCCAATATTTTATTTGCTTGGTGGATGGTTCTTTACCAAGAGCAGAGAATATTGGTAGCTCAGGGTTGAAATGAGGGGTCCTTGATACTCTCTTGAGTTTGGCTGTTTTCTTGCAGACGTTTCATTACCCAACTAGGTAACTTCATCAGGGATAGTATGGAATGGACTTTGCTCTCATTTTATAGTCCAGTGGTTTTCCTTGTCTGTGTTGGTGGGAGTAATCCCGGTGGTTTGTTGGTTGAGCTGTTTACTGTTAGCTTTTTATTTATCCTATCTGATTGTTGCCTGTATAAGAGGATGAGAGAGAAGTACCTCGGTCTGTATACTAACTAAATGAATGACCCATTGGGATCCCCATATCAAAACAAATTATCTTATGTTCAGCCAGAATCTGAAAATAACATTTAACACGGCACAGTACTTAAGCAAAATGGTTCAGTTGAGATCAGCATATGTGTGACTGATTGGGATAGATTGTAGGGGTGACAAATATGCTATAATTTTAGCATATTTTATTTAAGTATTAAACTACCTCAATACCTGCGCTTCGCTATGAAATTATGTGATCGGGCTTAGTTTTTGGGGAGGAAAATAAGCCTCTGCCTACCAGCATCCGTCAGCATTCATCTGGCTAGCATCCTGTCAGTGTATGAGAGAGTTGAGGGCTGTTTGGAAACTGAAAGAGTATTTGCTGTGTAAGCAAGGAGACAGCAAGGAGCCTGGTGTGGCTTAGCTCAACTGTTCTGTACTAAAGCTGCTTGCTGCTGTGAAACTGAAACTAAAACTGAAACTCCTGTTCCTCTGCTTGTGTTTTGCATTTGGAACATATTTCTTTTCAGGTGAGGAGGGGGAGTAGAACGTCTTAGCATCAGAACATGTTAATAATAATCTATGAAATACTAATGCTGTGGTGGTCATTTTGAAAAATCCTTTCTTAGTGAGCAACTAGAAGCCAAGAGGAACATACGTGCCAAATTTCAGGTTTGTAGGCTTTACAGTTCTGGAGATTTTGTGATGATGCATGAGTGGTATTTCATATATATATATATATATATGGAGGAGAAATATATATATATATATATGGAGGAGAAATATATATATATATATATATATATATATATATATATATATATATATATATATATATATATATATATATATATATATGAAATACCACTCATGCATCATCACACTCATGCATCATATATATAGATTATTATTGTATTTTATTCCAATTTAATTTAAAGTTGTATTTTGTCCAATTCCGTTTTAAATTGCTTTTATCAGATTTTAGTCATAATTTGGGTGTAGAACTCTGCACTTTGATATGGCCCAAGGGCTAATCAGTAAAGTAATCTTGTTTGACAGTTCCTTAGTAAAAAGCTTGTTTGACAATTCCTTAATTGGGGCATGGTTTATTTCTTGGTTGTTAAGTTAATCTTGGTGTTAATCTATACTCATCTGGCAATTGATTGCTGGTGGTTCATATCTGATGATTTAAGCAAGGGTTTTCCCCGCTTATGGAGTTGAGCAACACTTCTACAATTCCAATGTTATTTCAAAACACAATAGGAGGAGGAGGAAGAAGCAATCAAAATGTTCCATCAGCGGTTGCGTTGTTTGGAAATAAAGAGGAAGGAAGACAATTTAAGCATCAAAGCTCTTTAGCTACAGGAAGATTTCAAAACTGGGCACTCAATGTTTCTAATGCTCAGCCTTATAGAGCCACATCTACTTTTCCTTCTGATGGTCCGGAGGTGCATTATAGCTAGTCCTCGACATATGACCACAATCGAGGCCAGAATTTCTGTTGCCAAGTGAGACATTTGCTCAGTAAGCAGTATTTGAGGGGCTGCCACAAGAAAGGGGGGATCAACTTATTTTCCAAAGTGCCCGAAGGCAAGACAAGAAGCAATGGATGGAAACTAATCAGGGAGAGAAGCAACCTGAAATTAAGGAGAAACTTCGTAACAATGAGGACAACTAACTAGTGGAATACCTGGCCTTCATAAGTTGTAGGTGCTCCAACACTGGAGTTTTTAAGAAAAGGCTGGACAGCCACTTATTTGAAATGGTATAGGATCTCATGTTTGAGCTGGGGGCTGGACTAGAAGACCTCCAATGTCCCTTCCTGCTCTATTCTGATTCTGAAAGTTTTGGCAGAACTGTCCAGCCGGAGAAAAGAACAAAGCATTTGGCCTGTTTCCACCAAGTCACAAGCTTTGGAAATGTTCCTAAATGTTGAGTTCTGGGACTAAACATAAGAGAAGCTTCCTTCACACTCTCCTTCTCCACTGACACCTCCTGATTTCAAGCTTTTTCAAACAAGGATATAGAGCTATCGACTCTAGCAAGATGACCCCTCCCCCCTTCCTAGCCTCGGGCACTTAACAATGTTGTTAAGCTTGTGTAAATTGAACGCAACATTGTGCTAGTGTCAGCCTTTTCTGCGCATGGATAAATGCTCTTTCTCAGCATGGCAATGTTGCTGGAGAATCAAAATGCTTTGACTTGCTTGCGTGTCTGAGAAAATGTTAGAGAAGATGCTCAGCACGTCCCACCTTCCAGCTACGATCTCGGGGCCATTGGCAGAGGGGCTCAAAAGGAGCCCAAATGTGGGGCAAGAAAGTCCCAGCCTAACACCATAATATTATCCAAAGGAGGAGAAATGACCCCTCCCTTTTAATTCTTATCCTGGACTGTTCTTACGCTGCACTGATGGTGTTACCTAGTGTGGTAATGAGACATATGTAGGAAAACAAGCAAGCATCCCCACTCCTTCTAGCACTGATTATGTTATCTAGTTTGGTAATTAAAAGTTTGCAAGGACTCAACCAAGTTCAGGGAGCACCCCACTCAATTGAGGTTGTAAGTCAAAGACTGCCTGTATTTCAGCTCAGGCAGTGGTGGGATTCAAATAATTTAACAACCGGTTCTCTGCCCTAATGACCAGGTGGGTGGGCATGGTCTGGAGGTATGACAGGCATCACTTGGCCTCCTACACCCGTCTGGGAGCAAAAATGGGCCATGAGGGGACCATGCCGCACCCCTGTGCCCCATTTGGGACCTAGTAGGCTTCCCTGCAGCCCCCTGGGAGCAAAAATGAGCCATGAGGGGGCCATGCCGTACCCCTGTGCCCCATTTTGGGCCTAGTAGGTTTCCCTGCAGCCCCCTGGGAGCAAAAATGGGCCATGAGGGGACCATGCCGCACCCCTGTGCCCCATTTTGGGCCTAGTAGGCTTCCCTGCAGCCCCCTGGAAGCAAAAATGGACCATGAGGGCACCATGCCGCACCCCTGTACCCCATTTTGGGCCTAGTAGGCTTCCCTGCAGCCCCCTGGAAGCAAAAATGGACCATGAAGGCACCATGCCGCACGCCTGTACCCCATTTTGGGCCTAGTAGGCTTCCCTGCAGCCCTCTGGAAGCAAAAATGGACCATGAGGGGACCATGCCGCACCCCTGTGCCCCATTTTGGGCCTAGTAGGCTTCCCTGCAGCCCCCTGGGAGCAAAAATGGGCCATGAGGGGGCCATGCCGTACCCCTGTGCCCCATTTTGGGCCTAGTAGGCTTCCCTGCAGCCCCCTGGAAGCAAAAATGGACCATGAGGGCACCATGCCGCACCCCTGTGCCCCACTTGGGGCCTAGTAGGCTTCCCTGCAGCCCCCTGGAAGCAAAAATGGACCATGGGGGACCATGCCGCACCCCTGTGCCCCGTTTTGGGCCTAGTAGGCCTCCCTGCAGCCCCCTGGGAGCAAAAATGGGCCATAAGGAGGCCACGCTGCACCCCTATGCCCGGTTTTGGGCCTAGTCGGCCTCCCTGCACTTATCTAGGAGCCAAAACAGGGTGCGTGGGGACTACTGGAAGGGGTGGGGAGGGGCGGGGCCAGCCAGCAATTTAACCGGTTTGGCTGAAGTGGTGCGAATCGGTTGAATCCCACCACTGAGCTCAGGGGAGCGCTGTTTTCTTCCCCCAGGGGAGGATCGGCTTGTAAGGCAGACCAGAAGGGCTGGCTCTTATTCTGATCTGAAACAAGTGACAGATCTGGGCTAAAGCTGGGAATGGCGAATGAAGCTTGGATTCGAGCAGCAGTTCACGCTGAGCACAGCTGATGCTTTGGCAGAAAGTCCCAGGTAGCTGGCCTGGGTCCCAATTGAAGGTGCCCTTTGCGCCGGTTGGTAGAGACGTCTCTACAGGTGTGTAAGGCTTACACTAAGCAAATGGGTTGCACTGACCAAACCTTTGTAAATAAATAAAAAAAAAACCCCTGTGCTTGTTACTTAAACTAACAAAAGAGGTATAAAGAGCTTAGCTTCCTTCTCGTTATCCCAAAAGGTGCTTTTTTTTTTCAGGAGGCAACTGCACTTCCTTGTTTTTTTTCTTTTGAAGACATTTCGCTTCTCATCCAAGAAGCTTCTTCAGTTCTGACAGGACGGTGGGGAAGGGAAGGATTGATACTGCCCTGTCTGAGCTGAAGAAGCTTCTTGGAAATAAGATGGAAAATATATTTGTGCAAAAATGAGAAGGAGATATACAGAAAATAAAAGATATGTCGTAATATTGGAAAGGGGATTTAATAGGGGATAATGCAAGTTAAGAGAAATCTTTGAATGATTCATGAAATGATACGAATAGATTAAACTGTAAACATATTGAAAATAAGTACGGTATATGATCAAGGAAGATAGAGATTGATGGAGTGATATAAAATAATTTATGAGAATATAAAGAAGAAAATTTGGCAATAGATAATGATGTGATGTTAGAAAGCTATATCCGTGACTATGGATATGGCTGATTTGAAATGTAAAACACCTGGAACCACACTGTTCTCGCAAAGATGTATTTAAATAATTTTAAAAAAAACTTTTTTTTTAAAAAAAAAATAAGCTTCTTGCATGAGAAGCAAAACGTCTTCAAAGGAATTAAAAGCAAGAAAGTCCAGTTGCCTCCTGAAAAAGCACCTTTGGGATAACCATGACCTGGATGACTCAGAATCTCTACAGATTTCCTTCTCATTACCAAAGTAGGTCACATCATCAAATGCTAGACAGCATGCGGGGGTGCCTCCAACCTTGGTTGTTGTCTTGCAGACGTTTCATTACCAAACTAGGTAGTATCACCCATGCTAGAAGGGAAATGGGTTTTGCTTTCTGAGTTTGGTTGTCTTCTACCTGAAAACAATGGGGTGTGCTTTCTGAATTTAGTTGAACTACTTGTATTTCAGTGGTGGGATTCAAATCATTTAACAACCAGTTGTCCGAGGATCAGGTTGGCCATCATGGGAGGCATGGACAATCCCCTTCCTCCAACTCCATCGCACATTTGGGATGAGCCTCCCACAATGGCCAACCTGGGCGAAACGGCTATTAAATTACACATACACCCCGGCTATCAAAGTGGATCCTGGGTGCTGCACTGCAGTGGAGAAACAGGCAATGGGGTGGCCAGCATGAGGAAAGGAGGAGAAGCAGGAAGAGGAAGGAAAGTGGCCTTCTCCTTCCCTCACGCATGGTACTTTGATAGCGGGGTAGTGGTGGAGGAGGATAATTTAACTATCAGTTCGCATGAACCGGTGCGAAACGACTGAATCCCACCGCTGCTGTATTTATGATGGTTACAGTATCCCAGAGTCATGTGATTGCCATTCCCAGCTGGCTTCTGACAAGCAAAGTCAGTGGAGGAAGCCGGATTGATGTAACGACCCGGTGACTCACTTAACGACTGCCGTGATGCGCTTAACAACCGTGGCAAAATAACTGGGCACGACTCAAAATTCCGCTTAACCACGGAAATTCTGATCCCAGCTATGCTCGTAAGTCGAGGACTACCTGTAGAGAAATTCACTGGAAAATACCGTTTGGGTGAAAATAATCATAATTGCTTGTGGTTGACTGCAGTTCAGATGCCCAGCAATGCGCAAGCCAGAACCAGTTAAGACTAAACTATTTTTCACCTCCTACCTCTCTCAACTTCCTCCTAAATATAGCTGCGGGGTGTGCAAATTACATGTTATTCCAGCACAGTCTCTTTCGTTAGCAGACTCTCGTCTTCCTTTTTTTCTCCTTTTTCTTTTAGCTGTGACCCAACTCTGTTTTTTTCTGAGTTTAATTGTGCCAGATATTTAATGGCAATCTGGTGCTGTAAAAAGTTTGTTTACAAGGGTGATTTCCCGCTGGCAGACAAGAGGTAGTTCCTTATTGCAGTTAGGAGACAAAGTGTTCGGAAAGGCTATTACTCCTGTTTCCAGGAATTGGGTTCCTAACATTTCCTGGTCAGAATTCCAAATATAGACTGTCCCCAACTTACAACAGTTCATTTAGTGACCGTTCGAAGCTACAATGGCACGGAAAAAAAGGAACTTAAGGACCGTTTCTCACACTTACGGCCGTTGTGGCGTCCCCACGATCGCGGGATCAAAATTTGGATGCATGGATTGGTGACTGGTCGCAGTGTCCAGGGATCGTGTGATTCCTTTTTGTGACCATTGGACAAGCGAAGTCAAAGAGGAAGCCAGATTCCCTTAACAACCGTGTTACTAACGTAATAACTGCAATGATTCAGTTAACAGGCAAGCAAGAAAGATCACAAAAGGCGACAAACCTCACTTAAACTATCTTGCTTAGCAACATAAAGTTTGGGCTCTATTGAGGACTATCTGTACTCTCTGCTTCCAAGAGAACAACAGTGGATTTCTGTTCTTTATTTTTTTTGCGCATCAGTAAGTTGCTTTCTTTCTAATTGCAAAGATTTCTAAAGGAAAAGGTTCCCCTCGCACATGCGTGCTCATTTCCGGCTCTAGGGGGTGGTGCTCGTCTCTGTTACAAAACCGAAGAGCCAGCGCTGTCCGAAGATGTCTCCGTGGTCATCTGGCCGGCGTGACTAGAAGGTGCACGGAACGCTGTGGTCCCTATTTTTCTACTTGCATTTTTTTTAAACGTACTTTCGTACTGCTAGGTTGGCAGAAACCGGGAAATGGGAAAATGGGAATTCACTCTGTTACGCAGTGCTAGGGATTCGAACCTCTGAACTGCTGACCTTTCTGATCAACAAGCTCAGCATCTTAGCCACTGAGCCACCACACCCCTTATTTCTACAGATACTTACAAAAGAGGTCACATTTCTCTTTCTCTCTTTCCAATTTTCCCTTTTTAAAATCTTAGCTCTCCTTGTCCGGGACATTTTTCTAGCTCTCTGGTGACTCTTTCCTTTCTTTCTTTCTTTCTTTTTCTTTCTTTCTTTCTTTCTTTCTTTCTTTCTTTCTTTCTTTCTTTCTTTCTTTCTTTCTTTCTTTCTTTCTTTCTCTCTCTCTCTCTCTCTCTTTCTTTTTCTTTCTTTTTCTTTCTTTCTCTCTCTCTTCTTTCTTTCTTTCTTTCTTTCTTTCTTTCTTTCTTTCTTTCTTTCTTTCTTTCTTTCTTTCTTTCTTTCTCTCTCTCTCTCTCTCTCTCTTTCTTTCTCTCTCTCTCTCTCTCTCTTTCTTTCTTTCTTTCTTTCCCTGAGACTATTCAAAAATGTAGGATTTTTGGCACTTTCCCTGGCCCCTACCAGGCGATTTTATAAAAGAAACCCAGGCTGAATGACCTTCACATCTTTATCGTTTCATTATCTCCCCTGTGAAGGCGAAAGAACATTTATTTGGTGCCCTCCGAAGAACCGTATCCAAGTCATCCATGCTGGGCAAACTGTGAACCGGGACTCAAAATTGCCGCATCAAAACTCTTTTCAGCTTTTTATTTTCCCATCGGCATCAGCTGCTTTCTAGGGCTTTGCAAAGCAAACTTTTGGCCCAATTGGAATGACCGAAAACTTGGCCCCCTCTGCTTTTCAGGAGAGTCTCTAAGCATTGGGAAGAGCTCCAGCAACCAGTCCTTGTAGGAATCTCAGCCAGATGGAGGGTACTTTCAGACAATGACCCTGAAAAATACATTCTGGAGCTTCACAAACTTTTCCCTGAAAGAGCAGGTTTAAAGTTTAGGACATCTTTTTAACAGAACAGAATATTTAACAGAATAACAGAGTTGGAAAGGGACCTTGGAGGTCTTCTAGTCCAGGGGTTGCCAACCTTTTGGACCTCAGGAACCACCAAACTCATCATTTTAAATCCCGTGGACCAGAGACCTTGGGAAAATCCCCAAAAAGATCTGCAGGAAAATTCCCCACCCCGTTTTCCTACCGATGGATCATTCTTTATTTGGGATCGCAGGATACCATCTCCAGCTCCGTTCTCCGGGGGAGTGGAGGGTAGAGAGAGAGACTTTTGGCTTCATGCAAGGAAAGCAGCAGAAGCAGGAGAAGTCTTTCTTTTTCTCCCCCAAATTCCTCCAGAAATGAGTCTTTGTGGGACTTGTCGTGCTGGCACAGCCTCTTAGAGCAGGAGGCCTTGAAGGGTCCCCAAGACTCATTTCTGGTGGAGTTTGGGGGAGAGAAAGGAAGACTTTGGCTGCTTTCCCTGCATCCAGCCAAAAACAGAAGAAGAAAGAAGCGGAAGGAAGCAGCCCAGTGGCCAGGTGAGGCGTGTGGGGCAAGTTGGGCAAGTCCCCCCCCCCTCCCCTCATTACCTCATGTTGTTCGCAATGCAAGCGACACAAGTTTTGTGTTCCCACAGACCATGTGGGCGGCGCGCGCAGCGTAAATTAATTGTTTTGAGGGGCACTTGTTTAATTGTAAATTAATTGTTTTGGGGTGACATTTCTCTGCGGACCACCAAAATTTTCTCGTGGACCACCAGTGGTCCCCGGCCCACTGGTTGGCAACCACTGTTCTAGTCCAACCCCCTGCTCAGGCGTATACCATTTCAGACAAAGGGCTGTCCAATCACTTCTTGAAAGCCTCCAGTGCTGGAGCACCCACCACTTCTGAAGACAAGCTGTTCCACTCACTGGTTGTTCTCGCTGTCAGGAAATCTCTCCTGAGTTCTAGGTTGTGTCTCTCTTTGGTTAGTTTCCATCGGTGGTGGGATTCAATTTTTTTTTACTACCAATTCTGTGGGCGTGGCTTGGAGGGCATGGCAAGGGAAGGATATACTGCAAAATCCCCATTCCCTCCCCACCCCACTAACCTGCTTTCCAGCTCCGTTCTCCTTGTGCAAGGCAACCAAAGAAGACCCAGCCGTTCAGCTGGGACTCGGGAGGTGGAGAATAGATGGGGGCGGGGCCAGTCAGAGGTGGTATTTGCCGGTTCTTTGAACTACTCAAAATTTCCACTACCGGTTCTCAAGAACCAGTCAGAACCGGCTGAATACCACCTCTGGTTTCCATCCACTAAAAAGAACTGTTGTAAGTTTCTTTGTTCAGTTTCCATCCATTGCTTCTTGTCTTGCCTTCTGGTGCTTTGGAAAATAGGTTGACCCCTCGCTTCCTTGTAGCAACCTGTGAGACACTGGGAGATGCTATCACATCATGTCTAGCTTTTCTTTTCATTAAACTAGACATACCCAGTTCCTGCAACCGTTCTTTATATGTTTTAGCCTCCAGTCCCCTAATGATCTTCTCTGCACTCTTTCTAGAGTCTCAACCCTCTTTTTTTGCACCGTGGGGACAAAAACTGGATACAGTGTGGCCTTACCAAGGCATTATAAAGTGGTATTAACATGACACGTGATCTTGATTCTATCCCTCGATTGATGCAACCTAGGGATGCGCTGGCTTTTTTGGCAGCTGCAGTACATTATCTTCCTCACTTGAAAGATGCTCAACGTAGAACAGAGAATGACACGGTTGGAAGGGACCGTTGACTTTGCTTGTCAGAAGGTCACAAAAGGGGGTCACATGACCCTGGGACACTGCAACGGTCATAAAGATGAGGCAGTTGCCAAGCATCTGAATTTTGATCACGTGACTGAGGGGATGCTACAAATGGATGCTAGGAATGTTGGGAGTTGAAGTCCACAAATTGTAAAGTGGAATTGTGGGAGTTGGAGTCCATGAGTCGTAAATGGGCCAGGAATTGTGGGAGTTGGAGTCCATGAGTCGTAAATGGGCCAGGAATTGTGGGAGTTGGAAGTCCACAGGCTGTAAAGGGGCCATAATTGTCTGCTCCTGCCTTGGTGTGTTGTTCGTGTATCCATGGACTATTTGATTACAGTCCTAATTATCTGTTGAAGTCTGTGTCTGTCCTGTTGGGCTGCAGAACCAAACCAGACAGTTATACAGGTGCAGATGACAGACTCAATAGTTCCTCTGTAGAACTGGATCAGCAGTTTCTTGGGCAGTTTGAGCTTTCCGAGTTGGCGCAGAAAGAACATTCTTTGTTGTGCTTTTTTGATGACATTTTTGATGTTAGGTGTTCATTTTAAATCTTGAGATATAATAGGGTACCAATCTGAAAAGCATAAGCATTTTAGAGTTTGGGTCAGTGATCATTGGCTCACAAGCTAGCTGGATGAATAGAATAGATTAGGAATTGGAATTGGAATAGAACAAGAACAAGAATAGAATAGAACAGAATAGAATAGAATAGAATTATTTTATTGGCCAAGTGTGATTGGACACACAAGGAATTTGTCTTGGTGCAAATGCTCTCAGTGTACATAAAGAAGGAACATTCGTTAAGAATCAAGAATCATAACGTACAACACTTACTAATAGTCATAGGATACAATAAGCAATCAAATCATACTAGGAAACAGTTCATATAAATCATAAGGATACAAGCGACAAAGTTACAGTCATACAGTCACAAGTGAGAGGGGATGGGTGATAAGGAGTGATAAGAAGATTAATAGTAATAGTAGTGCAGAATTTGTAAATAGTTGGACAGCGCTGAGCGAATTATTTGCTTAGCAGAATAATGGCTTTCGGGAAAAAACTGTTCTTGTGTCTAGTTGTTCTGGTGTGCAGTGCTCTATAGCATCGTTTTGAGGGAAGGAGTTGAAACAGTTTGTGTCCAGGATGTGAGGGGTCTGTAGATATTTTCACAGCCCTCTTTTTGACTCATGCAATATATTGGTCCTTGATGGAAGGCAGGTTGGTATCAATTGTTTTTTCTGCAGTCTGCTGGCCTAGGCTAAAATGATACTGATTCTCCAATGAGTCAATGGTCATAAAGATGAGTCAGTTGCCAAGCATCTGAATTTTGATCCCGTGCCCATGACGAATGCTACAGCTATCGTAAGTGTGAAAAATGTCATAAGTCACTTTTTTCAGTGCCGTTGTAACTCTGAACGGTTACTGAACGAATAGTAAAAACCGAAAAGGGTCTTTACCGATTTTAAACCCTTTGCATCCAAATCTCTTGGCTACCCCCCACCCCCACCCCGCTTCTGATCATCCTGGAAAATCTTTCAGTAGTTAGAATGAAAAAAAAAAAGACTACTCCGTCATGTGATTCCAGAGTCGATCCAGGGCTTCTATTCACATGTAAATTGCTAGCGCTTTAATTAATCAGCTGAAATCTCAGGCATTCCATCAACCGAGGGCCCGGGAATTAAGGAAGAATTATTCCCTCTTTAACATGCGTACAGCAAAATCCAAAAGCCACAAAACGCCCTTTAAGATTCACCCTGCATTTAGGCTGCTGGATTTATGTAATAAATAAATAAATAGGCATCTCGAAGACTTTTGTTCCTCAAAAACATATTCTTTTGGCGCACTTCCTTGTTCAGATACTGCTAGAAACCTGCATTCCTTTTTTTGAGAGTATTTTTCTGAAGCCTGCCAGCTCCAAAGCCTTTGCCATGGAAATGAAAATCTGGTGGGTTTTTTTTTTTCTTCCCCCCCCCCCCATATTTTTCTGCTCGCCGATTGAGATGCAAAGAGTTCTGTGCAGCTTGATAGTCTGTTTTTTTTGAAGAAAAAACAAATCTGGGTTGCCTGCTGAGGTGAAACGAGACCTCTGTGGAGTTGTTGAATCATCACACAGTGGTGTCTTTGTAAGCCAACTTACACGACCCGCTTACCCAGCTTCATGAAAGCTACAATTGCACAACGTGTGAAACTTGTGTGTGTGTGTGTGAGTGTGTATTTTGCCTTAGTGCAGGAGTAGACAGCTATGGCCCCTTTACGTCTGGCTCAGGAATTCTGGGAGTTGAAGTCCACAGGTCGTAAAAGGGGCTAGGAATCCTGGGAGTTGAAGTCCACGAAACGTAAAGGGGCTAGGAATTCTGGAAGTTGAAGTCCACAGGTCGTAAAAGGGGCTAGGAATCCTGGGAGTTGAAGTCCACGAAACGTAAAGGGGCTAGGAATTCTGGAAGTTGAAGTCCACAGGTCGTAAAGAAGCCAAGAATTCTGGGAGTTGAAGTCCACAGGCTGTAAAAGGGGCTAGGAATTCTGGGAGTTGAAGTCCATGAGACGTAAAGGGTCCAGGAAATTCTGGGAGTTGAAGTCCACGAATCATAAAGGGTCCAGGAATTGTGGGAGTTGAAGTCCACAGGTCCTAAAAGGGGCCAGGAATTCTGGGAGTTGAAGCCCATGAGTCATAAAGAGTCCAGGAATTCTGGGAGTTGAAGTCCATGAGTCGTAAAGGGTCCAGGAATTCTGGGAGTTGAAGTCCACAGGTCGTAAAGGGGCCAGGAATTCTGGGAGTTGAAGTCCACAGGTTTTAAAGGGGCCATAGTTACCTACCCCTGCTTTGGTGTGTTGTTCGTTTATCCATGGACTATTTGATTATAGTTCCAATTATCCGTTGAACTCTGTGTCTGACTTGTTTGGTTGCAGAGCTAAACCAGACAGTTATAGAGGTGCAGATGACAGACTCAATAATTACTTTGTAGAACTGTATCAGCAGCTCCTTGGGCAATTTGAGCTTCCTGAGTTGGTACATAAAGAATATTCTTTGTTGTGCTTTTTTGATGACGTTTTTGATGTTAGGTGTCCATTTTAAGTCTTGAGATATGACAGAACCTAGAAACTTGAAGGTTCATACCAATCTGCAAAGAATAAGCATTTCAGAGTTTGGGTCAGTGATAATTCGCTCACAAGCTAGCTGGATCCATACAGCCTGCTGGACTCATCTAAAATGATATTGATTCTTTTGTGGCTGAGCGTGCAATGGGAATTCAACCATGGTTTAACGTGAAGTCATGCGGTGTTAATCCTATTAAGCCATCATACCATCTTTCTGTTTGGGGGAGAACTCCAATTCCTGCAAACGCAAGAATTTACAGATTACAGATTGACAAGAGTTGGAAGGGACCTTGTAGGTCATCTAGTCCAACCCCCGCCCAAGCAGAACCTACACCATTTCTGACAGATGGCAGCCCAGTCTCTTCTTGAAGGCCTGCAGGGATGAAGCTCCCACAACTTCTGAAGGCAAATGTTCCATTGGTTGATTGTTCTCAGTGTCAGAAAATTTCTCCTTATTTCCAGGTTGAATCTCTCCTTGTTCAGTTTCCATCCATTATTCCTTGTCTGGCCTTCGGGTGTTTTGGAGAATAGCTTGACCCCTTCCTCCTCTCTGTGGCAGCTCCTCAAATATTGGAATATTGCTCTCCTTCTCCCCTGGTCCTTCTCTTCACTAGACTAGCCAGTTATGCAACCGTTCGTTGTATGTTTTAGCCTCTAGTCCCCTCATCATCTTGGTTGGAGTTCTGTGTGGTTAACACGGGTGTGAGCTTTTAGCAAATTGTGTGAGCAGAGCTACAAAGCGGCAGCCAAAAAGAAAAGTGCATTTGTTCACTAACAAGTAGTCCTCGATTTACAACAGTTCATTTAGTGACCGTTCAAAGTTACGACGACATTGAAAAAAGGTGATTGGTGACTGTTTTTCAGACTTACGAGCTGAAGTCCACCCACCTTAAAGCATGCTGCTCGAGGAATTCTGGGAGCTGAAGTCCACACATTTTAAAGCATGCCAGCTGGGAAATTCTGGGAGTTGAAGTCCAAATCTTATAGCAGGGGTCTTTAAACTTGACAGCTTTGAAGCTTGTGGACTTCAACTCCCAGAATTCCTCCTCCAGTCATGTTAGCTTAGGAATTCTGGGAGTTGAAGTCCACAAATCTTAAACTTGCCAAGTTTGAATACCTTTATCTTAAAGCATGCTGCCTGAGGAATTCTGGGAATTGAATTCCACCCTTCTTAAAGCTCGCTGCTTGAGAAATTCTGGGAGCTGAAGTCCACCCATCTTAAAGCATGCTAGCTAGGGAATTCTGGGAGTTAAAGTCCAGAGTCTTAAAGCATGCTGACTGAGGAATTCTGGGAGCTGAAGTCCACCCATCTTAAAGCATGTAAGCTGGGGAATTCTGGGAGCTGAAGTCCATCCATCTTAAAGCACACTGCCCGAGAAATTCTGGGAGCTGAAGCCCATCCTCTTAAAGCATGCCAAGATTGAGAAACCCTGAACTAGCTTAACTCTGTGCACTCCCTTGATTTTTCCCTGCCTAAAGTTCAGAGTGATCCTTTCCCATGGGACGTGCACTTCAAAATGAAACTGCTTTTCTCTTCCATTGCAGTATTTTACTTTAAGTGACACAATTAACGGGAAGGACCAGCTCTAAGCAACGACCTCTTGCCCGAGGCTCTGACTAAGATTCATCAGGGGAGAGGTTCCCTTTGAGGAAATGAACTCTAATCAAACAAACTTGTGACCTGAGGATAGAATGGGAACAGCAGAAGATGGCTCAGCTCCTTCTCGTTGATCTCGCAGAATAACAGAGTTAGAAGGGACCTCGGACGTCCTCTAGTCCAGTCCCTTCCGCAAGCAGGAGACTTTATACAGTTGAAAGAAATATCCTTCTGGGTTCAGTTCCAAGTGGGGAAAAAGACACTGGAAACATGGAGGCTGCTTGGAAAGTTTAATGGTGTACAGGGCCACATGGCCTGGAGCTCCAGAGTGAGAAAGAAAGATGATCACATGCTTCAAGGTGAGAAGAGAAGGGAAGAAGGGCCGACCAAGATGCTGAGAGACCCTTATATAACCTCTGTTGGGCCCCACCTTAGTGTTTCCTGTTCCTGTGCAAGAAATGAATCCCATTGGCTCCCAGGGGCAGGGGTCTTAACTTTGTAGGCTTGGTCTGGACCACATGGCTTCACCTGAGTGCTGGCTAATGCAGTCTTCCCAGAACATGTGGTGAGATCGGTAATCCTATCATTTCCTGAGGGCCATCCTTAATCCCATCACCCAGCTGAAGGGGGAGCAGGGAGCTGCAGGAAGCTGCTTTGTCTTTAAAACATGTTTCTCCTTTTCTCATCCAGGGAGATATAATATTCTGCCTTTTAAATATTTCCTAGGCTATTTCAATTTTTCTAGGAGAGGGGTGGGTGCTAACTTCCTACAATCCCTCTTTTTTTTTTGAAAACATGTGAGTTTTGACAAAAAATTAAAAGGTGATCAGATCAGAGAGACTTGATGGGTGCTTTTAATTTTTTTTTTTCTGATGCAAAGAAAAAGCATTGAAAAAGAGGCAACAGAAAAGGATTCCTTCAGTGGCTCCCAAAAGCTTTCAACCATGAAGGTCTGGGAAAACTTCTGTTTTGTTTTTTTTAAACAGTATCCAATTTTTGTGCTAAATAATTTTCAGATGTTTGATGTACTTTTTGTGAGCTTACAGTCAGGTTGTAAGCACAAGCCTCTACCTTCTTCACAACCTTTAAATTACAGGCTGCCCATATCCAAGGTTATAGTTACTATCTGCCTAGCTCTTAGCTTCCAGGGTTTGTGAGGCCAAATTGAGGTTAGCCAGTGTGCAACCAGGCTATTTAGTATTTTTAAAGTTACACACAATGAGCCCTGCAACATATCCTGCTTTATTGGGCAACTAGGCAGCATCATTTGTGAGTCACAGTCAGGACTTGGGGTTTGGAGATCTCTTTTCTGCTATCTCTTCAGGAATTGCCTGAGGGAGATGCCTTCTCCCCCATTGAACTAGCAGGACAATATAACTGTTTGGGCCTTAGTGCCTCAGAGCAGCAAACAAAATCAAAACAAAACAAAAAACACATTAAAATTGAAGCTAGGAACAGCTTTGTGTGGAGGTAGGTGAAAGGGGTTAGCCTCTATCTAATTCTAAATGGTGTGCCTCTGTGTATGTAACTGTGTATGCAGCTAGTTTTACAATACAGATAATACAAACGTGGACAATTTTCCCTCCCACCAGACAGAAGTACAAGGTGTTCAGAACTTGCTGGGCCAGCCATTCTCAAATACAATCCTTACATGAGTACATCAAACTGGTTACAATATAAATGATACTAGAAAACATTACAATGGATTTCACATTACAATGAATTTTCAGTTACAATGAATTTCCACCCTCCCCCATAATCTTTCTTACTGTCTTCTGGGGATTGAAAAGAGTCTTTTAGACTTTTACTGGTCCATCTCAGGGTCCTTTCCTTCACATCTCTGGGTGGCATAGGCTTGGCCTGGTGGTATGGGTGGTCAGTCAGGCTTGAGAAGGTCTGCCCACTGTGGTTGCTGTAATGACTTCCAGTGGAGGCTGGATCCAAACCCAATTCCTGGCTCCAATGGATGGAATGTCTCTAGGAGGCAGCATCTGCTTCCACATGTGGCAGGGCTGAAAGACACAGAACAAGGGTCCCCTCGCCCCTTCGCTGGTAATTCTACTAGGAAAGGTATTGTAAAAGGATTAGAGATTTTTTTGGGGTGGGGCGGGGGGGAGATAGCTTGCAGGCATGGTTTGAGGTTGAAGAAGAATAACACATCGGTATTGCAGTTCCTAAACAGATAAATCAGTTTCAACAAAATGGAGACACAACAGATGAGAAAGGAAAAAACTGGATTCACAAGCTTCAGGAAAAAGAATGAACAGGTAAAATCATTTAAACACACAGTAAATGCAAGGATGAAACTTTTCTTGTAAATGAGCTTAGAACATTCGCTAATAACCTTGGGTTTTTCTTAAAAGCACAGAGAGGAAAGAAAATTGACGCTGTTCCTCATCCAGTCTAGTTGCCAGACCAGACTGGAAGAAGACAATTTCTCTCAGTGTTTTTAATTCTTAACAATTTAAAATTAATAACTGAAGGGGTAAGAGACATTTAACAGTTGCAAAAGTTACCTCGAGGACACACAAAGACTTAGATACACACACATGCGCATGCACACAAACAGAAACAAGGACACAGAGAGGAAAACAAAACTCTGAAGTGATCATTCCCACAATAAATATCTTAATTAAATTGGGGAAGGCATAAATCTTAAGGAACAAACCACGTGGTTGCATAGAAGACAAAGAAAGAAAGACAGAAAGAATTAAGAAAAAATCCATGTGATCCTGTTTATATATTGCCCTTTTAAGTACCTTTATTTACCACATTGGTCTTCCTATATCCCTCAGCAAAGCCCATTCTCTACCTATACATTTTTCTTGCTCATGCTGCTCATCCCAAGCCTCCAACAGCTCTCCCAGGGGGGGTCCATTCCACTCAGGACCCTCGAACTACTGCTTCCCATGTTCTCCTTCCGATGTGGGGTTTCACACTTTGGCCTAGTCGGGTCAGTCAGCGACCGGTTTCAGACACAAGAAATTCAAGAGCAAGAAAAAAAAAAGGTGTCTGGAGGAGACTTTTGATCGTTGCAGCTTGTGCAACGAAATCAAACACTATCTAAAAAAAAAACACACACAAAACTCTCTTTTTCCACAAAGTATTGAACAAAGTATTGCACAAAGTATTTGACAAAGTACGCGCATTCCCCTTTAAAAAAACACAAAAGATTCTTTCTTCTTTTTGCCATGGTTTTCGGACTGGGGGTATGCTGCCTGTGCAGACTTCTTTCCTCTCCCCCCCAAAAAACAGTCCGTGAGACTCTCTGCCCCCCCACAGATAAGTACTGGTACTCTGCCTTTTTCCTTCAGGCCCACGTTTACGGATCTGGAAGAGCTCAAATCCGGGAAAACTTGCTTCTTTTCTGTAAGCAAGTACTGGTACTCCAATTTAGCATCCAAATTACACTAAAATTACCTAAAATCCTAGGGTTTGTTTTTGGGATACACTGGACAAAAAAAATATGACAAATTTTCTTCCCTCCCTTCAATCATAACCCGCTCGGCTTTCCCTCCTATATACAGAAGGTCCCACATTCTGATGCCCCCCCCCCCTTGCTTTTCCTGTCCTGATGGTCATGGCTCTGTAGAGCTAACAACAGGCAAGAGGGCAACTAGAGGCCAAATAAAGAAATGAGATCCAGCTGCTGTTCAAGGGTGAAGCTACTCTCACACACATACACTCTTCCTCCTTCTCTAACAACAGGTCCTGTACTCTGAAAATGTTAAACATAACCTTTTTTTTTGAAATGCACATAAGCCAGGAGATGAGAAAGGAACTTTATACTACCAAAATGAGGATAAAAATAATAATTCAAGATTGTTATGAAAAGCTGTATGAGCAAGAAAAGTTTCAGAAGAGAAAATTAAACAATATTTGGAAAAAAGTGGAATTACTTAAAGTACCAGAAAAAGTAAAAACTATGTTAAATGAACAAATATCAATGATGGAATTATCAGAAGTGATCAAGAAATAAAAGAATAATAAAACACCAGCTCCAGATGGGCTGCAGGCAGAATTTTACAAATGTTTACAAGATACTTTAGGCCCATCAGTGTTGGAAGTCTATAATGAAATATTGATTGATGCAAAGGTACCAAATTTGTGGATGAAAGCAAATATTGCTTTGATTCCAAAACATTCAAATTTAATGCAGATAAAAAACCTATAGACTCTTATCTTTATTGAATACTGACTATAAAATATATGCTTCAATAATAGCAGAGAGAGAGTAAAAAAGTTTCTAAATGAATTTATATATTCAGATCAAAATGGCTTTTTGCCTAAGAGACAGATTAAAACAATATGAGAATAATTTTAACTTCAAAGGCAATTTGCCATAAACAAATGGCAAAGGTGATAGAAAATGGAAATAGGACAGAGAATTTTAATACAAAAAGGCACAAGAAAAGGATGTCCACTATTTCCTTTACTATTCATACTGATATTAGAATTTCTAAATAGAAATATTAGACAAGAGATAGAAATTAAAGCTGTGGAACTAAAAAGGGAACAATATAAATTATAGGCATTTATAGAGGATTTGCTCTTTATCTTGGAAGACCCACAAGAAAATGGACTCAAACTAATTAGGAAAATAGAAGAGTATGGTAAAGTTGCAAGTTGCCTGGCTAGGGAATTCTGGGAGTTGAAGTCCACAAATCTTAAAGTTACCTGGCTGGGGAATTCTGGGAGTTGAAGTTCACAAGTCATAATGTTACTATAGTTGCCCTGGCTTAGAAGATCTTTGGGGCTGAAAAATGGTAGGTTAGGTCCAGAAATCTCAAACCTCACTGACCTTCCAGAAAATCATCTCTGAACCTTTAAAAGTTTTACTCGCTCAAATCGTTGTAGACTGTTTACGGACAGGAAGCAAGCGGCTTGTATATAAACTAATCAACTAGGGCAATTCAAATTTCACAGTCAGGAAATGCACTGAGTCAAGCTCGTGGGATATACTGTGGGGAAAACCCCTTTCAGCCACTTGGAAGCAAGACGTACAATGTGTGATAGCATAAAACTCAGAGAAATGACATCCACAGTGTCATGATCACCCAACCCAGGGCTCTCCAACCTTAGCAGCTTTAAGACTTGTGGACTTCAACTCCCAGAATTCCTCAGTCAGACAACTTGGGAATTCTGGGAGTTGAAGTCCACAAGTCTTAAAGTTGCTAAGGTGGGAGACCCCTGAATTCCAACCCATCCTTTAGAAATGGCCGTTATTATTATTTCCCCCCACAAAGGAACTCAACAACTCATTAGCGCCTCAGTTGATCTGTTGCTGTTGTTAAGACGTTTCTCCTAAATTTTCTTGAAATGTTCCTTCCCTGACCTCAGAACCGTTATTCTACCAAAGAACAGGTTTTAACAAGTGTCACATCCTTTGCTAAAACAGAAAAAGGGGATACAGGCTATCCCCAACTTACAACCTTTCTTTTAGTGACTGAAGTTATATGGCAGTGAAAAACGTAACATGATTTTCACACATACAACGATCTGGTGGTGGTATTTGGCCGGTTCTGACCAGTTCTGGAGAACCGGTAAGTGGAAATTTGGAGTTGTTCAGAGAACCGGCAAATCCCACCACTGACTGGCCCCGCCAACCCCATCTATTCTCTACCTCCTGAGTCCCAGTTGATCGGCTGGGTCTTCTTCAGTTGCCCTGCATAGGAGAACGGAGCTGGAAAGCAGGTTAGTGGGGTGGGGAGGGAATGGAGATTTTATAATATCTATGCCCACCAATCCACGTCAACAGAACCGGTAGTAAAAAAAGATTGAATCCCACCACTGGGCCCAACAACATAATTTCGTAACACTGAAACCTTTCTGATAAACACACCCCAAAGTTTGCCCAGCACATAGGCGATGAGGTTTCAACTGGCATAGAACCACATACTGTTCTGCCGTTAATTTTATTCACTGTTTGCAATGTACACAGTGCTGGCCTTAATTGTTTTTAAACCCAACCCAAAGGAGCATGCTGTCTACAAAATAAGGCAAGTTCACCTTGTTTGTTCCCCAGACTTTGTGCATTTGTATATAGGCACTTGAGATCTTTATATCAGATTCTGGGTATGTTTCCTGTGTCTCCTATTTGGTGTTTGAGTTTGTCTTCCTTCCCATCCCTCCTTACTTCATTATTTGACTTGCTTTGTAGAGGTTTTTTTTTTTTTTAAATTGGAATTAGGTCCTAGAGTTCCTAAAGATTGGTCACCCTCCTCTCTCAATTTTAGTTTAAAGCCCTCATGATAAGTTGAGCCAATCGTTTTCCAAAAACATTCTTCCCATCCTTTGTGAAGTGCAGCCCATCCCTTGCCCTTCATGGAGATAGTACAGGCCATGTTCCAGGAATCCAAAGTTTTTTGGTGACACCAATCCTTTAGCAACTGGTTCACTTCTAGAATTCTTTGTTATCTTCCTGGATGCTGTCTTTTCGTTGGTAGCACAGACGAAAAAGCTGCCTGTGTATGTGGACTGATAACTGTAAATTGACACTATCAACAGCATTTAAAGAAAATCAATACAAAATGTTTTGTAGATGGCACTTAGCCCCAGCAACACTGGCCAAAATGTATCCAAACACAAAAGCAGGATATTGGAAGTGTAAATATAAAGAAGGAACGTTCTTCCATATGTGATGGCCGTGTCCAGAGGTTAAAAAATGTTGGGTGAGGGTACAAAGATGGTTATTAAAAATTACAGAACCCAAATTAGAACTTGAACCGGAAATATTTTTAGTAGGAATAATTAAGGGAAAATTGTTTTTAAAAAATAAAATATTTAAAAGAAAAGAAAAAGCTACTCGTGCACCTAAGTCCTTGACTTTCTTGCCTAGTTTCTCGTAATCATTCAATATTGTTTTCAAGTCCTTTTTTTGTGTCATTCGTCCCTAAGTGTAGAAAAGGGTAGTAATCTGTGGGCCTAGTATTTTGGGTTAGGATTAGGCACAGGAAGATGTTTTACCCAGACGCAAACGTTAAAGAAAATGGAAATTTAGAAGTAATAGAATTACAGAGTTGGAAGGGACCTTGGAGGTCTTCTAGTCCAACCCCCCTGCCTAGGCAGGAAACTCTACACCAGTTCAGACAAATGGTTATCCAACATCTTTTTTAAAAATTTCCACTGTTGGAGCATTTACAACTTCTGGAAGCGAGTCGTTCCTCTGATTAATTGCTCTCACGGTCAGGAAATTTCTCCTTAGTTCTAAGTTGCTTCCCTCCTTGATTAGTTTCCACCCCGAGGGCTTCTTGTCCTGCCCTCAAGTGCTTTGGAGAATAGCTTGACTCCAGTGGTGGGATTCGAAATTCTTTACTACTGGTTCTGTGGGTGTGGCTTGGTGGGCGTGGCATGGCTTGGTGGGCATGGCAGGGAAAAGATACTGCAAAATCTCCATTCCCACCCCATTCCATGGGGAAGGTTACCACCGGTTCTCCGAACTACTCAAAATTTCCGCTACCGGTTCTCCAGAATTGGTGAGAACCTGCTGAATACCACCTCTGCTTGACTCTCTCTCCTTTGGGGCAGCCCCTGAGATATTGGAGCACTGCTAATGTCTCCCCTAGTCTTTCTTTTCATTAGACTAGACATACACAGTTCTAGCAACCGTTCATCATGTGCTTTAGCCTCCAGGCCCCTAACCCTATTTGTTGCTCTTTTCTGCACCCTTTCTGGAGTCTCCACATCTTTTTTACATCGTGGCGACCAAAACTGGATGAAGGATTCCAAGTGTGGCCTTACCAAGGCCTTATGAGCACTCCACGTGATCTTGACTCTATCCCTCTGTAGATGCAGCCTAGAACTGTGTTGGTTTTTTGGGCAGCTGCCGCACACGGCTGGCTCCTATTTAAATGACTGTCCACTAGGACTCCGAGATCCCTCTCACAGTTACTACTATTGAGCAAGGTACCACCTATACTGTACCTGTGCATTTGATTTTTCTTGCCTAAATGTAGAACCTGACTTTTTTCACCATTGAAAAAAGATTTGTGGAAAGAGATGTTTTGCAAAGAAGTTGAGGATAGTAGCGGCAGAGTTGAAACTGCCTTTCTTTGGAGCAGAAATAAACACAGGACAGGCACATCTCTACTCTAGGCGGGTTGAGTCGTCCCTATTTGTTTTTCTAATTTGCACCTTTTCACCCGAGGGTGCATTGCATGATCTCCTGTTTGGCTGAAGCAGCTTAAGATGTTGATGCTCCAGCAAAATCAGTTTATTTTGAGCTACGCTGGGTGAGTCATAAGAGGTTTCTGGACACCTTGCCAAGGTATGTCTGCTACTCCCAGCTGAAGGCCGCTTCTGTGCACAAGAGGGACGCATGGTTGCATGGTGATTAGACCGAGGAGGGCCGCCTGTGCGCTGACGGCTGTCTGTGTGTCTTTGCAACCTGAGATGAAAGGCAAACAGGCTGGGGGGGCGGGGGGACATGAGAAATGTGCCACAGCCACAGGGGAGAGCAGCTGATAGCGTAAACCTTTCCTCTTTTGCTGGCTTGTTCCTTCGTAAGGGTTTAACCGCTGGGGTGTTTTCACTCAGAGCCGATAGTCTGACTGTACCCAGAGGAAATTCTGCAGAAAGGAAGTAGTAAGCCAAAAAGCAGTCCTAGGCCGCGTTAACAGAGGGATGGAATCAAGATCAGGTGAAGTGTTAGTACCACTTTATAATGCCTTGGTAAGGCCACACTTGGAGTACTGCATCTGGTTTTGGTCACCACGATGTAAAACACATGTTGAGACTCTAGAAAGAGTGCAGAGAAGAGCAACTAAGAGGGCTGGAGGCTAAAACATAGGAAGAAAGGTTGCAGGAATCGGATATGGCTAGTTTAATGAAAAGAAGGACCAGGAGTGACATGATAGCAGTGTTCCAATATTAGAGGGGTTGCCACAAAGAAGAGACAATCAAACTATTCTCCGAAGCACCTGAAGGCAGGATGAGAAGCTATGGATGGAAACTAATCAAGGAGAGAATCAACCTAGATCTAAGGAGACATTTCCCGACGGTTAGAACAATTAATCAGTGGAAAGACTTGCCTCCAGAAATTGTGGGTGCTCCATCACTGGTGGTTTTAAAGAAGAGATTGGGCAACAATTACTCTGAAATGGTACCTGGTTTCCTGTCTAAGAAGGGGGTTGGACTAGAAGACCTCCAAGGTCCCTTCCAACTCTATTCTATTCTGATTCTGATTCTGATTCTATTTTATTCTACTCTACTCTACTCTACTCTACTCTACTCTACTCTACTCTACTCTACTCTACTCTTCTATTTCTATTTCTATTTCTATTCCTTCCAAGTCTACTATTCTGTATGTTCTTTAAGTGAAAAAGGGTACAAGATGTTTTCCCCACTACTGTATTAGTATTAGTATACACAGCATGTCGCAATCCTAGGACTTTAGGCTATGCGACATATACAGCTGGATTTTTTTTCCCTGACAAATTGTTATGAGTCCTGTTGCTCTTTAGATACTTTATACAGAGCCACCAACATACACACTGCGGGGTTTTTTTTCAGATAGGAAGCTGAGATTGATCTCTGCTGCCAAGGAATTATTTTAGACTGCAATCTGAGCAGTCTGTTGCAATCCTCCCATCGAGTCAATTGTGCAAGAAGTAGTTGTGGTTTATCCAACTGCTATAACGCTTTGTTCTGGTGGAAAACAAGGCTAACTTTCTGATTTGGGGCAAGCTTTTGTGTTCTCGGCCATATTTGATGTCTGAGAAGGTGATGGGGATGTAAGATTTGTATGTGGAGTTCCACCATTTTCTATTCACCAATTGGTTTTTTTTAAATTTCACAGAATGCTCTAGGGTGATCAAATACTGGGAGGCACGATGGGAGATTTTAAATCGGCAGTTGGATCGGTGCTCATATTTAGGTTACAAGGTTGGGGGAAAGACACGGGAAGGGACTCAAAGTACGTGAGGGCCTAGCTAAGGTGTGTGTCTTAGTAGCCACTATGATAGGAAAGCACTGCTATTAAATAATTCCTTCCTTCCTTCCTTCCTTCCTTCCTTCCTTCCTTCCTTCCTTCCTTCCTTCTTTCCTTCCTTCCTTCCATTTACCCATGCAGTCAGGGACAAATCTGTTCAGATTTTTGGAAGTGGTTTGCCACTTGCCTTCTTCCTAGGGCTGAGAGAGTGCCTGGCCCAAGGTCACCCAGCTGGCTTTGAACCTGGCTAGATCTCACAGTCTCCTCGTGATGAATCTAATGTCACCCATATGGCTTTCATGCCTATGCCTGGACTAGAACTCGCCATCTCCTGGTGATTGGCCCAACCTCAACCAACTGGCTTGGATGCCTAAAGCGGGACTAGAACTCACCATCTCCTGGTGATTGGCCCAATGTCAGCCAGCTGACTTTGACACCTAAGGTGGGACTAGAACTCACTGCCTCCTGGTGATTGGCCCAATCTCAACCAACTGGCTTTCATGCCTAAGGAGGGACTAGAACTCACCGCCTCCTGGTGATTGGTCCAATGTCAACCAACTGGCTTTGATGCCTAAGGCGGGACTAGAGCTCACCATCTCCTGGCGATTGGTCCAATGTCAGCCAGCCGACTTTGATACCTAAGGCGGGACTAGAACTCACCACCACTTGGTGATTGGCCCAATGTCAACCAACTGGCCTTGATGCCTTAAGGAGGGACTAGATCTCACCGCCTCCTGGTGATTGATTGGCTCAAAGTCAACCAGCCAGTCTGCATGACTTTAGGCAGGACTAGAACTCACTATCTCCCAATTTCTAGCCCGATGCCTTAACTGCTACACCAAACTGGATCTTGTGTTTTGCAACCTCAGTGCAAAATGTTACCCTGGAAAACCACTAGCTACAGCAGGTGACTTGGATGCCTCCTGTCTACTCTCTCCCCCCCCCTGCCCACGCTGAGTCCCAAATCTCTAAAAATGGACAATTTCAAGTATCTTGAGATGCAAGGTTGGACTAACACCTCATGCACATGGAATTAGCTCCAGGCATTCCTCGTACAGTTAGATGACCTCTCTGGGCGATCTTAGGATCCACTAGCCAGGGTGGTGACATCACTTGGGAGTTCTTGAAAATTTCCCACCCTGCAATTTCTCTGGTGTCAAAGTTGCACCAGGTTTCTTGAAAGCCCTTGGGGGGCAGCCATCGGCAGCGCGGATAATTTTCCAAAAGCAGCCTGCATTTCAGCACCAAAAATGTGGTTTTTTTTATCTCTCCCTCTTTGCCGTGCCTGTTTTTCTTAAGGGTAACTTTCCAAAACTATTTCCTTCGTTTTTGATTTGAAACCTACAGGCCTTTTCTTCTAGTTTCTTGAAACTAGAAAGTTTACTTCACTTTGGAAAGGAGGAAAATAAATAGTCTTGTTTTTCTCTCTTTCTCCTGTTTTCCATTTCCCCTGTTCGCTTTTTCAGACTTTTTTTCCCTTTCTTTCCTGTCTTTGTGGAGAGTGATGAGTTTTGAGGGAGCCAAAAATCCCTCAAAATTTATGTTCCATCCAAAATAGTTTGTACAGAAATCCCTTTTCCTGAATCCAGTGTTCTTATTTCTTAGAAAACACTAATGTTGGGGAGGGAGCTATTTTACAGGCTCACATGATGTGACATTCCAATGTGTTTACAAGTAGCTTGTTGAATAAGCTACTGCTGGTCAGGTTCTCACAAGGTACCACCAGGCCATAAGGTGGGGCCTGCAAACTACGATGGCTGTGTTCACGCAGTTTGCCAAGGTATTATAGGACAGGTAGTCCTCTACTTATGACCACAAGAGAGCCCCAAATTTCCATTGCTAAGCAAGCCAGTTTAAGTGAATTTTCTCCTGTTTTTGCAGCCTTTCTTGCCAAAAATTATTCACAGGTTTATTAAGTGAATCTGGTTTCCCCATGGATTTTGCTGGTTGAAAGGTCATCAAAAGTGATCACATGACCTCAGGACCCAATCATCATAAATAAAGGGATGCTATAATGGTCATGATGTGAAAAAATGGTCATAACTCAGGGGTTTTTTTTAGCCTTGTTGTAGCCTTGAACGGTCACTAAACAAAGGATTGTAAGTTGACTATTTGTATAATATCCTCTGTGAAGCTGGCTATTCATGGCATAAAATTAGATACTAGCCAAAATGCCATTGTCTGTGCCAAGGGTTTTCAAACTTGGCAAGTTTCAGACTTGGGGACTTCAACTCCCAGAATTCCTGAGCTAACATGACAGAAGGAGGAATTCTGGGAGTTGAAGTCCACAAGTCTTCAAGTTTGAAGACCCCCAGAATAGATTGATAGAGAAAGAGGGGTAGAATAGATAGAGAGAAAGAGAGATAGAATAGATAGAGGGAGACAGAGGGAGAAAGATAGGATAGATAGATAGATAGATAGATAGATAGATAGATAGATAGATAGATAGATAGATAGATAGATAGATAGATACCGTAGAATAGAGAAAGAGGTAGAATAGATAGAAAGAGATAGGATAGATAGATAGATAGATAGATAGATAGATAGATAGATAGATAGATAGATAGATAGAATGAATAGATAGAATGAATAGATAGAATGAATAGATAGAATAGATCAAAGGTCTTCAAACTTGGCAAGTTTAAAACTTGTGGACTTCAACTCCCAGAATTCCTGAGCTAACATGACAGGAGGGGGATTTCTGGGTGTTGGAAGTCCACAAGTCTTAAAGCTGTCAAGTTTGAAGACCCTCTGGTCTATGCATTCTCTCTGTATATATACTGTCCTATTTCTGTAGGTTTCTCATAATTTCCTTATTTCACTGATGGGTGTGGCATGGTGTGGTGTGATGGGGATCAGTGCAGTGGCCTAGAGGTGGAGCTGTCTCCTCATAATCAGGAGACTGTGAGTTCGATCCTGGGTAGAGGCAGATAGTCTCTCTGGGCACGATGAGAATATATCTGCTGAATATAACTCCGCATTGGCGATAGGAAGGGCATCTGGCCATTAAAAAACTCTGTTAGATCCGTTCAGTTGCCAGGGATTATGGAGTTGTTAAAAAAAGATGGCTGATGGTTACCATGTAAGCATGAAAGTTCAGTAACATAATGCAGTTTATTGCATTTTTTGTATCCATAAATGCAATCACAATGTGCAGCCAGGCGTCTGCCCATCGGCTGAAACACCTTGACCCAGACAGGTGAACAGTATTAAGAGAAGCATTGATTTAATGGCAGTATTTCTGTTTTGCAACAGCTCAGGTGGTCATTGATTTACAGTTGCAATTGGGACTAGAATTTCCAAGGGAGTTTATTAAGTGATTTGGGCCTGATTATTTTACAACCTTGTTCGCTGGGGTTGTTAACCGAATCACTGCAGTTGTTAAGTGAATCAATGTGGTCACCAAATGAAACCACCATCCCCAAGTGACTTTGCTGTGGGAAAATGGGAATGCCAAGGATGATCAGAAGGCCCCGGGATTCAGCTGGGGCTGTCAGAGTGTATTCATGAACTGGAATAGCGCATGGTAACAAGATCAGCCAATGAATAGGCAGAGCAATTAAATCAGCCAATGAGGACTGTTTGGAAACTGAAACTAGAAGTAGCCTAGGCAAGCCAGACACACAGCAGAGGACAGAAGCAGTTTTGTTTTCAATAGACAGACTCAGAGCTAAGCTTCAGTGCAGCTTGCCTGCTGAATTAAAGTGAAACTGATGTCTGTTTCTGGACTCCTGAGTTGCAGCTCTGCTCTGGACCTGGAACATGTCTGCTTCTGTTTTGAGTTTGCTCCATGCTGGAGAAACCTACAACTAGTATTGTAAAATTGACTTTATGTGTTTATAAAGAAGTTCAAATGAAGCCTCAGCCATCTGTGTTTACTTTTCTGATGCTGAATTAATGCTGCAAAACTATGAACAGGGACCAAGGATCCAAATTCTGATTGGGTACACGTGTGATGGTCATAAGTGTGAGGACCGGACATAAGTTGCTTTTCCAATGTTGTTGTAACTTCAATTGGTGGTTGAATGAATGGGTGTAAGTTGAGGACTACTTGAAGCTTTAGGGATGCTAGATGAGGGAATGAGGAGCAGGTAATGCAAACACTTTTTGCTTGGGATTTGCAGAGGGGCAAATCCAGAGGAGAGAAAAAGAAAGCCACTTGATCTAAGGCAGCTTCTTGGGATCCCTAAGGCCCTGCAGTGTGTTCACTTTGAAATACAGGTGGTCCTCGAGTTACAACTATAACCAAGCCCAAAATTTATGTTGCTAAGCGAAGCGTTTTGAGTTTTGCTCCTTTTACGACTTTTCGTTGTTAAGTGAATCATTTAGTAACATGGTTGTTTAAGTGAATCCAGCTTCCCCAATGATTTTGCTTGTCAGAAGGTTGCAAAAGGGGATCACATGACCCCCAGGGATGCTGCAACCATCATAAGTGTGGGAAACGGTCATAAGTCCCTTTTTTCAGTGCCTTGGTAACTTTGAACAGTCACTAAATGAACTGTTGTAAGTTGAAGACTACCTGTATGTGGAGAATGTATCAAGAACCGGCTTCTTTAGGCTGGCCAGAAAGGAGCTTATGTGGCATTATTCTAGACTGGCATATATACTGTAGAGAAAGAGTAAAAGAGGAAGAAGAGAGGAAGAGAGAAAAGGAGGAAGGAAGAAGGAGAAAAAAGGAGAAAAAGAAGGAAGACAGAGAAAAAGGAAGGGACAAAGAGGAAGAAAGAGAGACAAGGAGAAAAAGGAGAAAGAGAAAAAGGAAAAGAGGAAGAAGAGAGGAAGAAAGAGAAAAAGAGGGAGGAAGAGAGAGAGGAAAGAGAAGGAGGGAGAGACAGGGAGAGGAAGGAATAGAGAAAGAGAAAGAGAAGAAGGAAAGAAAAAGAGGAAGAGAGAGAGAGGAAGAGGAAGGGAGAAAAAAGGGAGGAAAAGGAGGAAGAGAGAAAAAAAGCAAGGGAGAAAGAGGAAGGAAGGAAGAGAGAACAAGGAGAAAAGAATACAGCGGAAGAGGAAGAAAGAGAAAAAGAGGGAGGAAGAGAGGAAAGAGAAGGAGGGAGAGAGACAGGGAGAGGAAGGAAGAGAGGAAGGGAGACAGAGAAAAAGGGAGAAAAAGGAGGAAGAGAGAGAAAGAGAAAAAGAGGAACGGAAAGATAGAGAGTGAGAAAGAAGAGGAAGAAAGGAAGAGGAAGAGAGAAAGAAAGAGAAAAAGAAGAGAAAGAGAAAGGACGAAGCGAGAGAAAGAGAGAGAGGATTCTTGCGCCCGCGGGCGCCCCTCGGTTCAGCCAGGCGCCTGGCGGGGGCAGCAGCGGAAAGCGAAAGAATCCCGCCGCCCCTCCCAGCGGCTGCGGGTGGGGGAGGGAATAGGTCGAGGGGGGGGAGGCAGGGCGTGGTTATCCCCGTGACGTCACAGTGCCGGCCGGCTCCTAGAAAAAGCAGCGCAAGGGCGCCCGCGCTTCATTTCGCCAGCCACGCCGATCCGGTTCAGCTCCGAGGTCCGATCTCAGCCCGGGATAAACCGAGGATCGGCGCTCTACACACACCCCGCTCCCTCGTTTGGCATTTTTCCAGGGATTGAAGCCGTTGTGGGAGGTTCCCTCCGCCCGAGCAGGGGAGTCGAGGACCCCGATTTAGGCTTGGATTGAAGGGGTCCGTCCCCCCCCTTAGAGCCCCGCCGAAAGCCCCCGTCCGGTGCCCCTTCGATTCTTGCAAAGGAAATCAAAGGGAGGGGAAAACCCCAAAACCGACCGAGCGCCCCCCACCCTTTTTGTGTCCCTCCTTCCCTCCCCTCGCCCCGCATCCGCAACGAAGGTGGAGTCGGAGCGCGGCGACACCTTGCTCGCCAAGATGCCCATGGAGCTGACGCAGAGCCGGATCCAGAAGATTTGGCTGCCGCCTGACAATCACCCCACGTTGCCGCGCCGATGTGAGTTAAGGGAGGGGGTGGGTGCGTGAGGGGCTCAAGCAGCAGGAGGGAGGGTCCCGGCCGGATTTGGCTGCAGCGATGGGCAAGAGAGAGAGAGAGAGAGAAAGAGGAAGGGAGAGAGAGATGGAGAGTGTGTCTGCGAGAGAGAAAGAAAGAAAGATGGGGAGAGAGAGAAATGAGGGAGGGAGGGAGCGAGGGGGAGGAAGAGAAAGAGACGAGAGTGTGTGAGAGAGAGAAAAAGAAAGAGGGGGACAGATTATAGGGAGGGAGGAAGAGACAGATGGAGAGAGTGTGTGCGAGAGAAAGAAAGAAACGGAAAGAGAAATGAGAGAGAGAGGAAGGGAGAGAGAGATGGAGAGTGTGTGAGAGAGAAAGCGATGGAGAGGGGAAGAGAGGGAGAGTGTGTGTGTGTGAGAGAGAGAGAGAGAGAGAAAGAGATGGAGAGAGGAAGGGAGAGTGTGAGAGAGAAAGATGGAGAGAGAGAGTAATAATATAGAGGGTCCAGGGAGAGAGGGAGCGTGTGTGTGTGTATGTGAGAGAGAGAGAGAGATGCCGGCTTTGCCGCGAAGCCAAGTCTGGGGAGGAAGGGCAAGAAGCAAAGCCGGGAGCGGAATTGCCGGGAAGAAGCGCCGACCCGCGGGAAAAGATCGTGTGGGAGGGAGGCCGGTCTCCCGAGGCCGGATGCTCGGATCCAGGCGGGGAAGCGCGAGGGACGGGCGGACGGAGAAGCGACAGCTCCGGTGCCGCTGCAGCGTCTCCAGCGGCCGCTTCCTTAGAGCGAGCGGGCGGGCTGTTGCTTGCAACCCCGAAGCGTGCTTGGGGTTTCCAGTTGCAAAGAGCTCCGTAATCGCCGCCGCTGCAACGTCGTTTTTGTGAGAGGAAGGCCGGGGCTTTGCAAGCGAGCCCGGCCGGATCTGGCTGGCGGAGCGCGCCATCTCCGTCTCTCTCTGTCTCTGTCTCTCCATCCTGGGCGTTGAAGGGGATGCATCTCCGGCGATGGTGGCGATGCCGGGCATGGCACGAAGCGCATGGCGGAGGGAGGGGCGGGTCGTCGCCAGCCCTCTTCCGCACGCGGGGTGGGGTGGGGGGACGGGCGGTGCAGGCGGGCTGCCCCCGGGCTTCCCCAACCGGCGCCCTCCCTTCCAATCCCCTCGCGCTGGAGCGCTGCTTCTAAGAAAAGGAGAACGAATCTCCGGGTTGAAAAGGAGTTTCATGGCCCAGCTAGGTACCATCATCAGTGTTAGGAGGGAATATGGTTTAAGGAAGAGAAGGAGAAGAAGGGAGAGGAAGGGAGAAGAAGAATGAAGGGGAAAGAGGTGAAGGAGGAGGAGGAAAGAATGAGAACTGTGTGGTCCTTGGTACTTGGTAGTTTTTGTGCAGGCATTTCATGGCCCAACTAGGTACCATCATCAGCGCTGGAAGGGAATATGGTTTAAGGAAGAAGAGGAGAAGAGGAAGGGAGAAGGAGGAATGAAGGGGAAGAATGAGAAGGAAAGGGGTCCTTGGTGCTCTCTCAGCTTGGTGGTTTTCTTGTAGATGTTTCTTGACCTAACTAGGTACCATCATCAGTATTACAAGCGAATAGGATTTAAGGAAGAGAAGGGGAAGGGAAGAAGAAGAAGGGAGGAGAAGGAATGAAAGGGAAAAGGAAGAAGGAAGAAGCAAAGGAGGAGAAGAACGGTGGGGTCCTTTTGTGCTTTTGTTGGCAGACGTTTTCATGACCCAGCTAGGTAGCATCTTCAGTGCCTGAAACGTTTAAGGAAATGGTCTTCAAAGTTGGCAAGTTTAAGACTTGTGGACTTCAATTCCCAGAGTTCCTGAGCCAACATGACTGGAGGAGGAATTCTGGCAGTTGAAGTCCACAAGTCTTAAAGCTGTCAAGTTTGAAGAAGGAGAAGAGGAAGAAAGAAGGAAATGGGAGGAAGAAGAAAGAGAGAAGAAGGAGAAGAAGAACAACTGTAGGGTCTGTGGTGCTCTCTCTCAACTTAGTGGTTTCCTTGCAGACCTAACTTTTCATGACCTAACTAGGTAAACATCATCCATTGCTAGTGATGGGACTAGTTTGGGTTTATGAAACATCTACAAGGAAAACCACCAAGTTCAGGGAGCACCAAGGGAAGCGCTTCTGGTCCCTGGACACGGAGTTGTGGCCGTCATCCCTTTGGATCGACGCTTTCAGATTGAGCAAACTGCTGCAGCTGTGGAGGGCCCACCCACCCAAACTCCAGACCTGGCCGGTGGTTTCTCTTCCCAAGATCCGGAG
This sequence comes from Bungarus multicinctus, assembly GCA_023653725.1. Taxonomy (NCBI): domain Eukaryota; kingdom Metazoa; phylum Chordata; class Lepidosauria; order Squamata; family Elapidae; genus Bungarus; species Bungarus multicinctus. The sequence continues at coordinate 77,616,025 of CM042848.1, read as the reverse complement.
ATGTCTGTGGGGAAGCTGAGGAAAAAGCACACGCTAGGGTGGCCAAGTTGGCAAGATGCCCTAAAGAGATAATCAGTGTTGAAAGGGACCTTGTAGGTCATCTAGTCTAGCCCCCCACCCAAGCGGGAGACCCTACACCATTTCTGACAGATGGGAGTCCAATCTCTTTTTGAAAGCCTCCAGTGATAGTGCTCCCATAACTTCCAAAGGCAACTTCTGTTCCATTGGTTGTTCGTTCTCACTGTCAGAAAATTTCTCCTTATTTCCAGGTTGAAACTCTCCTTGTTCAGTTTCCATCCATTCTTCCTTGTCTGGCCTTCAGGTGCTTTAGAAAACAGCTTGACCCCAACAGAAGAATTAATTTTACAAAAAATAGCAGACTGCAGAAATGGATATGATCACACTAACAATAGGGAAAAAGAAGAATCTGATTATTATTCAGTTTGGCATAGATGGTACACGTGGCTAGAAAAAAAATAAGAATTGATAAAGATGATTGTACAGGAGAATTCTCAAGAAAGTGATACACAGATAGGTAGATAGAGAAAATAGATAAAGATAGATAATAAATAAGAACTATAAATAAAGACAATAATTACTAAGGGTATGTACGAATAGATGATGGAAATATGGATCAATACTGAATGTTGATGCAAATGTTGTTGAAAATGTAGTTACGATTTGTACTGGTGGAAAACAATAAAAATTATTTGGGAAAAAAAAGAAAATAGCTTGATCCCTCCTCTCTGGGGCAGCCCCTCAAATATTGGAAGATTATCATGCTATCATGTCTCCCCTATTCCTTTTCTTCACTAGACTAGCCAAGCCCAGTTCCTGTAACCGTTCATCGTATGTTTTAACCTCTAGTCCCCTAATCATCCTGGTTGCTCTTCTCTGCACTTTTTCTAGAGTATCTTTTTTATAATGTGGTGACCAAAACTGGATGCAGTCTAGCTGTGGTTTTATAATGTGGTATTAGTACTTCCCTTGATCTTTTTTTTTTTTTAATTACATTTACATGCCACCCTTCTCCGGAGACTCAGGGCGGCTTACAGTCTATGGAGCACCATGCTAAGTGCTCAGCAATAGCCTTCATTCCATTGTATATGCCTGCTTATTGCTAGGGCTTTTTGCCCCCCCCCAAGCGGCATTTTTACAAAGTCAGCTTATTGCCCCCAACCATCTTGGGTCCTCAATTTACCTACCCCGAGAGGATGGAAGGCTGAGTCAACCTTGAGCCTGGTGGGATTCGAACCTGCACTAATTGCAGGCAGCTTGCACTAAGTGCTGGATGATTAACAGCCTGCACCAACAGTATCCCTTGTTAATACAATTTAGGATTGCGTTAGCTTTTTTGGCTGCTGCTGCTGAACATTGCTGGCTCCTGTTTAGCTGGTTGTCCACTAAGACTCCAAGATCCCTCTCCCAGTTCCTGCTATTGAGCCTGGTTTCACCCAGTCTATATGTATCCTTTTGGTTTTCCTTGCCTAAGTGTAGGACTTTACTTTTCTCTACGTTGAATTTCATTTTGTTAGATACGGCCCAGTGTTCTAGTCTGTCAAGATCCATCTGGATCTTGAGCCTATCTTCTTGGGTGTTATCTATTTCTGTCAACTTAGTATCACCTGCAAATTTGGTAAGTTCCCCTTCTGTCCCCTCATCTAAGTTGTTAATGAAGATATTGAAGAGTCCTGGGCCTAAGACAGAACCCTGCAGGAGTGGGGTTCATCCACGGGCAATCATGGGCGAAGGGTAGGTTGACTTTCTGCGTTGCCCCTCCCTCTCTTTTGCCCTCCCCCCTTAACTACAAGCAGTCCTTCCCTTGCGACCCTTGCAATTGAAGCTCAAAACTTCTGCTCCTAAGCAAGTTGGGTGTGTGTGAAGTGAGTTTTGCCTCGTTTGAAGACCTTTTGGCCACAGGGTTGTTAAGCAGATCGCTGCGGTTCTTAAGCGATTCACACATTGGTGAAGTGAATCCTCCAGCTTTTCTTCCCCACCCCCCCACTCCCAAATGGGCTTTGTCAGACCGCTGTCTGGGAAGAGTATATAAATGGCGATCCCAGGAAGATTTTGCAATTTTTGATCCTGATGATTGGGGGCATTGCAATGGGCCCAAGTGTTCAAATGACACTTTTTCCAATACCGCTGTACATCTGGTCACTAAACCAATGGTTGTAAATCAAGAACCAACTTGTTGAGAAAAGGTACAGATTTTAGACCCCACAGGTCCTTTTCCCTTCCCCTCTAGGGGGTTGCTTTTTGATTTGGGGTGCCAATCTTTTTCTCCGGTTTGGGGCCCTGTGCCTTTCAAGAACCTCTTTCCCGCAGTGAAGGTGAGCCAGGGGAATGAACCTTTGCTGTCAGCTGATAAGGCCCAATTATTTATTTTCTTGGATCCAGCTGTTTGTGAAAGGTACGAGCAGGATAAGATAACATTTGGCTATGGTCCTGCACTGTGTAGTAGCCCCGATTAAAGGACACCGATGCTCGGCTGACATGGCTTAATTTATCCTACCTTTGCCCCGACTTTATCTACAAGGAAGCTGCTTTCAGTGATAGAATATATATATATCTCGTACGTGTTTCAGCCAAAAGTTACAGTTAATGACCGTAATAAAGACGGGTTGAGCCATAAGAAGTCTGGGAGAGAGAGAGAGCGGGAGGGAGGAAGAGAGAGAGAGAGAGAAAAGAGAAAAAGAGGAAGGGAGAGAGAAAAGGAGAGGAAGGAAGGAAGAGACAAAAAAGAGGAAGGAAAAGAGGGAGGGAGGGAGGAAGAGAGACTGAGAGAAAAAAGAGGAAGGAAGAGAGAGAAAGGGAGAGAAAGAGGAAGAGACAGATAAAAAAGAAGGAAAAGGGGTAGGGAGGAAGGAAGAGAGACAGAGAAAAAAGAGAGAAAGGAAGAGACAGAAAAAGGAAAGAAGAGAAGAGAGAGAGAAAAGAGAAAGAGAAAAAAGAGGAAGAGACAGATGGAGAGGGAGAAGGATTATACACTCAGAAATGTTGCTTCTTGTGCCCTTGACATTTTCCAATCTCCCAGGCTAGATTAGGATTGAAAAAAATCAACTTTCTGGTAAGGTTGCCTTGAGTGGAAACAATAATTTTTTTTGCAGTATTTCGTATTCTGGAAAATTGCCATATACATTGAAATATTTATATATATATAGAAAAAGCACCTTTGGGATTGCTATATACAGTTAGTCCTCAACTTACGACCACAACTGAGCCCCAAGTTTCTCTTGCTAAGCAAGTCACTCGCTAAGTGAGTTTTGTCTCATTTTTATGACCTTTCTTGCCACCCTTTTTAAGGGAATTACTGCAGTTGTTGAGTTAATATCCTTGTTAAGTGAAATCTGCCTCCCCCCCCCCCTTGACTTTCCTCGTGGGAAGGTCGTAAAAAGAGGATTGCGTGACCCCGGGACACTGAAACCGTCAGAAATATGAGTCTGTTGCCAAGGGTCCGAATTTTGATCATGTGACCATCACGGGGAGGCTGCAATGGTTGTTAAGTGTGGAAAATGGTCACCACTTAAGTCACTTTTTTTCAGTGGTTTTGCAACTTTGAGCAGTCTCTAAGCAAATGAAAGTCAAGGACTGGCTGTAATCTTATCTTATGCAGAAATAATCAACTGTACTAACTTCTTGGATTTGATATATAAGCTTGTATATATATATATATATATATATATATAATGTGTGTGTGTGTATATATATATGCTTTTGTGTCTATGTGTGTGTGGTGTTTGTGCATATATATGTGTGTGTGTGTATATACACAAACAAGGTATCTGTCTATATCTGTTATTGATCTCTTATATACCTATCTTTATCTCTATATCTATTTGTATCTATATATTGATCTATATCTATTTCTATCTATCTCTATGTCTCTCTATCCATTGATCTATGTTGATATATATATCTCTCTCATCTCTCTCTCTATTTATCTATCTCTATCAATCTCTATCTCTATCTATCTATCTCTACCTACCTACCTACCTATATCCCTTGTGTGTGAGCTATTAACTAATTATATAAATATCTTTTTTGGACGGGCCACAAAGCTGTGTGGATGTGTATAACTGCAAACTCCCACCAAGGAAAGGCTGGGTTGCAGCTGCAACACTCCTCGAAAGCCGCTTCTCTAGGTAACATCATCAATGCTAGAAGGGAATGGAGTTTGCAAATTGAGGAAGAGCAGGAGGGCAATGGGGTCCTTGATGCTCTCGGGGCTTGGTGATTTTCTACAGACATTTCATTAACCAAACTAGGTGACATCATCAGTTCTGGAAGGGTTTCTAAGGTGGAGGAGGAGGACATTGAGATCCTTGGTGCTCTCTGAGCTGGGTTTTTTTCCTGCAGACATTTCATTACCAAACTGGGTAACATCATCAATGCATCATCCGTCTAGCCCTGTTGATGTTACCTAGTTTGGTAATGAAACATCTGCAGGAAAACAACCCAGCTCAGAGAGAGCAACAAGGCCCCTACACAGTTCAACCCTGAGCTAAAGATAATTCTCTTCTATCAGGACACTTCCAACTTTCTTTAAAGAAGAGACAGGGATGAGATGCAACAGGCCCTAATACAAATGTTATTATAATGCTATCTTAATTGCATTTCCAGGATTTCCCTTTTGGTTTCCTGTCCTAATATGTGTCTGGATGAGAACCGGTATTTGACACTGTGTTAATCCATTTATTTTCTCAATTTCCTCCTTCCCTTTATTGTCCTTAAAGGTCACAGAGGGAGAGGCAGATGCCACCAGCAGTTCTGTCTATCTTATCTTGGAAAGCCTCACAATTGTCATGGTGGGTGGGGGAGTGGGGGGAAATCACTTGTTGGAATGATGCAAACCATTGATGGGAGGTAACTTCTTGATTTAAGTTTAGGTTGCCTTAGATGGGGAAGGTAAAAATACCTTTTCAAATGCTTCCTGGGCACCAACAGAAAAAATATTTCTGCAGTGACTCAGGGAGGCAAAGAAGAAATAATGGGTTGTGAATTGTCCTTTGTTCTCCTCTTCCTCCTCTGAATTGTTTGTGAAAAGGTGCCCAGGGAATCCCTATGGATCTTTCTCCTATTATGCTTGGAAGAAATCTTGAGTTTCGCAGTCTATTGTCATTCCTCAAAGGCTTGAAAAGACAGGTACATTCCAGAAATCTTGGGCCCATCTAGCCAGAACAGACTTCATTTATAGATTTGCTAATTTTGTAAACCAAATAGTTGTGTTCATTAAGAAAACCATGGTTTATTGTGTGAAGCACATTTTATTAGGTTCAGAAGCTGTGCCAAACCCGGGCTTTAGAAGTACCTGGGCTGGTTTGATCAATTTTTACTTTGCTGCAAAAAATATAATCTTTTCATCTCGACAAAATATATCAAGATATCCCCTGATATTCCAGGATCTGTTTAATCCTCATACTATATTCCTGTCTACCACCTTCCATAAGAAAACTCTGCTTTTTGGTGAACACAACATAACATTTTTAAGCCTATTTTCTGCAGAGACAGTAGAATTAAGAGATAGCAAGGAGATTCCTGGTTGTGTTGTGTTATCTAAAGGGTGTAAATTCTTTTGTGGCTCTTATCCTCTCTTCCCTTTTACAAGGTGTCAGTCCAGGGCCATTGATAGAAGCGGCCAAATCATAGAATTGTGGAGTTAGATTGGGACCACAGAGGTCCTATATTCCAGCCTTCTTTAATATGCGTAAGGTCCAGTTAAACCATCTTTGATAAGTCTAGCTCCTTCTTAATACTCTCTGAAGTTTAAACTAATCCCTTTGATTGTTTGTTTTAAAAAAGGGTTGATATCTTTTGTTTCGCAGGTCAAGTCATTCTGATAAAATTAATGCATTTGTCTGTTTTTGGCTTAATACGTTGTGCGAACACAGCCTGACCCATACCTTTGCAAAGCAATAGAGAAAAATCCCAATTGGGTTTATTTAAATATCAACCTAACATGGATTAGTAGCGTGTCGTCGTCTTCTCCTCCTTCTCCTTCTCCTCCTTCTCCTTCTCCTCCTTCTCCTTCTCCTTCTTCTCCTTCTTCTTCTTCTCCTCCTCCTCCTCCTTCTTCTTCTTCTTCTCCTCCTTCTCCTTCCCCTCCTCCTCCTCCTTCCCCTCCTTCTCCTCCTCCTTTTTGACTAAAATTGCCTTGAGCTGCTCAGATATTTTCCTCTGTTTAGCTTCTCAGATATACTCCCTCAACACTGTCAAACTATTTACTAAGTCTGCATTACTATTACTATTAATCCTCCCATCCTTCCTTTCCTCCATCTCCTCCCACTTATTACTGTATGGCTGTAATCTTGTTGCTTGTATCTTAACGATTTTTATTGACTGTTTCCTAGTATGATTTGATTGCTTATTGCCCTATGACTATCATTAAGTGTTGTACCTGATGATTCTTGACGAATGTATCTTTTCTTTTTTGTACACTGAGCATATGCACCAAGACAAATTCCTTGTGTGTCCAATCACACTTGGCCAATAAAGAATTATGAAGTTCTAAAGTTTTATAAGTGGGTTTTGTGTACAGAAAAAAAACTCTGGTGAGAACAGAAGCAAAGTGGAAGAGCTGAAGATTGTAGACATTATTTTAAAAGAATGAGTTTTCTAACCAGAGTCATCACATTCATAGGCGTTCAGAACCACCACGAAAGAAAGTTGTTTAAAAATATCGGAGCCCTTGTAGAAGTGCTGTATTCTTGTTTAGATGTGAAATATTGTCCTTCTTCTCTCCGAGGGTATTGTAAATCTATAGCCTCAGCTCAATCTCAACCAATATTTTTTGCAAATTGGGGCTGTCTCAGACACTTAGCCCTGGGGCTTAATCACAAAGGAAATACTTCCTTTTATGTTTAAATCATCCTTCCAGGATCTATCCTGGTGCTTCTTTGTGTATTTTCAGTTCTCTAGGTTTGATTCTTCTGAACCAATTCCATCAACTAAGCCAACTAAGCAAAGCTTTGCATCTCCTGCTTTAAATAAAGGGCGAGGGGGAAGCTGCAAATAGCTACCTTGGATGCAGATAGCTGCCTTGGTGTGCGTGCCAGTTTGTGTGCATCTCTAATGCAAATTGCATGGAAATCCCACAATGGGGCGGTGCTCCATGGCTTCTCTCTTTTTCCAAGCACCCCGAAGATGCCTTTTGGAGTGTGAGCTTATTTTGCATGCCACCTCCTAACACTCTGACTCCTCCTCCTCCTCCTGCGAAGAGGTGGGCCCCGCTTGCAAAGTGATGCTTCAGCTAGGATTCCTAAGGGCGATCCATTTGTTTTCTGCCAGATGGCACGTCCACCACGTAAAATCTCTGGAGCTCTACAATTAGGGCTGGCTGAGGATGGAGTTAAGGGAAAGTGGCAGCGTGATTCTCTGCACGCATTCCCTGCACGCAGGGTTGGGCTGGGCCGAAAGCTTAGCACGGTTTCTAAATGCAAAGATACAGCCCTCTCTGTCTTCGTGAGTCTGAGTTGAGCAATTGCAAGAATGCCTTCAAAATATATGTATTTAAAGCCTCAGGATCTCTCAAATTGTGATATTTTTTCTCTTTTGCTAATGCATCCCACTCTTCGTGAGTCTGAGTTGAGCAATTGCAAGAATGCCTTCAAAATATATATATTTAAAGCCTCAGGATCTCTCAAATTTTGATATTTTTTCTCTTTTGCTAATGCATCCCACTCTTCGTGAGTCTGAGTTGAGCAATTGCAAGAATGCCTTCAAAATATATATATTTAAAGCCTCAGGATCTCTCAAATTTTGATATTTTTTCTCTTTTGCTAATGCATCCCACTCTTCGTGAGTCTGAGTTGAGCAATTGCAAGAATGCCTTCAAAATATATATATTTAAAGCCTCAGGATCTCTCAAATTTTGATATTTTTTCTCTTTTGCTAATGCATCCCACTCTTCGTGAGTCTGAGTTGAGCAATTGCAAGAATGCCTTCAAAATATATGTATTTAAAACCTCAGGATCTCTCAAATATTGATACTTTTTCTCTTTCTAATGCATCCCACTGTCTTCCTGAGCCTGAGTTGAGCAATTGCAAGAATGTCTTCAAAATATATATATTTAAAGCTTCACGATTTCTCAAATTTTGATATTTTTTTCTCATTGTCTCATTTGTAGGGTGTAAACTTTTAGGGTGTTTAATCTACTCCATTAGCCCATTCCCGTGAAAAGGGTCTGTCTATCTCTGAACTTCAAAATCTAGGGAGGACAAAATACGTTTCACATAGGTTTTCTTTTTTAAAAAAATCACATTTGATACAAAGATCAGAGATGCTTTCTGTAAAAAGCGGCGGTTTGGATGCTTTCAGGTTTTTTTTCCCCAAACCTGTTATAAAAGGATTTGTTCCCAAATAAAGCTGTTTGTTTGCTTAGCATGACTGCTGATTTGTAAAGTAGCTGCATTTTGAAAGGAACAAAAGTCCAGAGAGTTTAGTGGCTACGGCAGGTTTCTTGCTAAATGGAAGTGAGCTGTGTTCTTATCTCAGAGACTGGCACTAAATGTGCATATGCCTTGTCTTGAAATTATTTAAAGTGCCAAGGAGAAAATATAGATATAAATAACCACTGTTTATTCGCTATTGTTTTGCCACTGATAAATTATTCACTAATTCTTAGTAGTGTAGCCTTTGATTACCATGGGGAAAACGGGGTTTCATTCCATGCACTTTTTGTGTTATTTATTACACTAATCCAACAATATTTATAGTGTTGATTCAGGAATAGTAAATGCCATTCCTGATCTTTTAAAGCTTTAGATGTGGCCATACTCATTCATGTCGCTCCTTTTCACACTGTTTCTTGCTCGTCTTCCCTATAGGCCAGGTTTGTTAAGTCTGCAACATAATTTATTACAAGCCATGAATTATGGCTTAGCGTGATGCATGGACACAATTGTGCAATCCCACGTGCCTTGTGTGGCTCAGCTTGGCTTTGGCATTGCCATGTCAAAAAGCTGACAGCAATGATCACGTTTAGCAGTCTTGACACATTAGATTGCCATTTAAGAAACAGGAGCCAAAATGCCATATTTTTCAGAATTGATGGCTGAACCGGACACAGAAGCATTTGGATGGAGTGAGAATATAAACCAAAGGCCCACATTTGATTGGGAGGCAGTTCTGGGTTTAGTGAAGCCATTAATCTAGATTTATGAGACAACAAGTATAGACTTAGAGTAGTCAGGGTAAGATTTAATTGCAGGTTACCCTTTTTTTAACCATTTTTTTTTAAATCTAACTTTTCTTAAAAGATCAGTTTTTAACTCCAGTGGTCTAGAGAAGGATGGAGTGGTAGGCCTTTAAATGCCATGTAGGTGTGCTTTAGAGATCTCAAGAATATTTTAAGACGAATCTTAGCCAGGAGTCTCCAAAACTGGCAACTTTAAGACTTGTGGACTTCAACTCCCAGAATTCCCCAGCCAGGGAACTTTTAAGACTTGCGGACTTCAACTCCCAGAATCCCCTAGCCAGCATGAATTCTGGGAGTTGAAGTCCACAAGTCTTAAAGTTGCCAAGTTTGGAGACACTTTGTCTAAGCCACACTACTTGTTGGCATATTAGAACAGCCATCCTGGCTGAGCTTGATGGGAGTTGTAGTCGAATGGGTCATGTCATGAAAGATCATTTTAGGACAATTGCCTCAGCCCTGAGATGCTGAAGCCTAAAGAGAAAAACTTAACCTTGTGGAGAAGAAGGATAAGATACCCAGCCAGTTTTCATTTCTGGTGTATATTTTATCGGCCAGGTGCATTGTGGTTTGTAAGGGTTGTATTTCAAAGAGGTGGAGGAAAGGATGTGGTTTGACCAGCGTTCTTGACCAAGGCTCACGGGCCGCATAAAAACTCTGATTTTGACTAGGTTGAGCGAATTTGATTAGAAGAGAGAAAAAGGTTAAAATTGGGGAATTCCATGATTTGTGCGGTTAAATGTAAGTCCTTCCTTGATGGTATTCACAATGCGCTTTTTATTTATTTTTATTAAACTTTTTCGTTGCCCGTCTTCCCCACAAGGCAATTCTTTATTGCCAGATCTAACAGGGCGGACTTCCTTTGTAACCCGTCCTTGGTGTTTATCAACCTGGTCTGTGTTATTTGTGACATTAGCCCCATTCTGTGGATAAGGAAGACTGAGGCTGAGAATCTGTGCTATGTTTACAGCCCTTCACCAAGATGAAAGAGTTTGGATTTTTAGTAGTAGCCTTGTCCTTTTGCAAGTGAGCTTTTTAGCTTTCGGCTCACCAAAGTTCCTGGGTTGCCTCTTTTTTGCTATTTAATGTATGTTTGGGTATGTATATATTCAACATTCATCATCATCTTTTAACGACTCCATAATCCCTTGCGGGGTGGAGTTTGGGCAACTGAATGGAACTAGCAGAGTGTTTTAATGGCTGGATGCCCTTCCTGTCTCCAATGTGGAGTTTTGTTCAGCAGATATATCCTCATTGTGCCCAGAGAGAGAAATATATCTACCTAGAATTGGACTCACAGCCTCCTGATTGTGAGGGGAGAGCTACAGCTCTAGGCCACCAAACTACTGTGGGTGTGTGTGGGTGTGTGTGTATGTATATATATATGTATATATTCGACATTAATTTTAACTATCTTTCTTTTCTTTCCTTCCTTCCTTCCTTCCTTCCTTCCTTCCTTCCTTCCTTCCTTCCTTCCTTCCTTCCTTCCTTCCTTCCTTCCTTCCTTCCTTCCTTCCTTCCCTCCCTCCCTCCCTCCCTCCCTCCCTCCTTCCTTCCTTCCTTTCTTTCTTCCTGTGCCCCTGCAGTATGTGGTCCACAGCTCACCAACTCCCCCACCGTAATTGTGATGGTTGGATTGCCGGCTCGCGGGAAAACCTACATTTCCAAAAAACTAACCCGCTACCTCAACTGGATTGGCGTGCCGACGAAAGGTGAGTTCTGAGGCGAATTTTTTTTTTTTTAATGGGTGGCGTGAAATCAAAATGCTTCCGAAGGAAATAATGTATTTAATAGTCCATGTATTGACGGTGGTTAGAATATTATAGGCACAATACTGGAAAAAATGAAATTATACCTACAGAAACAGAAATAATAAGAAAAATTACGGCATGTGCCGAATCAGATAGGTTAATGTTAGAAATAAAAGACAAAGGAGAATCTAAATATTAAAAAACATGGAATAAATTTTATCAATGGTTATATAGCAGAAGACAAGGTCGAAATACTAGTAGATATGATTAGATTAATTAGTAATTAATATATTAAATAAGGAGATTTTAAATAATGAAATAAAATGTATATATGTGTAACAAGGCTAAGTTGGATGTATTGTATTGTATTCTTATAATTAAAATTAAAAAATGAATTTAAAAAATGCTTGCGAGTGTCAGGTTTGAGGCCTTCAACCTGAGGGGATACAGGTAGTCTTCGAGTTACGACCACCATTGAGCTCCAACATTTCCACTCTTAAGCGAGACAATCGTGGAGTTCTGCCTCCTTTTACGACCTTTCTCACCACCAACATTCAGTGAATCACTGCTATTATTAGCTTAGTAACATGGTTGTTAAGTGAATCTGGCTTCCCCATTGACTTTGCTTGTCGGAAGGTCGCTAAAGTGGGGGAAACTGCAACCGTCATAAATGTGAGTCAGTTCCCAAGCATCCAAATTTCGATCATTATGTAACTATGGGGATGCTGCAACGGTCATAAGTGTGAAAAACGATCATAAGAGACTTTTTTCAGTTCCGTTGCAACTTTGAACAGTCACTAAATGGAACGGTTGCAAATCGGGGACTACCTGTATATGTATGGAACAGTTATTGAAGCGGGGGTGCCCTTAATGTCCAAGAATGGATCCTATAGATGTATAAACCATGAGCCAGGCCAGCTTGGCTGCAGCATCCAGCAGGCCTTGGCCGGACTCTGGATCCTCCAGGCAGGATCACATCTGGATTGGAGAACCTCCAGGAATTCTAAAGAAGGCCCAGAAAGTTAATAATAAAACCAAAAAACACAACGTATCTGACAAGAAGCCTGATTGATGTCTTCGTCCGCTTTGCAGTGTTCAACGTTGGCGAGTATCGGCGTGAGGCTGTGAAACATTACAGCTCTTACAATTTCTTCCGCCCCGACAATGAGGAGGCCATGAAAGTCCGCAAGTAAGTCTCAAATTTCCTTGAGCTTTCTCTTTCTTTCTTTCTTTCTTTCTTTCTTTCTTTCTTTCTTTCTTTCTTTCTTTCTTTCTTTCTTTCTTTCTTTCTTTCTTTCTTTCTTTCTTTCTTTCTTTCCTTCCTTCCTTCCTTCCTTCCTTCCTTCTTTCTTTTTTTCTTTTCGTTTCTTTTCTTTCTTTTTTCTTTTTTCCTTCTTTCCTTCCATCCCTTTCTTTTCTCTCTCTCTCTTTCCTACTTTTTTCCTTCCTTCTTTCCTTTCTCTTTTTTCCTTCCTTCCCTTTTTCCTTCCTCCCCTTTCTTTCCTCTCTCTCTTTCTCCCTTCCTTCCTTCCTTCCTTCCTTCCTTCCTTCCTTCCTTCCTTCCTTCCTTCCTTCCTTCCTTCCACCCGAGAACCACTGAAGAGCTTAACAGATTAGATTTGAACGCGAGACCACCAGGAAATATCAAGGTTACAAACTTGGGACAAGAAAATATAGGTAGTCCTTCAGTTACGATCCTAATGGAGCCTGCCCGTTATAATTTTAGGTCCTTTTTTGCTGCGGCCATAAAGTGAACATGGCAGTCAGAAAGGGGTGGGGGGGGGGGGCAGGTGACCCAACCCCTGGAACTTTGGACTCAAATGATAAGTCCCTTTTTCCAGGATGGTCGTAACTTTTTGAACTTTGACACTAAGCGAACATTACCTGTAGCGTGGGTAGACCTTTTCCAACAATGCGAAAGAAAGCTGTTATGGCAAAGTCTTTAATCTTCCTGCTTTTTCAGCACTTGAGAGAGAGAGAGAGGTTCTCCTTCTGAAAATCCGCAGTCTTTATTCTTAAATTTGTAAATGGAGACATTGTCCTTTGTTGAGTGTCTGAACAAGAGGACACAATTGCCTCCTTCTCCTAAGGAGCTGGGGTGGCGTCCAAACGCAGGTTTTGTGAAATACAAGCCGGCAACAGATTCCATGCAGCCCCACAGCCTAGAATATTTTCCTTAGCTGGGCAAAGAAAAAAAACAATTTCTTTGCAGAAGTCAGACAATCTGCCAGCAACCTCAGCGGCGTGATAAAGAGGTTTTTTTTTTTTTAATTGCTGACACCAATTTCCAAAATCCAGACTGCAATTGCTTTATGTGGGCGAGCTTTCCACCTACGTACCAATGACGGTGCTAGTCCTCAAGGTTATGGCTGAAGCTTTACATGCACAAACCTGTACAGATAGTCCTAAAGTTACAACTGTTCGTTTTAGTGGCCGTTTGAAGTTACAACGGCAAAAAAAAAGCGTGTCTCGACGACCGTTTTTCACACTTAACAACCGTTGCGGTATCCTCTTGGTCACCTGATCAAAATTCGGACGCTTGGCAACTGCTTCGTATTTATGACGTTTGCCGTGTCCCGGGGTCATGTGTGATCCCCTTTTGCGACCTTCTGACAAGCAAAATCAATGGGGAAACCAGATTCACTTAACAACCAGGTTACTAACTTAACAACCGCAGTGACAACTCCTTTAACTCTCCTTTAACAACATAAATGTTGGGCTCCATGGTGGTGGTAAGTCGAGGACTATCTCTCCCTGCCTTGTTTGAGCAGCAGTTCTGGAAAAATAGGTGAATGTCCCGTTTTCAGTGTTTTAAAATATTATTACATTTTGTCCTTCCCGAAGCTGGATGTAGAGTATCTCATTTTTCTACACGGAGCACACTTCTGACAGAAAGTGATACGTTACCTAGAGCAGGGGTAGGCAACCTTGGCTCTTTTATCACTTATGGACTTCAACTCCCAGAATCCCTGAGTGAGCCATAAAAGGTTCCCCATCCCTGGCCTACTGGTTTTTCCGTTGTGGGGGAAATCAATTTTTGACTGGAATGGGACTGTTTAATATACAAATGTAGGACATATTCTTTATATACTCTTTATATGTCCTACATTTGTATATCAAACAATCCCATTCCAGTCAAAAATTGATTTCCCCCACAACTGAAAAACCAGTAGGCCAGGGATGGGGAACCTTTTATGGCTCACTCAGGAATTCTGGGAGTTGAAGTCCATAAGTGATAAAAGAGCCAAGGTTCCCTACCCCTGACCTAGAGGGAAACTGGTGAATGAACAATACCTTTGGTGAAGCGGGGTGGACTGCATCCAAAATTACCTCATCTGAACTGGAGAACTTTCTGTTTCTGGCTTCTGGTGGGCCCCCAAATCCCGGGGGAGGACATTTTCACCCTCCCCAAGTCTCCCCCGGGCCTCTGGGAGGGCGAAAATGGCCTCTCCCGGGCTCTGGAGGGCCCTCCGGAAGCCAGAAAAAGGCCTGTTTCCAGACTTCCAGAAGGCCCATTTTTCCCCCTCCCAGAGCCTCCACTTACCTCCATTGAAAACGGGACACAAGGAGACTCCTGGAAGAGGGACAAGGTGGGAGGTATGGGGTCAGTCGGTCGGTTGAAAAATACCGGTTCGGCGAACCAGCTGTAACTTTAACATCCAATTCTCCTGAACCGGTCCAAACCGGTAGAATCCCACTCCTGCCTGGTCTCCATGCTGCCATCTTGCAGTCCTCTGAATTTTTACAGGTCAAATTGGGCAGCCTTACTAAATAGCCTGAGGACTGCTACTAAACTGTCGTGTGATCTAAACAGGCTTTAATCCGCATTTTTTGTGCACTTGCCTTACAGACAGTGTGCCTTAAGTGCCTTGAGAGACGTCAAGCTCTACCTATCGGAGGAAGGTGGACAGATTGCAGTAAGTGACGTTCTTTGAAGCGCCTTGGAGAAGACATCTTGTGAAAGGTGTCCCTGTTCGGGACAGCCCAACCTGGTCTAATTTAAATTGGTTTAATGAACCTCCTCCAGGTCTACCCCGTGGTTTTTAAATTTGCAGGAATCCCGAAAGATCCCCGAGTCCAAGCTTATGGTTCCAATACAGGAGAATATTTGCAACTAGCTCGATACCCGTGTTTCGCTACAAAACTATGTGGTTGGGCTTAGTTTTTGGGGAGGAAAATAAGGAAAAGAAAATTCTGCCTCTGCCCATCAGCATCCATCGGTATTCATCTGGCTAGCGTCCTGTCAGTATTTGAGAGAGTTTAGGGCTGTTTGGAAAGTGAAACAGTATTTGCTGTGTGAGCAAGAAGGAGACAGCAAGGAGCCTGGGTGTGGGATTAGCTCAACTGTTCTGAACTAAAGCTGGCTGCTGCTGTGAAACTGAAACAGGAACTCCTCTGCTTGTGTTTTGCATTTGGAACAGATTTCTTTTCCAGTGGGGCGGGGGAGTCGAACTCCTTAGCATCAGAGCGTGTTAATAATAATATAGGAAATACTCTAAATGCTCTGATGGTCATTTTGAAAAATCCTTTCTTAGTGAGCACCTAGAAACCAAGAGGAACATACATGCCAAATTTCAAGTTTGTAGGATTTACGGTCCTGGAGATTTTGTGATGATGAGTGGTATTTCGCTTTTATATATAGATAGATAGATTCAGGGTTGACATGAGGGGTCCTTCATACTGTCTGAGTTTGGTTGTTTTCGTGCAGATTTTTCATAACCCAACTAAGTAACATCATCAGTGCTCATTACTTAGTTTGGATGAATGAAATGTCTGCAAGAAAATAACCCATCTTGGGAATCACCAAGGACCTCTCAAATTTCTGATTCTTAGCATCTTGATGGCCCAAAATTAATGGGATATTTTTTTTGAAGAGAAGAGGAGATAAACATTGTCCTGGGGACCTTAAAATATGTGTCCCAGTTTAAAAAACAAACAAACCCTAATTATTCCATCCATCCCGTGTCCATGCTGAAGGAATTGTTTCCAGTTATGGAAAACAACTGCCAAGGAACTGGGCTGTACAGTTATGGAGAACATTGTGGTTTGGTTCTGCTCATCTTCATGTGAAGATGGTTGGGATTCTGGAAAAAGTTTGTCTCCTTTTTCTTCAAAACCAACCAACAAAAATGAGTTGACATCTTTTTTATTTTTTCTTCGCTCCCCAGGTTTTTGATGCCACCAACACGACCCGCGAGCGAAGATCCATGGTCTTGCATTTTGCCAAAGAAAACGGATACAAAGTGAGTGACATTCTTGAACCAAAATGCGAGGGACTTTAAGATTTGGCCTACTGCTGTTTATACAGGTTCCTTCCCTGTGGACGTAGTTGGCACGTTGCTTGGACTCAAATCTTTCTCCAACCCAATGCCCTATTGACACGCTAGCTTGCAACTTCCATAATTCCCAGCAGGGTAAGAATTATGGGCCTTTCTGCTCAGCACATTGGGTAGGAACCCTTTGGAGAACATTGATGTGGCTGTAGGTCTGCTTCTCGGGATAAACAGGTAGTTCTCAATTTACAACCATTCACTTAGTGACTATTCGCCTCACAATCTGGAGGCTGTGGGTTCGATCCTAGGTAGAGGCAGATATTCCTCTCTGGGCACAATGCGAATATATCTACCAATCTAATCATTAAAACCCAAAATCAAAGTTTCATTCCTTCTCACTTCAAGCATGAAGTTCAGAAGCGGTCTCAAATAAAAATACTTATAATATTCTTTTCTTTAATCAAAATAGTCCATTTAGTCCAACTTCATCAACGTCTGCAACCATTCCGTCCCTGTTAGGAATTGAAGTGTCCTTCCATTTCTGTGCATACCAAAGTCATACTGTCACGAGGCCTTAATTCTAATGTCTTCTCCTTATGTTAGGTGTTCTTCATAGAGTCCGTCTGCAACGACCCGACTGTGGTTGCAAGCAACATCATGGTAAGTTTGAGGAGTGTTTCCTGTCTCTCAAGTCCTACTTGGACCCCAGAAAATCCTTCAGATTGGGCTGGAAAAATAATATTTTCTGGGAAGGGATTCAGTGGTGGGATTCAAATTTTTTTACTACTGGTTCTGTAGGCATGGCTTGGTGGGCGTGGCAGGGGAAGGTTACTGCAAAATCCTCATTCCCTCCCAACCCCACTAACTTGCTTTCCAGCTCCGTTCTCCTGGGCAGGGTAACGAAAGAAGACTCAGCCAATCAGCTGGGACTTGGGAGGCGGAGAGTAGATGGGGGCGGGGCCAATCAGAGGTGGGATTTGCCGGTTCTCGGAACTACTCAAAATTTCCACTACCGATTCTTCAGAACCGGTCAGAACCTGCTGAATCCCACCTCTGACGAGATCCCAGTTGAGTGAGAGAACATCCACCTTGTGCGTTCTGGAATCTCTTCTTCCCATTCTCACCAACTCATCAGTTTGTTTGGTGATCGTTCAAAATTACAATGCCCTCCCCCCAAAAAAACTGATAACAGATAATCAGAGTTGGAAGGTACCTTGTAGGTCATCTAGTCCAACCCCCAACCCAAGCGGGAGACCCTACACCATTTCTGACAAATGGCAGTCCAGTCTCTTCTTGAAAGTCTCAAGTGATGACGCTCCACAACTTCCGAGGGCAACTCCTGTTCCAATGGTTCTCCCTGTCAGAAAGTTTCTCCTTATTTCCAGGTTGAATCTCTCCTTGTTCAGTTTCCATCCATTATTCCTTGTCTGGCCTCCAGGCGCTTTAGAAAATAGCTTGACCCCTTCCTCTCTGTGGCTGCCCTTCAAATATTGGAAGACTGCTATCATGTTTCCCCTGGTCCTTCTCTTCACTAGACTAGCCAGGCCCAGTTCCTGCAACCGTTCTTCATATGTTTTAGTCTCCGGTCCCCTAATCATCCTGGTTGCTCTACTCTGTACTTTTTCTAGAGTCTCAACCTCTTTTTTATAGTGTGGTGACCAAAACTGGATGCAGTACTCTAGGTGTGGCCTTACTAAGGCTTTATAGAATGGTATTAGTACCTGACATGACTGCTGCTTTTCACACCATGGCAGCAGGGCTGGGCTTCAAAACTTTTAGCAAGGAAGGGGTTCTACCCGGTTGGTGGGTGGGCACCGCCATGGTGGGTGTGGCCTAGTCAGCCTGCACCACGGAGGGTGGGAATTGTTTTTGCCCTCCTCGGGCTAGAGAGGCTTTCCTTGAGCCTCCGGGAGGGCGAAAATGGTCTCCCCGGGCTCCGGAGGCTCCCCGGAAGCCGGAAACGGGCCCATTTCTGTCCTTCCTGAACTACTGGGAGGCCCGTTTATCACCCACCCTGAGCCTCCGCGTGCGCCATGCACTTTCCTGCATCCAAAACAGGCCGCGTGGGGGCTCCAGGGAGGGGAGGGGAGGGGACCAGTGGGTGGGGCCAGCCAGGAGTGGGATTTGGGGGTTCTCCGAACTGGACAGAATCTCCCGAACCCTTACGAACCCCCAGCAGCCCAGCCCTGCATGGCAGCATCTCTATGGCCACGTGATCAAAATTCAAACACTTATAGCGACTGACTCATATTTACAACAGCTGCAGTGTCCCGGAGTCACGTGATCTCCGTTTTGCGGCCTTCCGACAAGCAACGTCGACGGGGAAGCCAGACTTGCTTAACAACCGTGTGACTAACTTAGCAACTTCAACAATCAGCTTAACAACAGGTGGTAAAGTGGGGCAAAACTGCCTCGCTTAGCAAGACAAATTTGGGGTTCAACTGTGGTTCTGAGTCGAGGACTACCGGCGGTAGCGAAGCCACAAGGCAGATTGAACATGGTGGACTTTATTTTGTCCACAGTGTTTGTCAACCTGGCCAACTTTTTTTAAGATGTGTGGATTTCAACTCCCAGAATTCCCCAGCCAGCCATGACCCTCAACCTGAAGCAAGTCTGCAAACGTTTTGTTCTCTGGCTTGTAATCTCTATCCCAAGGCTGTTTTAGAAGGTCAAAAGTACAAGATTGCCCTGACTTGACCAATTTTTTATTTTTTATTTTTAAATGGAAAAGATTAGAACAATTTCTCTCTGTTTCTGCTGGATAGAGAGCAATACAATCGGCCTGGCCTCATTCTAAACTGCAGTGTTTCGAATATTGGCCGTTTTATGAGGGGGTGGACTTCAACTCCCAGAATCTAGACTCTAGAAAAAGTGCAGAGGGGAGCAGCCAGGATGATAAGGAGACTGGAGGCTAAAACATATGAAGAACAGTTACAGGAACTGGAAATGGCTAGTCTAGGGAAGAGAAGGACCAGGGGAGACAGGAGAGCAGCCTTCCAATATTTGAGGGGCTGCCACAGAGAGGAGGAAGGGGGTCAAGCTATTTTCTAAAGCACCTGTAGGCCTGACAAGGAATAATGGATGGAAAGTGATCAAGGAGAGATTTAACCTGGAAATAAAGAGAAACTTTCTGACAGTGAGAACAATCAACCCATGGAACATAAGTTGCCCTCGGAAGTTGTGGGAGCTTCATCACTTGAGACTTTCAAGAAGAGATTGGACTGCCATTTGTCAGAAATGGTGTAGGGTCTCCCGCTTGGAGGGGGTGGGGTTGGACTAGATGACCTATAAGGTCCCTTCCAACCCTGATTATCTGTTATCTGTAATCCTGGGAGTTAAAGTCCACACATCTTAAGAGCTGCCCAGGTTGACAAACACTGCTTTCGTAATATCCCTAGAACAGGATTGAAGTAATGACTTGTTGCTATTCTTAAACCATTGAACATTTCTTTTTTTTTCTTTTTTTTTAGGAAGTCAAGCTGTCCAGCCCAGATTATAGGGACTGCAACTCGACAGACGCCATGGAAGACTTCATGAAGAGAATCAGCTGCTATCAATCCAGTTACCAGCCTCTTGATCCGGACGGATATGACAGGTAAAGGAATAGCTCCGTGGCCACTGGAAGCCAGCACGGTCCCAGCAATCAGTCAACCAAACGCAGGTCACCAGGAGCAAGGCCCCTGGACGGAGGCTCGTCCAAAGCACAAAACCCCGCAGAACAGCAGCAGGGGGCCCCGTTTTGCAGCCCAGAAGAACCACCTCCAGAGTCCTTGTCCTGTCTCCTGCCTGGCTCGCCAAAACTTGTCATGCGTATGAGCAGAAATAATTAGAACAGACTTGAAATACTGAAACACGTAACTGGCTTTATTGAAGATACTGCAGTACCGGCACCCTTTAATCCATACCAAAGATAGTATGAGACAAAGGAGACCCCAATTACCAGAAAGACCATATATTTATACCCAAATATGATATAAACAATTACAGATCACATGTTGTTTTTCAGTTACAAAGATACATAGATTCTCATAGGAAAGTTATGGGTATTTCCACTGACCTCTTCTTACTTGACATTTGGATTGGTACCAACATCCTTTTCCCAGATTTATCTCCAGATATCCGGTTATGCAACTATCAGAGGACTATACTTTTGATTAATATGACTATATAATGTCAAGTCGCCCTCTACACATTCTAGAACCTCATCCAAGGACACTTTCGCAATACCACATGTTTATTGTACAAAAACATATTTCTCAACTTTTCTGTCCTTTTAAAAAGGTCAGTCTACGAACACAAAATGGCTACAGTCTGGTTCTGTAGTTTCTCAAGTATAACATCCAAATTTACTTATAACACCAGGGTAACTACTCCTGGTTCAGCTGGGGTCCAGATTTGCATCCACGCCACTCAAAGTAACTTGCCGGTACTGTGCAATGCTGCTTCTCTGCTGAAGATACAGGTTGTCCTAAGTTAACACCTATTCATTTAGGGACAATTGAAAGTTACAACAGCGTGGAATGAAGAGACATGGAATCAGTCCTTGTGTCAGGATTCCAGCAATCGCCCTAATTAAATCATGATTCTCAAGCCAAACTTCAACCAACTTCAAAGGATTTATTAGAGGTGACATACTGGCACTGCCCTGAATGAAGCCAACTCTGGCATACGTAATTTAAAGTCCCCTGTGACCCTGTTGTCGTCCCTCCCAAACCTGGGTGTGTCATAAATCACATTCTCCAATTGAGCACTTTCACGAGCTGGATGTCATTCACGGGCAAAAGGTCTGGTAGTTTAGTTGCAGTCTTTTAAAGATAAGAGTTGGAATGTACTTTCGCTTCCAAACGGCTGCACTGCTCTTCCAGATTTCCTTCCTTCCCTCCCCCCCCCCTTTTTTTTTTATGGCAACTACTAAAACAGCATAGGAATGTTTTGTGAGTTGATGAAGTCTCATGGGGTAGGGTTTGTGATGGTAGAAGAGGAGATGGAGGACTGCGATGGCCCAGGGGTACAGTAGGAGGGAGGCAACACAGTCAGCTGACATTCAAACTGCCCCTTTATTGCATCAAATTTTCCCCAAACACTCCCACTTTTCTGGCAAGTTCCCGAGCAGAGATCTCTCTCTGTCTCACTCATACACACATACACACACAAACACACACGCCTCTGGCTGCAAGTAGTCCAGCACGAAGCTGTGAGCACAACAGCTGCAAAACAAGAAATCCAGCAGGGCAAAGGCAAGAAGTCAATGAGTCCAGGAAGCGAAGGGACAAGGCAATTAATCCAGGAAGCCAGAAATACAGCAAAAAGTCCAGGAAACGTCCAACAATTCTTCATGAATTCAGCATTTGTTCCTGACAAATGCCCCTCCCCATGGCGTCTCCTTAAGTCTCAGTCCCCAGGTGTGCCTTGTGGAGAAGGGCGGGGCGCTCTCCTCCCAAGTAGTCGGGTCAGTCTGCGCCGTTCCTGCCTTCTCTCCACTCTTCGTGCTCGAGGATCAGGAGGGAGTGGTCCCTGCTCGTCGCCTGAGCTCTGTCTCTCACGCTCACTGCTTAGCCTCTCTTGGTCATCCTGCCACTCCCTCCCTCCCTGCCTACAAGCCCTCCCAATCCTGAAAAGGCCTGGCCTGCCTCTGCTTATTCCTCTCCATTTTCCAACGAAGCCTCCCCCTCGAATCCGCTCGAATTCCGGCTCGTCTTCCTCCACGGATTCAAGTTCCGACGGGGGCATGACCAGGACTGTCAGGGTCCTTGGTACTCTCTGAGCTGGGTTGTTTGCTTGCAGGCATTTCCTTACCACACTAGGTAACATCATCCGTGCTCCGAGAGAGTTTGATCTCACGGTTTGGCTTTGTGGGCTACTCCACGCTACGATGGTCATCCTGTGTGTTTTTGTCCCCTAGAGAGTTGTCGCTCATCAAAGTGATCGATGTCGGTCGAAGGTACTTGGTGAACAGGGTCCAGGATCACATCCAAAGCCGGATTGTCTACTACCTGATGAACATCCATGTGCAGCCCCGGACTATCTACTTGTGTCGGCACGGCGAGAGCGAATTCAACCTCAAAGGGAAAATCGGGGGCGACTCAGGGCTCTCCAGCAGAGGCAAGAAGGTATGGGTTGTCAAAGCGAAAAAATTCAGCTTCATAAATTAAGAGGAAATGAATCGTGTTTTTCTATTGCCAATATACTTTATTTACACATAACTAAGAAAGAACAAAACAAAAGCAGTACATTCTAAGAAGCAAAAGAAAGTAAAATAAAATGAAAGTGAAGTAAAACTCCTCCCCTGCACATATGCGCAGTAAATCAATCATCACAAGACACTCATATCTTGGTTACTGTAGTAACGTAATAACCATTCTGGAAAGCTCAGCAGACAAACCAAAACAACGCAGTGACATGGGTGTCGTTTACTCCTGAGTAAATGGGCCTGGGGAGTGGGGTGGTAGGAGAATAAGCCAGAATTGTCTTTCACAAAGAAGGGGCAACCTTCACAAAAAAGCCCGCGAAAGTCTCCACTGAAAATATTTTACAATGCTTGTTGGTGACCGCCAAGGTTAACTAGTTTCGAAAAGTATTTCTTGAGAAATCTTGCTCTAGGGAAAAGATAAACTTCTCTTTAGTTTGTTCCTCCATAAAATCCTTTTGGGAGATAAAGGAACTCTTTTTAAGAACTGTGGGAAACTTTCTGGAGAACTTTGTGGTTGTCATAGAAGACCTTCTGGAACGAGGTCCATCATTCCCAACTCATTGAGGGAAGATCTCCTTTGAATAGCTCAGCTTCTGCTGACTTTCAGGACACATCCTTGTAGTTTATGGAAGTAATTTTCAGGATATATATTTTTTTTTTCTCTAATTTTCCTGTCTGGCCCACAGCCTTGGGCTGGCTAGACCAAATACTTTAGCCCTGACAGTTCACCCCAAACCCACAGGAGCTGAGTCATCACTTTCTGCATGTCCTTCCTTTTTCTAGTTTGCCGGCGAGCTGAACAATTTTGTCAAGGAGCAAAACCTGAATGATCTCAAAGTCTGGACCAGCCATCTCAAGAGGACAATCCAGACGGCAGAAGCTCTTGATCTACCCTACGAGCAGTGGAAGGCTTTGAATGAAATTGATGCTGTAAGAACCTTTTTTTTTTGGATTGCAGAAGAAACCAAAGGGTTTTTGGTAGAGAAAGCTGTCATTTTCCTTCTCCTCCCATCTCTCTCTCTCCCTCTCTCTCCAAAAAGACCCTCCTGGCTCTCCAAGGAAAGATTGAGAAGAATTGGCTGGCCGCTCTTCCGTTACCAGGAAAGAAATCTGCCCCTTCTATTTTCCTGTCTGTTCTGAGTGTGAGAACCCAGTCTGTAAACACGAGATAAGAACAAGCTGGACAGGTGCAGAAACACAAGGGCACAAAGCCAGCCTGTTTGGAGAGAGAGAGAGGGGGGGGGGGGGACAAGAAGTTCTTATCTAAAGTTGGAAGGAAAATTAATGCAGGAGAATTGAAACTTGTTTCGACATAAGCAGGGGTGGCCAAACCTGGCAACTTTTAAGACTTGTGGACTTCAACTCCCAGAATTCCTCAGCCAGCTGGCTGAGGAACTTTGGGAGTTGAAGTCCACAAGTCTTAAAGTTGCCAAGGTTGGAGACCTCTGCTTTAGTGAGCACTTACAAGCCAACAGGAACATATGTGCCAAATTTCAAGTTTGTAGGCTTTACGGTTCTGGAGATTTTGCATGAGTGGTATTTCACTTTTATATATATACATTCTAGGAGGCCACAGAGCTGGAAGTTGTCCCGATAGAGAAACAGACTGGTTTTTTACCAACTGGCAGAGACATTCTAGGACAGGGGTGACCAACCTTGGCAAATTTAAGATTTGTGGACTTCAGTTCCCAGAATTCCCGAGCTGGGCAGAAGTTTGAAGCCCCTGATATATATATAGAAAAGACAACAGATGTTGAAATTCTTTGCGTTATGGCTGCTGAGCATATCTTGGAGTAAAGATTGATAGAATTTGGCTACGTGGATTATTTCTTCTCCTTTCTCTTCTTCTCCTTCTCCTCTTCTTCCTCCTCCTTCCTCTTCCTCCTCCTCCTCCTCCTCTTCTTCCTTCTCCTCTTCTTCCTTCTTCTTCTCCTCCTCTTCCTCTTCTCCTTCTTCCTTCTCCCCCTCTTCCTCCTCCTCTTTTTCCTCCTCTTCTCCTTCTTCCTTCTCCTCCTCTTCCTCCTCCTCTTCTTCCTTCTCTTCTCCTTCTTCCTTCTTCTCCTCCTCCTCCTCTTCTTCTTCCTCTTCTCCTTCTTCCTTCTTCTCCTCCTCCTCTTCCTCCTCCTCCTCTTCTTCCTCCTCTTCTCCTTCTTCTTCTCCTCCTTCCTCATCATTTCTTTATTCTTATAGGGTGTGTGTGAAGATATGACTTACGATGAAATCAAGGAAAAATATCCGGAAGAATTTGCTCTACGCGACCAGGACAAATACTATTACCGCTATCCATCCGGAGAGGTTTGTGTTTGGGCACACCAAATATATATGTATTTAACCATCAGGTGGGATGGATGCCCAAGCAATAGGCTAGTGCTGACCTCTTAGAACCTGAAATTGGGAGCCTTAACTTTTCCTCCCACCCCATGTGGCTCTTGGGCCAATGTTGGAATGGTTAAAACAATTGTGCAAAGCTGTGTACAGGTAATCCTCGACTTACAACCGTTCGTTTAGCGGCTGTTTGAAGTTACACCTGCGCTTAAAAAAAAAGTGACTTAGAAAACTGATCCTCATACATGTAGACCTTAACTTACAACCACAATTGGGCCCAAAATTTCTGTGGCTAAGCGAGACATTCATTAAATGAGTTTTGCCCCATTTTTTTCCACCTCTCTTGCCACCGTTATTCAGTGAATCGTTGCAGGTGTTAAGTTTAGTAACACAGTCGTTAAGTAAATCTGGCTTTCCCCATTGTCTTTGCTTGTCAGAAAGTCTCTAAAGGGGAGCAGGTGACCTCGGCACCCTGCAACCGTCATAAATACGTTGTTAGGGCTCCGACAAATCCACCCCCATTCAAATCATAAGTCTCTAGCCGCATCTCTCAGTTAAAAAAAATTGATTTATTAGAAGTGGCCATGTCGGCATTAGCTGGGTGCAACTAACTCTAAAATACATCATTCATTTCCCCCTTGACCCACATCTGAATACATTCCCCTGGATGTATATTCTCCAATGGGACACATCCATAGTCAAGAGTCATCAATCATGCTTTCCAGTAATAATCTTGCACGCCAACAGCTTCGGCTGCCTAGCAATTATCTGAGGCATTTAAGGAATGCACTGCTTTCTCCCACTCCCTTTCTGCTGTCATGTAAAAGACCAAAGGAGTATTTTTTAGTTGACATACGAGTCAGTTGCCAAGCATTCGAATTTCGATCACTTGACTGTGGGGAATGCTGCAACGGTCATAAGTGTGAAAAGCCCAGTCGAGGGCTCCCTGTACCAAAGGAGGCCAGGAGATTCCTCTTACAGGATCCAAGATCACCCATTTCTGGCACTGCATCGTTTTTGCTTCCCCTAATCAGGGATCGCCAGCCTTCTTTGACCACGTTAAGACTCGTGAGACTTCAATTCCCAGAATTCCTCAGCCAGCCAATTCATCTCATTAACCTGGGCAATTCTCTAGGATTCTGGGAGTTAGTGCTGGCGGAGGAATTCTGGGAGTTGAAGTCCACAAGTATTCAAAGTGGCCAAGGTTGGAGATCTTTGCTCCTCTGCGGCTCCTCTATTTCTGCCGAAAGACTAACCTGTAACTCATCACCTTCTCTTGGTTCCCTTCCCCTTCCTCCCCCCTTCCCCCCCCCAGTCCTATCAAGATCTGGTGCAGAGGCTGGAACCGGTGATCATGGAGTTGGAAAGACAGGAAAATGTCCTTGTGATTTGTCATCAGGCCGTCATGCGTTGCCTGTTGGCTTACTTCCTCGACAAAAGCGCAGGTGGGTATTACATTTTTTTTTACTATTGGTTCAGTGGGCGTGGCTTGGTGGGCGTGGCTTGGTTTGGTGGGCGTGGCATGCTTGGTGGGCGTGGCAGGGGAAGGACACTGCAAAATCCCCTTTCCCTCCCCACCCCACTAACCTGCTTTCCAGCTCCGTTCTCCTGGGCAGGGCAACCAAAGAAGACCCAGCCAATCAGCTGGGACTCAGTAGGAGGCGGAGAATAAATGGGGGGGCGGGGCCAGTCAGAGGTGGGATTTGCCCGTTTTCCAAACTACTCAAAATTTCCACCACCGGTTCTCCAGAACTGGTCAGAACCTGCAAAATACCACCTCTGGTCTCTACACTCTGCAACTTCCCTGGCGCAGGAATGGAAGAAATGAATTTAGGATGGGTGCTGTGGTCCTTGCAAGGGGGTGGGAACTGACTTACGATGAAATCACCCACCTCTTAAACAGGAGGGAAGATTTCAAGCAGGATCTGGAACCGAAGGAGCTTGTTGCATGAGAAGCGAAATGTTTTCAAAGGCCAGGGAGTTGGGGAGAGAATCAAGAATGTCCAGTTGTCTTTTGGAAAAAAAAGCAAAACACCTTTGGGATTTTCAAGAGGTACCTGGACTTCCTTGTTTTTTCTTCTTTTGAAGACGTTTCACTTCTCATCCAAGAAGTTTCTTCAGCATTGACAGGATGGTGTGGAATGGAAAGGATTGATACTCCTTGCAGACAGCTGGTCATTTGCATCCTTTCTAGAGGGCCGTTGAGGCCACTTGGAGGTTTATCTGTATCCTCAGGGTCACCCTGAGTAGTGGAAATGGTTCCTGTAGTCTGGCATTGTTCCTCTGGAAATCCATTCCTACTCCCGCACCATTCATCCCAAATTATAGTTAAAAGTCTGTAGAGATTCTCAGTCATCCCGGATCAGGACTGTCCCAAAGGGGCTCTTTTTTTTTCAGGAGGCAACTGGACTTTTCTTGCTTTTTCTTCTTTTGAAGACATTTTGCTTCTCATCCAAGAAGCTTCTTCAGCTCCTGAAAAACCTTTGGGATTTGAAGTGGGTTTCCCCCCCCCCCCCAAACGGGACAATTTCAACTCCCAGAATTCCCCAGGCACCATTCTGAATTGTAGGAGTTGAAGTTTGAAAAGGGCTGGATTAAAAGGGAGGGTTAGAAACAGGATGGGGGTACCATTTGTGGCCAGGTGTGGCATGAATCCACTTCTAATCCTTTATTTATTTTTTCCACCCCTTTCAGAAGAAATGCCCTACCTGAAATGCCCTCTGCACACAGTCCTGAAGCTGAGTCCTGTAGCTTACGGTGAGCAAATGCATTTCATTACAGAGCGGTTGTGTTCACAAAAACACGCTTGGCTTGGCTAAAATCAGGCAAGCAAGGCAGTTGGCGCGGTCACAGATAGTCCTTAACTTACAACCGTTCGTTTTGTGACCCCAGTTCCAAAAGCACTGAAAAAAAGAAGTAACTTGTGACCGTTTTTCACACTTACGACCATTGCCTCCATGGTCCCCTGATCTAAATTTGGATGCTTGGCAACTGGTTCATATTTATGACGGTCACCGTATCCCAGGGTCAAGTGATCCCTTTTTTTGGCTACCTCTTGACGAACAGTCAGATTTACTCCACGGCCTCGCTACTAACTTAAACAACTGCGGTGATTCGCTTAATAACTGGCAAGAAAGATTGTAAAAGGGAACAAAGTTCATTTAACGGCTGACTGGCTTAGCGAACAGAAATCTCAGGCTCCATGATGGTCGTAAATCGAGGACTATCTGTACGGGAAAGTTGACTTGGGGAAGTCTCCCAAGCTTACAAAGGAAGCATAGACAACGTGTCTGGTTAGCAGGAAAATGGAGGGTTTACTGCCTTCCTTTCTTCCATTCGTTTAGTCTTTTATCTGGGAGTTAAGATAAGATTGGAGGCAGTTCGGCTGAAGACGTTCCATGGAATGCAAAAGCATCAATTGAGCATTGATTGTATAAGCCCCCGATCAATACCCCACAATCCTATCTTAGTTTATTGGCATTGAGAACAGATGGTTTTATCCAGGGGTGGCTTCAAAAAATTTAGCAAAGGGATCTCTGCCCGGTTGCTGGCGTGGGCCTGGCTTAGTCGGCCTCCTGCACCAAAATGGGCTCCCTGGGCTCCGGAGGCTGTCTGGAAGCCGGAAATGGGCCCATTTCTGGCCTTCCTAAACTTCCAGGAGGTCTGTTTTTCGCCCACCTCATCCCCCCGAACCGCCACACACGCCCTGCACTTACCTGCATCTAAAACGGGTTGCATGGGGACTCCTGGACGGGGCCAGCCAGGAGTGGGATTTGAGGGTTGTCCGAACTGTGCAGAATTTTAGTTAGGGGATCCCCTGCGAACTCCTACAACCGACCCCTGGTTTAACCCAGGGAAATTGTACCTGTGCCTCACTCCCTATTTGTTTTCCCCATTTTGTTTTTGGCAAATAACCAGCGTTATCCCAGAGCAGTGCATATAAAACTCTCACGGCTCTTCCCTAATTTTTTAAAAATAAATAAAAATAAAATGCTGCTGTTCTTACACTTTTGATATCCTTGCTTTTTCTCACTGGCGTTCCCGAAGGACAAAAGGCTTTTTTTCCTGGGCGCTGTTCGAACCCCCTGCTGGTTCAACGTGGCCTTTTAAGAATTAATTGCCCAAAAGCAGAGGGTAATCCCATGGGTAATACATTAATTAAAAAAATTATGGATTGTGCAGAAATGGATAAGCTTTACTATGGAGTTGCAAGAGAAAGAAAAAAGAAAATTCTATACGGTCTGGGGAAAATCTATATAATTGGATAGATAACAAGAATAATAGTGAATATATAATGTAAATATGAATAATGTATATAAGTATATATGAATAATGGAAGATGGGGAAAAAATGACGCCAAAATGTATTGCAACAAATGTAAACATGATTTGTGGTTTTTTTAAATTGTAAAACTTTAATAAAAATTATTTTTTTGATTTAATTCGAGCTACATTTAACGCCCCCTCCTCCAAGGCCTTGAGTCTGTTTTGATCTCATAATCTGATTCAAACAGCGGCAGCTGAGGTGCTACAATACTCCTCACCCTGCCACATCTTTCTTCCCTCTCCCTGTCTCTCTCAAAGGTTGCCGAGTGGAGTCCATCTATCTGAATGTTGAAGCTGTGAATACTCACCGGGACAGACCGGAGGTGAGTGCTGCTGGCTTGCTAAGGGGCCATTCCCACCCCTTCCCCACCTCATGCGCTCATAGCATAGGCACCTATTCCCAAAAGTTCAGCATCAGATCCTGTTCTGACCCAAACCCTTTTCCAATAAAACGAATAATAACCAAAGGAAACAGAAGCCTTTTAATGAGTCTTACGAGTCCCCAGTTAAAAGGCTGCTGCAAATTAATTAACTTTGATAAGCACAATCCTCACCAAAACTGTGAGACTGCCAAGAATCACAGATAAGAAATATTTCACAACACAAGCATCTTCAAATACCAACTTAAGATACTGTAATGTCCACGAGGCTGAGTTTCAAAGCGTCTTTGCTTCCTGCAAAGAACGTTCGCTTCACAGTTGGCTTTTATCTTCTTGAGGGAGGGGCCATTACCTTGCAGCCTTACTCCCGAGTCGCCCGTGCTGTTTTAACTGCTCTTTCCTGCGAGCAATCCTGTGCGCACTTGGCACAGGCTCCTCGGAAACCTCCTCATCGCTGCTAACAGCCCCACAATCTCTGAAGGCAGCAGTCCACTCCCTAATGGTCCTGGCCCCTCATCTGAGTCCTCGCTCTCCTCAGCTGTCCACACCTGCTGCCGGCTACCCACAACAGATCCCCTTTCTTGCTCTGCAAAGGATTCCCAGTTCAGTTGTTGGTTTTTCCAGCTGCAGGGGTAGGGATCTTATTTATAACCTTGTTCTCATCATGCCTTGGTAAGGCCCCATTGGGAATACGGCATCCAGTTTTGGTCGCCATGATGTTATAAAGATATTGAGACTCTAGAACAGGGCTCTTCAAACTTGACAGCTTTAAGACTTGTGGACTTCAACTCCCAGAATTCCTCCTCCAGTCATGTTAGCTCAGGAATTCTGGGAGTTGAAGTCCATAAGTAAATTTGGCAAGTTTAGGGACTCCTGCGCGAAGTCTTTTACTAGTAAAAAGCTGCTGGTTTCTGTCCCACATTTTGTAGGGAAAGGACGATCAAGTTTAATTGAACGTTGGTTTCAGTCTGGCTCCGCCTACCTCTTTAGTCTGACCCCCACCTCGTTTTTTGTGGCGGGGGGGGATGCGCGGGGTGAGACACCCCTCTCTGGATCAAACAATGACCTCAGACCTCATTGCTGAGCTCCCAATTTCCCCAGATCTTTCCATCCTCTTCGATGGCCTGCAAAAACTAGAAAAACTGGTTCTTCTTGGGCTTCCCGTTTTCCTGCAACCTGTAGAACGTCAGGCTTGGATAGCACCTCCGAGGTCATCTAGTCCGACCCTCTGAGGGGAAAAAAAAAAACCCGCTCTCTTTTTCGCTTTGGAGTGCATGACGCCGAACTCATAACCCGGGTTTTTTTTTTTTTAATTTAAAAAATGCTCCCTTTTGGTTTTTCTTCATATTCTCCCTTTATTGTTATTTTTTTCTTACCTTTCTCTCGCTCCGATCTAGGATGCAAAGAAGGGGCCCCATGCACTCATGAGGCGCAATAGCGTGGTCCCTCTGGCCAGCCCAGAACCCGTCAAAAAACCTCGCATGAACAGGTTTGAGGAACATGCCGCTGCCTCGGCCGCCTTACCAGTCCATACCTGCCTATCTCCGGAAGGCCCCGTCCAACTTCCCGCACAAGTTGGTTCTTTTTTCTTTTGTTGTTGTTGTTGTTGTGATGGTGGTGGTGGTGGTGGTGGTGATGGCTGATGGTGTGTCGTAACTTCCAGCATGCCTGACCGTCCCGTTTGTGTGACATCTTAGCAGGCCACGCTCGATCTTGCTTCGTTTTTTGGTTGAACGAGCTGGACAGCCCAGGATCCCCCTCGCTGGCCTTCTCTTGGTATCGTTGGAGGGGTTCAAATATTCTCGGCTAGCTAAATTAACTAATGAACTTGCACATGCATCAGCAGTGGGATCCTACCTGCGCGCGCAGCTTTCCTCACACCAGCTGAGGCCTGCAGCGCCAATCAGCTGAGAAGATAAAGAAGAGAAAAGCGCAGGCGCAGTTGGGAGAGCCGATCCTGCACTTTTCTCTTCTTTCTCCTCTCAGCTGATTGTTTTCCTCCTCTCAGCTAACGTGGGAGACTTTTTTTTATTACCAGTTCAGCCGATCCGGTCCAAACCACCACTGATGTATGTGTGTGACTTGCTTCATCTCGACTGTGAAAGCCCCCTTGAGCTGCCATGGAAACCATGTCGCACGAATATGGACAGTCCTCGACTTACAACCTCAACGGCTGTTCTGACTCAAATCCTTTTCCAATAAAACAAATAATAACCAAAGGGAACAGAAAGTTTTTAATGAGTCTTACGAATCCCTGGTTAAAAGGCTGCTGCAAACTAATTAACTTTGATAAGTACAAACCTTGCCAAAACTGTACGAGACTGCCAAGAATCACAGATAAGAAATATTTCACAACACAAGAGTCTTCAAATACCAACTTAAGACACTGTAATGTCCACGAGGCTGAGTTTCAAAACGTCTTTGCTTCCTGCAAAGAACATTCACTTCACAGCTGGCTTTTATCTTCTTGAGGGAGGGGCCATTACCTTGCAGCCTTATTCACGAGTCACCCCTACTGCTGCAACTGCTCTTTCCTGCAAGCAATCCTGCGCATTTGGCACAGGCTCCTCGGGAACCTCCTCATTGCTGCTGCCAGCCCCACAATCTCTGAAGGCAGCAGTCCACTCCCTAATAGTCCTGGCCCCTCATCTGAGTCCTCGCTCTCCTCAGCCGTCCGCATCTGCTACCGGCTAACCACAACAACGGCAACCAGAATTTCCGTTGCTAAGCGAGGCAGTGTCTGAGGTGGATCGTGACTGGTTTTGCGACCCCAGTTAAGCGAATTGCCGCCATCGTTCAGAGAGTCGCTGCCATCGTTAAACAAATCAGGCAGTCGTTAAAATGAACCATGCCGTTGTTAAGCAAATCTGGCTCTCTTTCCCCCATCATATTGACTCGGCTTTTCAGAAGTCAGCCAGGAAGGTCATAAATAATGATCACACAACCCCGGGATGCTGCGTCTGTCATAATTACGGGCTAGTTATTAAGTTAACTTTCGATCATATGACCGCGGGGATGCTGCTAACTTGCAGTTGTAAGTGCAAGAACCAGTTGGAAGTCCCTTTTTTCCCCCAGCACCGTTGTAATTTTGAACAGTCACTAAACAGATGGTTGGAAGTCGAGGACTGCCTATAATCCCAGGAAGGCATTTTTTTTTCTTTGAACGCTTTTTTAAATATGCATTGAAGAATGTTGGTTTGGTTTGCATGTTGCTTTCTAATCAGTATCCACGCTTTTAAGTTGATTACGGTGCCCACGATCCATTCTCAAAAGACTCTAATAGGCCCTGATTGTCTGTAGCGATTCTCCGTCATCCAGGTCATGGTTGTCCCAAAGGGGCTTTTTCAGGGGGCAATTGGACTTTCTGGGTTTTTTCTTCATTTGAAGATGTTTCGCTTCTCCTCCAAGAAGCTTCTTCAGCTCTGACTGCATTCCCCATCCCCATTATCCTGTCAGAGCCGAAGAAGGTTCTTGGAGGAGAAGCGAAACGGCTTCAAAAGTAAAAAAACAAGTCCAGTTGCCTCCCGAAAAAGCACCTTTGAGTTAGGCCCAAAGGATTTCAGGGGCATCGGATTAATTACCGATTTGAGGAAAATATTTGTAGCTCAGGGTTGAAATGTGGGGTCCTGAGCTTGGTGGTTTTCTTGCAGACATTTCATGACCCAGCTAGGTAACATCATCGGTGATAATAGGAAGGATGGCTTACTCCCTCCTAGTGCTGATGATGTTATCTAGTTGGGTCATGAAACGTCTGCAAGAAAACCAACCAAGCTCAAATCAATTGCTCGTATTTATTTTGGAGGGGTTGATTCTTTAGAGATCTAGATCAGTGAATGAAGGGCTCCTCCATCAAAAACATGGCACTCTGTGTTTTATACAACAATTTTTTTTAAAAAAAGGAACATTTTTGCATTTTGGCTGCTGGCCCTCAACTCAAAGACGATCCTACTGCAAATACTTTGTCTGTTGGCTTGTAATCTCTGTCCCAAGGCTGTTTTAGAAGGCCAAAGGAATAAGGTTGCCCTGACTCATTCTATTTTTTTTATTTTTATTTAATGGGAAAGGTTAGAACAATTTTCTCTGCCTGATAGCGAGCAATACAGCCGGCCGGGTCTCATTTTAAACTGCAGTGTTTTGAATCTTGGCCATTTTTATAAGGGGTGGACTTCAACTCCCAGAATCCCTCAGCCAGCCCTGCGTGGCTGGGGAATTCTGGGAGTTGAAGTCCATCCCTTTTAAAATGGCTGAAGTTGAGAAATGCTGTTCTTATAAAAAGTCTGAAACGATCTCAATTAGCTGAAAAAAAAAAATCAAACTCCTAGTTGCTGGTTTTTCTTTATTTTGATGTTTCTTCTCCATGCACAGAAGTTGGTGCTGAAGCAGCTGCTTCATGTGTCTCTTGATTTATCTGCTTCTACCCCATTGCTTACCATCTCTGGGCTGCCATTTTCTGATTGCTAACCTTTCATGCACCTTCATTGATTTCTTTCCCTTTATTTTATTCCTTTTCTCTCTTTTCTTTTTGTCTCATTACAGCCATTACTGGGGAAGGCTTGCCTGTAAGTAATTTTTTTTTTTAGTGTTGGTGGTGTTGGTTTAACCTGTTTCTTTGCTGCCTGGCTGTAACTTTGTTTCTTACTCATTTGTTAAATTTACATGCCGATAAGGTGACTTTTGGTTTGGCTGCCAAGAATCCATGCTGAGCTTTTGATTTTCCATCTGGCTGTTGCATTTCTGTCATTAATCATTGGAAAATAATTTCCTGTTTTCATGCACCGGGAGAATACCACTTTGGCCTAGCGGATAAATAGATTGATAGAAAGATTGATAGATGGATGGGTGGACTGATAGATACAGACAGAAAGACAGACAGACAGATCCTAAATAGATGAGGTAGGATGGATAGATAGATAGATAGATAGATAGATAGATAGATAGATAGATAGATAGATAGATAGATTGATAGATTGATGGATGATGGATGATGGGTGGATAGAGAGAGAGAGAGAGACAGATAGCTCCTAGATAGATGAGGGAGGATAGATAGATGCAGCTGTGTGAAAAAGTCCTGCACGCTTTCAGTTTTAAGCTGTATTTACACATGTTTAATAAACTTTTCACTCATAGAAACCACACAAAATTAGTACTTTGATGAATATTTCTGTAGTCAGATTGAGACGTATAATTTTTATTCATATAACCAAAGTCTTTTTAAGGCACCACATTATCACCAAAGTTCACATGCAAAGGCTTATACAGTCTATGCCGAAGCAATGCCACCTGGTGATAAGCAATAAGGGCTGGCCAATTTCATATTAGTAACCATGTTTGGTTACCTAAATGATTTTTTTCAGGGCCACGAACAATAAAAATGTTAACAAAACATTAGCATCGGCCTTAGTAATTGCAACACGTATGCCACTGGCTGTGCATCAATTAATCAGTTTTCATAGTCATTGTAAGCATGCATTTCAAGCATGCAAGAACATTAACAATCCGCATCCAAACAGCACCAAATTGCAAAAAGCTTATGCTTTTCTCTTAAAAACCACCAGTATTTATTTAAATATGACAGTATTTGCATAGCAGTTAGCATAAAATATCATAAAATCAATGGCCTATCCAAAAAATGTCATAAACCGTAAAGCGTGCAGGACTTTTTCACATAGCTATAGATAGACTGACAGACAGACAGACAATTAGCAAACGCAATAGCACTTCAACTTATATACTGCTTCCTAGTGCTTTACAGGCCTCTCTAAGCCGGTTTACAGAGTCAGCCTCTTGCCCTCAACAATCTGGGTCCTCATTTTACTGACCTCAGAAGGGCGGAAAGCTGAGTCAACCTTGAAGCCCGTCAGGATCAAACTCCTGGCCAATGGGCAGAGTTTCCTTGCGATACTACATTCTAACCACTGTGCCATCATGGGAAATTAACTCACCTAACTGTCTCGCTTAGCAACAGAAATGTTGAGCTCAATTGTCACAAGTTGAAGACTACCTGTACTCCTGTAATGCAGCAAGAGAAGTTCAGAAACTGAATTTTCTCTGGAATCCATTCTGCCAGCGTCTTTTCCTGGGTTAGCAAAGCGGGCAACAGAGAAGACCTGGCTTAAAGATGGATAGGGAAGCCAAATTTAATGTTGGGATGCTGGCATCCCCATCCCTACTTTGAGCAAATGCTGGGGCAAACCTTTCTCTCGCACCCATGACAGGCGGCCATCTTTTTCATCGCCTCCTTGGCTTTGTTCTTCTTGTACCGAAATACGGATGTGGGTCTTTCAGCTTCACTCATGTTTGTTGGTTTTTTCCCAAAGGGAGTTTGCTGTGTTGTGTGGCATTTGGAGTAGCCTCACTTCTTTGTGTTGGAGTAACAGGTGTTGCGAACATTTTGGGTTTCTCTCCTTCCCTCCCTTCTCTCCCTGACCTCCCTCCTCTCACTTCACTTTTCCCTCCTTCCTCCCTTTCCCTCCTCCCCTTCTCTTTCGTCCCTCTCTCCTCCTCTCCTTTCTCTCCCTTCCCTCCTTTCGTCCTTTCCTTCTCTTCCCCTTCTCTCCTCCTTTCCCTTCCCTTTCCCTCCCCTTCTCTTCTTCTCTCTTCCCTTCTCCTTTCCTCTTCTTTCTTTCTCCTTTTCTCCTCCTTCCACCCTCCTCTCCTTCCCCCTTTCCTCCTCTTCGCTCTCTTCCTTCTCTCTTTTCCCCTCCTCTTCTCCTTCTCCCCCCTCCCTTCCCTCTCTCTCCTCCTCTCTTTCCCTCCTTCACCCTCCTTTCCTTCTCTCTCTTCCTCTCCTCCTCTTCTCCCCTCCCTTCTCCTTCCCCTTCCCCTTCTTCTCCCTTCCCCTTTCGCTCTTCTTTCTTTCCCTTCCGTCTCCTTCTCTCTTCTCCCCTTCCCTCCTTTCGCTCCTTCTTTCCTTTCTCTCTCCTTCCCCCTCCTCTCCTCCCCTCCTCTCTCCACCCCTTCCCTTTTCCCTCCCCTTCTCCTTCTCTCTTCCCCTCTCTTCTCCCCTTCCCTCCTTTCACTCCTTCTTTCCTTTCTCTCTCCTTCCCTCTCCTCCCCTCCTCTCTCCACCCTCCCCTTCTCCTTCCCCTTCCCCTCTCTTCTCCCCTTCCCTCCTTTCGCTCCTTCTTTCCTTTCTCTCTCTCCTTCCCCCCCTCCTCTCCTCCCCTCCTCTCTCCACCCCTTCCCTTTTCCCTCCCCTTCTCCTCCCCTCTTCCCCTCTCTTCTCTCCTTCCATCCTTTCGCTCCTTCTTTCTCCTTCCCTCTCCTCCCCCCCTCTCTCCACCCTCTCTTCTCCCCTTCCCTCCTTTCGCTCCTTCTTTCCTTTCTCTCTCCTTCCCTCTCCTCTCCTTCCCTCCTCTATCCACCCTCCCCTTCTCCTTCCCTCCTCTATCCACCCTCCCCTTCTCCTTCCCTCTTCCCTCCTTTCGCTCCTTCTCTCCTCTCTCTTTCCGTTACTTCCCCTTCCTGTTTCCCTCTCTTTCTCCATCACTTATCTCCTTCCCTCCCCTCTTCTTCCTCCCCTCCCCTCTCTTCTCCTCTCCTCTAAGGGCTGAACTGTGGGGTCCTTGGTGCTCTCTTAAGCCTGCTGGCTTTCTTGCAGACGTTTCATTACCAAGCTGGGTCACATCATCAGTTTTACGTTAGTAAGCAAGAAGCTTCGAAACACAATCAATTGTCTGCAGATCGGAAACGGTTTGACTGTTTTGTAGAATTTGGTCCAAGAGACATGGAAAACTCTGGTACAGACAACAGGAACCCTGCCTGCATGCGCATCCTAACAACCTTTTTCTCCTGGCTTGGTTTCACCTCCCATTCGTCCCCTCTCTAGATAACTTTTCTTAGCGTGACGGTGCTTGTGTCTTCTGCATGTCGTTCTAGTTCTCCTGCTTCTCCTCCCCTTTCTCCAAACCCAAAGCCACCGGCTCATGTTGGTCGTCTTCTCTTTTTCCTCCTTTGCCAGCAGAACTTGAACCCTCCGCGCACACAACCTTGAATCTCTTTCGGCGGTACATCGGGAACCGCGGGTGGAAGCCAAGCGCCGTGGCATCATTCATCCCCCGAAACTTTGCAGCTTGCTCCACAACATCTCCGTCGGACTCCAGTTGATTTGTTGATGATCTCCCATCGCTGGTTTACCTTGCCTTCTTGGACTTAAGAAAATGGAGTGGCGGAAGGAGGAAACACCAGAGAGAGTGTGAGAAAGAAAGAAAGAGAGAGAGAGAGAGAGAGAGAGACAGATGGAGGAAAAAAAAATAAAGGAAAAGAAAGAGACTTATTTCATCAGCATATAAACTGTGGATCTGAACCTGACTTCAAAGCTGGTTTTTGTTTTATTCCCATCTACTCCAATTTGGTACACTCCAGCAAGCACCAAAGTGTTCCTGTACACACTTTTAAGTCCTACGTGTCTTGGTGGTTATTACTCTGTTGTTGTTTTTTAAGCAACGATCTTGCCTTGTAGAAGAGGACTGCATCTCAAAGACAAAGGGTTAGGGTCAGCCTAAATGGGCTTGCGGCTAAGACAGAGGCGAAGGGGAGATGAAAACTGTTAACATTCATGAGTCTGTTCCATCTGTTCGTTTCCTCCTTAGATGTTCCCTGTGAGAGAAAGGATCCTCCCCTGTATTGTAGCTGTCCTTGCAGAACTGGTCCGAGACAAGAGTCGATCAGTTGATCCCAGACCTGGCAGAGGAGAGAGAGAGAGAGAGAGAGAGAAGAGGCCAAAAAACAGTTGTGAAAGTTTGTCTTAGTTCCACAAGCTAAACTGCACAAACCGCACTTTGTCAGTGAGAGCCTCTCCTCATTTTTTTAGGGGTGCATAAAAACTTCTGTCTCCAAACATCCGCAAAGACTCTGTGTCCTAACTCTGCTTTGGGATGTGTGTATGGCTTGTGGAAAGGTCTGTTTGGAAACCAATGAAGTCGTAAGATGCATCTTTATGTTACAAGCATCTCGCGGTGCAAACAGGGTATGTTCCTATCCACGGAAGAATGAGCCTCCAGTAACCAAGTCCCTCGTGGAAATCTGCAAATTTACAGCGGGCAAGGCTGGGTTTTTTTTCCCAGCTTTCCACACTTGTGTTTTTTTAGCCACTGGAAACAGTTTCTGACCCTCAAGTTCCGCCAGTGTCTCCAGCATAAATCTGTGTCGGCAACTTTTTCATACCTAGGAGAGAGGGAAAAGATTCCAGGCCTACAGTTTTGTCCTAAAATGTGTTGCCAATAAAAATTGCACAGTGAAGAACAGCTGGTGTATCCCCCAACGCATTAGAATAGCATGTTAGGAGCAAAGATAAGGTTAGTTTCATTCAGGTGGATCGATTTATTATGGGCCTCCAGGAACACCCCCCCCTCCCTTTTATTTACGTGTTGAAATAATTATTCTTAGTAGTAGTAGTAGAGTATTATTTTAAATGATTGTTTTTGCTAGTTTTGAAGGACATCAGAATAATAAGCTTGCTTTCCTTTTATGACCAGAATTTCTCAGCCATTCTCCTGTTTCCCAGGGGCCACTCAATTCGCAGTCTTCAATCGACAGCGGGCTCAAATAAAATAGAAAAAATACCAGCGTAATTCAAAATACTTGAACGTAATTTAGGTCTTTGGGAACTCGATGTCCTTCGAGCGAATTTTTGAGCGTGACCCGCATCATGTCGAGCTTTGGAAAATGGTGTTGACGCTGACAGGATGATGTGTGACTGATGCAAGGAATACTGGTCTGGTTTCGAACGCAAGCCCTCTTTTAAGACTAAAATGTTCTGTCAAAGGGTTCTTGGAAAAAAAAACTCCAGGATGAGATAGGAATTGGACAATTGGTGTGCAAGACGAGGTCCCAAGGCGGACGGTTGCATGGGCAAAAAAGGTGATTTTATTTTCCAAATAAAGGATTGTTTGACCCAAGGCCTAAGTGTTGACTTGCTAATCCGAGATGGTTTATATGTGTGTGGTAAGACTCCATATAGATAGGAGGTAGATGGCCCCTTTATGACTCGTGGACTTCAACTCCCAGAATTCCTGAGCCAGCCATGCAGGAATTCTGGGAGTTGAGGTCCACAAGTCGGGCTATCGTTCCCTTACCCCAGGTGGTGTAAACGAAAAAGCTTTTTCTGCTTGTGAAGATTAACTTCTTTTAATTTTGTTACGTTTTTAAGGAGTTTTTTTTAAAAAAATTGAATGTTTTCAGGGCCTCAGATGTGCCTGAGCACGCAAGATTGATCTTTTTTTTTCTTTTAAAAACAAAACCCTTACCTAGGTGTGAACGGCCTCCACTTCCCACCCGCAAATATTTCCTTTTGAAATTCTGTGGCAAATATTTCCTTTTGAAATTCTGCAACGACAAAAATTGAGCAAATGGGTGCAAACAGAAGCTAATCTTTCCCATCCTTCCCCACCCCAAAAAAAGCCCCCCCCCCACTCCCACACACACAAATTGTGTCTTGCAACAGGCCAACTGTTTTCTTACAAATGCTGTCCACTTGAAAGAGATGGAAATAAGGAAATGGGGAATGATAAAAAGGGCGTCCGTTTCCCATCTCTCTGGAAGACACAAATTTCTCGGAACAAAATGGATTTTTCCTGTTTGGCAGAAGGGAGAAAGCTTGAAAGGCTGTTAATTACCATATTATTGTGGGATTGTGTAGGTTTGTGGCTGCAGCACGTGGAGAATGAGAATAGGGCATGGCACGGAAATCCCATTTAAATCCCATTTAAAATTGTGGCAATGGTTTTTCCTCGGGTTGGGCTCCCCCTCCCCCCCCCTCCCCGATACTTGAAGTTAGATTTTTTTTTTTTTTTACCATTTTTAAAAGCAAGAGGCTATTTATTTATTTAATCTCGCAGAACCATGGATTCCCACCCCCTCCTTTTCCACTCCTCATAAATTTTGTATTGAAAATTCAAGTTTTGTGTGTCTGTACGGGATGATTTTTAATCTATTCCTTTCTCTTCATCCCTGAAGGTGAAGAACAGCGCGGCTTATAAAACAGGTTTGCCCTTTTTTTGGAAATTTGTATATATTTTGCAATTGCCGGACCAATTAAAATGCTTCCTTTAACTAGAACCATCGGAATTGAGAGGGTTTTTTTTTTGTTCCTCAGATTTCTCCTCTGTTGAGGATAGTGGATGATGGGTGTGAGTTGGGCGGGATCGATCGGTGTTTAGAACCTGGGTGAAGTATTTACATGTCATAATTTTATTTTGGCCATGCCAACTTTTGGCTGGAATTGGATATGTCTAATTTAATGACAAGAAGGACTAGGACAAGGGTCTTCAAACTTGGCAAGTTTAAGACTTGTGGACTTCAACTCCCAGAATTCCTGAGCTAACATGACTGGAGGAGGAATTCTGGGAGTTGAAGTCCACAAGTCTTAAAGCTGTCAAGTTTGAAGTCCCCCTGGACATGATAGCAGTATTCTGATATTTGAGGAACTGCCACAAAGAAGAGGGGGTGTCAACCTATTCTCTAAACCCATGATGGTGAACCTATGGCACGTGTGCCACAAGTGACACACGCAGCCATTTGTGCTGGCACACGAATCACAGGCAAACTTCCCTCACTGTGCATGCGCGTGCCTCACAGCTGATTTTTTTTTTCTGTTAGTTTGAGGCCTTTTTTGGGCTCCCAGAGGCTTGGAAAAATGCCTCTGCAAGGCTTTTCAGGACGAATTATAGGCTCGTTTCGTCATTTCCTGTAATACCGGAAGTGACGAAACGGGCCTATAATTCATCCTGAAAAGCCTTGTAGAGGCTTTTTTCCAAACCTCTGGGAGGCCAAAAAAGGCCTCAAACCAGCCGAAAAATCAGTTGTGAGGCGCAATGCAGGTAACGGGGAATTGCGCATGCATGCGCAGGGGGCATGGGGAGGGGGGGCGGATTGCATTCTGGGTGTTGGCATGCAAGTGCTTGCGTGCTGGCACACACACAATTTTTGACACAGGAGCCCAAAAAGATTAGCCACCACTGCTCTAAACCCCTGAAGGCAGGACAAGAAGAAATGGATGGAAATTAATCAAAGAGAGAAGCTACCTAGAACTAAGGAGAAATTTCCTGACAGAACAATTAACCAGTGGAACAATTTGTGTTCAGAAGTCGTGGATGTTCCAACAGCGAAGTTTTTAAGAAATTGGACCTCCTTTTTGTCCAGAATGGTATATTTATTCTTGCTTGTGCAGGAGGTTGGACTAGAAGACCTCCAAATTCCCTTCCAAATGTCAATTCATAAAATATTTCTATGGTCTTTATAGAGTTTGATGCGAGACTCATGATTTAATTGGAGTAACTGCCAGAATCCTGACAGCAAGTCTATGGAGATTTTCAGTCATTCAGGTCATGGTTGTCCCAAATACGCTTTTTCAAGAAAAACTTTTTCAAGTTTGTTATTCATGCAGGGAAATTTACTGGCGAAAACAATTTTGCAGAACACAACGGCTGGACATCATCAAAGCTGACTCCAGCCAAAGCATAGAGCAGCTCAAAGAAGTAAGGCTAGATCAGAGATCTGAATAGCCAAGAGTCGGATACAACTGAATGAGTTACCATCAATTTAATTATGTTCATCAAGGTATAAAATACAAACGAAAGTGAAAATAGTGGGAAAATGAGGAGTGAAAAAGGGACGAGAAAGAAGCAGCAGCTGCCAAAAAGGCCAACGCACAGTTCTAGGCTGCCTAAACAGGGATAGAATCAAGATCACGTGAAGTGTTCATAATACCACTTGATAAGGCCTTGATAAAGCCACACTTGGAATATGGCATCTAATTGTGGTTGTCACGATGTAAAAAAGATGTTGAGATTCTAGAAAGAATGCAGAGAAGAGTGCAGGGAAGAGGATTAGGGGACTGGAGGCTGAAACGTGAAGAACAGTTGCAGGAGCTGGGCATGTCTAGTTTCATGAAAAGAAGGATTGGGGAAGACATGATAGCAGCGTTCCAATATCTCAGGGGAGAGGGAGTCAAGCTATTCTCCGAAGCACCTGAGGGCAGGACAAGAAACAATGGGTGGAAACTCATCAAGAAGAGACTTGGAACTAAGAAGAAATTTCCTGACGGTTAGAACAATTAATCAGTGGAACAACTTGCTTCTTGAAGTTGTGAATGCTCCAACACTGGAAGTTTTAAAAAAGATGTTGGATAACCCTTTGTCTGAATTGGGGTAGTGTTTCCTGCCTAAGCAGGGGGTTGGACTAAAAGACCTCCAAGATCCCTCATTCTATTCTAAGTGTAGGGTAAAGAAGGAAAAAGCATTGAATTCCAACTCTTTAGTGCCATAGAATAAGACATTAACATTACAGCCTCAACGTTGTACTTTTATGTACTTGATATCCACTTAATCATCTCTATAACAATGAGCACATCCAATTGGCAAAGCCCAAAGTCAAAATTTCATTTCTTTCCATCTCACGCACGAAATCCAGATTTCTATCTACAGGTAATAGCAATAGCACTTAGACTTACATACTGCTTTACAGCCCTCTCTAAGTGGTTTACAGAGTCAGCATATTGCCCCCTAACAATTTGGGTCCTCATTTTACCGACCTCCGAAGGATAGAAGGCTGAGTCAACTTTGAGCCTGGTGGGATTTGAACTGCCAAATTGTAGGCAGCCGGCTGCAGCATTCCCTTTTTTCAATGCCATCGTTCAAACAGTCATTAAAGGAATGTTTTTTAGTTGCGGTGCTACCTGTAGAAAGCACAAAATGCAGAAGGGGTTTCGGAGCAGAACCGGATTCGGTGTAGATAAGTTCTCAGTTTATGACCACAATCGAGCCCAGAACTTCCGTGGCTGAGCAAGACGGTTGTTTAGGTGAATTTTGCCCCATTTTGCCTTCTTCCCTCCCACCGTTGTTAAGTGAATCAGTGCAGTTGTTAAGTGAGGAATACGGCTGTGAGGTGAGTCCGGCTTTTTTGTTGACTTCGCTGATCAGGCGGTCGCCAAAGGGGATCGTGTGACCCTGGGATACCTCAAGCGTCATAAATACGTCAGTTGCCAAGTGTCTGAATTTTGATCATGTCACCATGGGGATGCAGCAACGGTCATAAGTGTGAAAAACGGTCACAAGGCCCTTTTTTCAGTGCCATTGTAACTTTGAACCATCGCTGAAATGAACTTAAATGTGAGCCAGCGGCAGCCAAGAAGAAGCCAATGCAATCCTAACTTGCGAAATAAGATCAAGAGAGGAACTAATAATATCAATCTATAAAGCCTTAGTAAGACCACACCTAAAGCACTGGATCCAGTTTTGCTCACCACACTATGAAAAAGATGTTGAATAGAATAAAGTAACAGAATTGGAAGGGACCTTGGAGGTCTTCTAGTCCAACCCCATGCCTAGGCAGGAAACTCTACACCACTTCAGACAAATGGTTGTCCAATCTCTGCTTAAAAACTTGCAATGTTGGAGCATTCACAACTTCTGGTGGCAAGTTGTTCCACTGATTAATTGTTCTAACTGTCAGGAAATTTCTCCTTAGTTCTAAGTTGCTTCTCTCCTTGATGTTGAGACTTTAGAAAGTGCA
The DNA here is from genome assembly GCA_023653725.1 of Bungarus multicinctus. NCBI lineage: Eukaryota > Metazoa > Chordata > Lepidosauria > Squamata > Elapidae > Bungarus > Bungarus multicinctus. The sequence continues at coordinate 77,572,076 of CM042848.1, read as the reverse complement.
GAGAAGAACAACCAGGATGATTAGGGGCCTGGAGGCTAAAACATACGATGAACGGTTGCAGGAACTGGGCCTGGCTAGTCTAGGGAAAAGAAGGATCAGGGGAGACAGGATAGCAGTCTTCCAGTATTTGAGGGGCTGCCACAGAGAGGAAGAGGTCAAGCTGTTTTCTAAAGCACCTGTAGGCCAGACAAGGAATAATGGACAGAAACTGAACAAGGAGAGATTCAACCTGGAAATAAGGAGAAATTTCCTGACAGTGAGAATAATCAACCCATGGAACAGAAGTTGCCTTTAGACAAGTTGTGGGAGCTTCATCCCTGGAAGCTTTCAAGAAGAGACTGGACTGCCATCTGTCTAAAATGGTGTAGGGTCTCCTGCTTGGGCAGTAGATTGGACTAGATGACCTACAAGGTCCCTTCCAACTGTGTCAGTCTGTTAAATCTGTTTTAAGTGAACAACGATCTGTATTGTAAAGGAAAGGAGTTGGTTATGAACGCCACCTTGCCGTGTTTCGATGCACACACGGGCACTCATGAATGTGTGTGTATGTGTTCCAATTTTATTTCCAGAGCCTAAAGAGCGAAGGTAGGCACTAACTTGCTCTCAATTTCAGAAAAACTCAGTTTCAGGGCTGACAATAGGAATGGTCACTCCGTCCCATTTTAAGGAGCAAGCCGAGATTCGAAATCCGAACTGTTTGCTTATGGCTTGGTTACCATCTTTCATCTCAAGGGCTGATTTTTTTTGGCAGGACGAAGAGTCCTTCAAAGGTATTTTCGATAATCTTCCAAAATAAGAGCATCTTTGTTCTTTATAAACCTTTGCTGATTAAAGCTGGGTTTTAAAAGCAAGTATGCTTTACGACTGGAATTTTCCAGCCAAGCAAAACCAAAAGGGCCGGCAACCCCAGGAATATATTTTAAAAAGTTCATCTACAACATACAATGTTAGACCTGCAGCAACCACAATATGCCACTTTTACAGTGCTTCACAGCCCTCTCTAAGCAGTTTTACAGAGGCAGCCTCTTGCTCCCAACAGTCTGGGTTCTCATTTTACCCACCTTGGAAGGACGGAAGTCTGAGTCAACCTTGAGCCTGGTGAGATTTGATGTGATGACCCGGAGCATTGGCATAAAAGCAACAAACTCACAAAAATAGGTAAAGTCCCTTTTATACCTCCAATTTTGCCCCCCAATGTCCAGTTATCATTGGCTGGAGAAAAAACTCTCCCAAGAACAGTTTTTAAAAGGGAAGAAATTCCATCCGAACCCAAAGTACATATAAATTATAAATAAAAACCCACACAAACCACACTGCAGCAATTAACGAGACAGGGCAGGATAAAGAATTACACACTTCAAAAGATAACGAAACACACAGTTGGGAGGATGCCAGAACCCAGATAAGATTTGACAAACCAAAATAATTCACGCTTTGCTTCCAGCAACTTTGCTGTGCATAGTTTGCCTTTTTAAACAGTTTTCCCAGCTGCAGCCAATGAAGGGGATCAGGGCCCTTTCCTCCCCCAGGAACCATGCAACTCATGTTGCTCCCTTATCCATTCCTCCCTGCCTGCCCTAGGATGTAGAGGGGGTGAGCCTGGGTTTTCCTCTGAATGCCCAGCTGGACTGTGCCCTTCCCCAGTTTCCTCCACAGCCACCGGAGCCATACTCCCACTCCCTGTCAGCTGTTCCACCTCTCCCTCAGAATCAGATTCCAACAGGGGCATGACATTTGAACTGCCAACTTGCAGGCAGCTGGCATTCAGCAGAAGCAGCCTGTAGTACTGCTCTATAACCACTGCTCCACCGAGGCCGGGATCAATAGTGATCCTTTTGATCCTAGATCACCGTACCTGTTGTAAATCCACCCTGGTTGCCCAGTGCCTGAATTTCAGTCACATAACCATGAAGATGCTGCAGTGGCCATAAGTCTAAGGATTGCTCCTAAGCAGGGGTGACATTCAGCTGGTTCGGCTGGTTTGGGCGAACCAGGTGTTAAATTTACATCTCATTCGCTGAACCGGAAGTTTAATTGACCGGCTGGTCCAGCCCATCCCTCCCCTCCTCTTCCCTCCCAGGGGTCTCCATGTGGCCTGTTTGGGATGCAGATAAATGCAGGGTTTGCACGGAGACTATGAGTGGGTGAAAAATGGCCTCCCAGAAGTTCTGGAAGTCCAGAAACCGGCCTATTTCTGGCTTCCAGAGCCCAGGGGAGGCCGTTTTCGCCCTTCCAGAGTGCCGAGGGAAGGCTTCGGACTCTGGGGAAGGTGAAAAATGGCCCTCCTGGAAGTTCCGGTAGGCCACGCCCACCATGGCCACGCCCACCATGGCCACGCCCACCCAGCAACCAGACAGAGAACCGGTTGTTGGTATTTTGGAATCCCATCCCTGCTCCTAAGTCATTTTTTTCAGTCTCTGGCAACTTTGGTTGCTAAATGAATGATTGTTAAGTGGAGGATTACCTGGAATTCGTAGGTGGGAGACCACTTGGAGACCCCCCAGGAGCTGTAAGATAAACTAGGAAGTTGGAAAAAAAAATATAACATCCTGGAAGAACAGTAACCACTGTTATGAGAAAACAAGGTGGAGGCGTTTGTGTAAACATCAGAAGTTAACTCAAGGGAGTTTTTATTTACTCAAAAGGTAAGAGCGGCTTACTGTGACCTGCAAAGATTTTTAATTTAAGGAATTGACCGGTCTCGGGCAGGTTGATGTGTTACTGTAACCTCACAACCCCAGAAAGCCAGATCCTCATTTTATTTTTTCTGCACGATGGATCAGACGCTTAAGAACCTCATGCCACAGACAGTGATTAGGGATTGTATGGAATTGTAGTCCAATAAAAAAACCAGCAGTGAGTCTGTTTTGTGGAGAGGAGTAACAGCCACGCCATGAAACCAGTGTCAAATGAGAAGGGACCGCAGGATACTGTACCATTGGAAGTCATTGTTACCTGCTGAGAAGATGGACAGGTGAAATTGAGCTGCATGTGAGCCAGCAGTGTGATAAAACTGCTAAAAAGGCATCTTGCTGACAGTGGAATAGAATGGAATGGAATAGAAATAGGAGTAGGAGTAGGAATAGATAGGGCAGGACAGGACAGAACAGGAACAGGAACAAAACGGAATAGAACAGGAATGGAATGGAATAGGGATAGGAATAGGACAGGACAGGATAGGATAGGACAGAACCTGGAACAAAAACAAGAACAAGAACTAGAATAGAACAGAACAGAACTAGAACAGAACAGAACAGGAATGGAACGGAACAGGAATAGAAATGGAATAGAGATAGGATAGGATAGGACAGAACCTGGAATAAAAACAGGAACACGAACAAGAACTAGAACAGAACTAGAACAGAACAGGAATGGAACGGAACAGGAATAGAAATGGAATGGAATAGGGATAGGATAGGATAGGACAGGACAGAACCTGGAACAAAAACAGGAACAAGAACTAAAACAGAACAGAACTAGAACAGAACAGGAACAGGAATGGAACAGAACAGGAATAGAAATGGAATGGAATAGGGATAGGATAGAATAGGACAGGACAGAAAAGGACTGGGAACAAGAACGGGAACAGGAACAAGAACAGGAACAAGAACTACAAGAAGAATTAGAACTAGAACAGAACAGGAATAGAAATGGAATACAATAGGGATAGGACAGGACAGGACAGAAAAGGACTGGGAACAAGAACAGGAACAAGAACTAGAAGTAGAACAGAACAGAACAAGAATGGAATGGAACGGAACAGGAATAGAAATGGAATGCAATAGGGATAGGACAGGACAGGACAGAAAAGGACTGGGAACAAGAACGGGAACAGGAACAAGAACTAGAACTACAACAAGAACTAGAACACAACAGGAATAGAAATGGAATGGAATAGGGATAGGACAGGACAGGACCGGGAACAAGAACAGGAACAAGAACTAGAACAGAACAGGAATGGAATGGAACAGAACAGGAATAGAAATGGAATGGAATAGGGATAAGATAGGACAGGACAGGACAAAACCTGGAACAAAAACAAGAACAGGAACAAGAAAGGGTACGGGCCTTCTCTGCGGGGGCACCCTCCCTCTGGATTGAGCTTCCTATGGAGATACGGGCCATCACTGGCCTATGGACCTTCTGGCGCGCACTGAAGACCCACCCTTTTCAGCAGGCCAGTCTGGCCTAGTCCCATTAGTAGGGTTTTAATTAATTTTTAAATCTTCGTTTTTAATGGGGTTTTATTGGTCTTACTTTTTAATTTCAGCCATTTATTTAATTCTCTTTTAGCTCATTTTAAAATTTATATTGATAGTATTTTATTATGGCTATTCACCGCCCCGAGTCCCTATTTGGGAGAGGGGGCGGTATAAAAATTTTAATAATAAAATAATAATAATAATAATAGTAATAATAATAATAATAATAACTAAAATAGAACAAAATAGAACAGAACAGAACTAGAACAGAACAACAACAACAGGTACAGGAATGGAACGGAACAGGAATGGAACGGAACAGGAATAGAAATGGAATGGAATAGGGATAGGATGGAATAGGACAGAACAGGAAAGGACCTGAACAAGAACAGGAACAAGAACTAGAAGTAGAACAGAACAGAACAGGAATGGAATGGAATGGAATAGGGATAGGACAGGACAGGACAGGCCAGGACAGAAAAGGACCGGGAACAAGAACGGGAACAGGAACAAGAACAGGAACAAGAACTACAACAAGAACTAGAACTAGAACAGAACAGGACCTCTTCAAGTTAGAATTCAACCTTGGACAACTGCCCCCCCACAAGATCAAGAAGAGACTGTCCCACAAACGAAACTCTATGGCCCTGTTTGAATAAGGACTAGTGACATAATTGCTCGCGTTTGAATACGCAGGCACAAAGCCGCCAACACCTTGGGCCAGTGAGACATCTTAACTCTCGAGGGAAGAGCTGTTCAAACTTTCCTTGTTATTTTTCTTCTTCTTCTCCTACACAGATACCCGAGAGGCCCTCTTGGTTTGTTTGTGTGAAATATTACATCATAACTATTTTGAATTCTTTCTTTAGAAAAACTTTCCTTAGAGGCAGCCAGCGCACTCTTCGTAAAGCATCTGCAACAATGACTTTTGAAGAACCCTTTTTTTCTGATCTTCCTCATTTATGAAAACCCAGTTACGTATTATCACCACAAATCCCATTTTTAAAAGGAAGATGCAGTACAGTAGCTTAAATACCCCGAATTTTATACTGGGAAGTTAATTTTGGATGAAGCAGAAAAGAGACCACCAGGAAATTCAGTGGTACCTTGAGCTAAACTGGAAAGTAACAGGATAGCAGAATAACAGAGTTGGAAGGGACCTTGGAGGTCTTCTAGTCCAACCCCCGGCTAAGGCAGGAAACCCTATAACCTTCCAGACAAAAGGTTGTCTAATCTCTTCTTTAAAAACTTCCAATATTGAAGCATCCACAACAGTGGTGGGATTCAAATATTTTTACTACCGGTTCTGTGGGCTTGATGAGTGTGGCAGGGGAAGGATACTATAAAATCTCCAGTCAGAGGTAGCATTTGCCGGTTCTCCGAACTACTCAAAATTTCCATTACCGGTTCTCCAGAACTGGTCAGAACCTGCTGAATACCACCTCTGATCCACAGCTTCTGGAGTCAAGTTGTTCCACTGGTTAATTGTTCCCACTATCAGGAAATTCCTCCATAGCTCTAAGTTGCTTCTCTCCTTAATGAGTTTCCATCCATTTGCTTCTTGTCCTGCCTTCGGGGGCTTTGAAGAAGAGGTTTAGAATAGAATAGAATAACAGAGTTGGGAGGGACCTTGGAGGTCTTCTAGTCCAACCCCCTGCCTAGGCAGGAAACCCTACACCACTTCAGACAAAGGGTTATCCAACATCTTTTTAAAAACTTCCAGTATTGGCCTACTCACAACTTCTGGAGGCAAGTTGTTCCTCTGATTAATTGTTCTAATTGTCAGGAAATTTCTCTTTAGTCCTAAGTTGCTTCTCTCCTTGATGAGTTTCCATCCGTTGCTCCTTGTCCTGCCCTCAGGGGCTTTGGAGAAGAGATTTAGAATAGAATAGAATAGAATAGAATAGAATAGAATAGAATAGAATAGAATAGAATAGAATAGAATGAAGGAAAGAATAGAATAGAATAGAATAGAATGAAAGAAAGAATAGAATAGAATAGAATAGAATAGAATAGAATAGAATAGAATAGAATAGAATGATGGAAAGAATAGAATAGAATAGAATAGAATAGAATGAAGGAAATAATAGAATAGAATAGAATAGAATAGAATGAAGGAAAGAATAGAATAGAATAGAATAGAATAGGGAATGGAATGATGGAATAGAAAAGAATTATGGAATAGAGTAGAGTGGAGTAGAGTAGCGTAGCATAGCATAGCATAGCATAGAATAGCATAGAATAGAATAACCCACAACTTCTGGAGGCAACTCGTTCCATGATTAATTGTTCTAATTGTCAGGAAATTTCTCCTTAGTTCTAGGCTGCTTCTCTCCTTGATGAGTTTCCACCCATTGCTTCTTGTCCTGCCTTTAGGGGCTTTGGAGAATAGCTTGACTCCCTCTTCTTTGGGGCAGCCCCTGAGATATTGGAATCCTGCTACCAGGTCATCCCTAGTCCTTCTTTCCATTAAACAAAATATATACCTAATTCCAGCAACTGTTCTTTATACGTGTTTATTTATTTTTATTTTATTTTTAATTACATTTATATGCCGCCCTTCTCCGGAGACTCAGGGCGGCTTACAGTCTATGGAGCACCATGCTAGGTGCTCAGCAATAGCCTTCATTCCATTGTATATGCCTGCTTATTACTACGGCTTTTTTTTTTGGCCCCCTCAAGCGGCATTTTTACAAAGTCAGCTTATTGCCCCCAACAATCTTGGGTCCTCAATTTACCTACCCCGAGAGGATGGAAGGCTGAGTCAACCTTGAACCGTGTTAACGCCTCCAGTCCCCTAATCCTCTTCGTTGCTCTTCTCTGCACTCTTTCTAGAGTCTCCACATCTTTTTTACATCGTGGCAACCAAAACTGGATGCGGCATTCCAAGTGTGATCTTACCAAGGCCTTATAAATTGGTATTAACCAGTATATTACAAAGTGCTGAAATCTGGATAGAAAACATGAAAAGCACAAGTGGAGGAAGCGAAGTATAAATGTGAAAAGGAACTGGGTGACCTTCACAACAACAAATTAAACATGACTCAGCAGATGGATTCTGCTGCTAAACAATTAATTAATTAATTAATTAATTAATTAATTAATTAATTAATCGGGATCCAGCATGAATCCAAACGCTTGGAAGAATGAATATTTAGTTCCAGTGACCGACTCAGATTGTATCTCGCAGTCTTGGGGGGGAGACATGATGTTGTAAGCCAGACAACAGTAATGGAAAAAAGTTAAGCTGAAAACAAGGAAAGCTCAGCAGCCTCATTAAAGTTGATTGGAGCTTGCAGTCAATTGCTGCATGCTGATAATCGAGGACAAAGTAGATTGTCTCTACTGTTGAGATAATTAGAGATACCATTTATCTCTAATATGATAATGGAATGGCACTGTGGATTGTGGTTCGGCTGTCATTGCATAGTCCATATGCAATGATAGATAGATAGATAGATAGATAGATAGATAGATAGATAGATAGATAGATAGATAGATAGATAGATAGATAGATAGATAGATAGATAGATAGATAGATAGATAGATAGATAGATAGATAGATAGATAGATAGATAGATAGATAGATAGATAGATAGATAGATAGATAGAGGAGAGAGAGAAAGTGGTAGATGATAGAGATAGGCAGAATATATAGATGGAATATAGATAGAAGAGAGAGAGAGAGAGAGAGATGGATGATAGAGAGATACAAAGATATAGATATATAAGATAGTCAGACAGACATAGACAGAATATAGTAACAGTCTGTCTTCTGGTGCTGATCATCATTTTTTTCTCTTTCCTTCCACCTTTCCCAGAATTACAACTTTTTCTAGATAATTCAGTCTATCCAAAATAGGATAATTTGAGCCTGGTGATTGTACACTGCTGTCATTGGAACAACCAACAAACTCACTAATCGTGGTAAACAATAGCTGGGTTCACACAACCACGTGGTAAGAGACTACACTTTGCTTCAGTGAGTTATGTGGTGTTTTGGGTCAATTTTTGGACATAGAAATTTAGTTTGCCTTATCAGAACTCTTTAATTAGAGGCAATCTTCCAAGGCTGCTGTGTTTTTGGCATCTGTATATTGCCAGGAAATTCAAAATGTGAATCTTTATTTTTCTAGCCAGTAACCAGCTAAAGTGATTGGGTAAAACTTCCACTCTTTAAATTCCTTATCAGTGCCAATGAAGACACAATAGATTAGTATTAATTGCATGAAAAGTTAAACAGTAGACAGTCAGTCAAAAGGTAAACAAATCTTATCATTTTCTCTCCATTTGCCAAGGATTTGGCATGCAAGATAAGGCCCCACCATGCCTTTGTCTCTCCAATGATCGCAGATCCATGGAAAGCTAGAAAAGAAAGAAAGATGTATTTATTTGTTCTATTTTTAATCCCTCCTTTATTCCTTTATAAGTAACTCAAGGAGTAGAAAACATGTCATTCTCCTTCCTCTTCTATTTTTGCCACAAAAGTTTGTGAGGTTGATTGGGCTGAGAGAAAATGACTGGCCCAATTGGTTTTTATGGCTAAGGCAAGTCTAGAACTCACGGTCTCCTGGTGATTGACCCAAAGTCACCCAGCCAGCTTTCAGGCCTAAGGCAGGACTGGAACCCACCCTTTCCTACCATAGTGATTGGCACAAAATAACCCAGTCAGTTTTCAGGCCTAAGGTGGAACTGAAACTCACTACCACCTAGCAATTGGTCCAAAGTCATTCAGCCAGCTTTCAGGCCTAAGGTGGAACTAGAACTCACCATCGCCTAGTGATTGACCCAAAGTAACCCAGTCAGTTTCCAGGCCTGGCAATTGGTCCAAAGTCATCCAGCCGGCTTTCATGCCTAAGGTGGAACTAGAACTTACCATCTCCTCGTGATTGACCCAAAGTAACCCAGCCAGCTTTCAGGCCTAAGGTGGAACTGGAACTCACTACCACCTGGCAATTGGTCCAAAGTCATCCAGCCAGCTTCCAGGCCTAAGGTGGGACTAGAATTAAGTCTCCTGGTTTCTAGGCCAGCACCTTCACCAGTGCACCAAACTGGCTCTGATGCTGAGCCAACCTTAAGAAGAGGGGAAGCTCAAGCTATTCTCCAAAGCCCCTGAGGGCAGAACAAGAAACAAGAGATGGAAATTAATCAAGGAGAGAAGCAACCTAGAACTAAGGAGGGATTTCCTGACCGTGGGAACAATCAGTGGAACAACTTCCCTCCAGAAGTTGTGAGTGCTCCAACACTGGAGGTTTTAAAGAAGAAATTGGACAACCATCTGTCTCCAGTGGTATATGGAGTCTCCTGCTTGAACAGAGGGTTGGACTAGAAGACCTCCAAGGTCCCTTCCAACTCAGTTATTCTGTTAGGCAAGGAAGAAAAGGGAGGAAAATGCATTGGATTAATAACGTGCCAATAAAAGGCCATGGAAATCCTTGGAGGCTTTGTGTTTTTGTGTGTGTGTGTGTGTGTGTGTGTGTGTCCTTTTTTTCCTCCTTTTGAAGAAATCCCTTTTGGCCCCCCCTTTCAGTTCCTTCTTTGGGGAACCTGAATTGCTTGTCTCGTTGCAATGTTCTTCTTTTTCAGAAAGCAATTTTTCCCACGGCTTTAAAAATAAGTCACTCTAAAGGAGAAAACTCTGGGGTGGTTGGAAGACATTGTGCCTGATTTGGTAGCCTCTGGAATCCGGAGAGGCTGGCATACCATCCCCACAGCGTCCCCAACCCCTTCTGGAAGCCTTCCAGCCAGGCCTCTACAAGGAGGGATAATCCCAAAACAAAATGATTCCATTAAAGAGATTTTATTGCCAGTGGCTGAATTCTAACAGCTTTTCTTGCATCTGCGGCCAAGATATTGCTCCCTCCTCATAGCTACAGGAAGTCCTTGACTTACAGCCATTCGGTTTAGTGAGAAGTTATAACGTCACTGTACAGAGTAACTCATGACCGTTTTTCAGTTATGACCTTTGCAGCAGTCCCAAAAATCTGAAGTGAACATTAACTAAGCTTTCCTGGTAGCAGAAATGTTGCGGCTGGCTCTTTACCACACCTGTATGGTACACGTGTGCGGTACAGGTAGTCCTGTAACTACCTGTCCTGTAAGAGTTAGTTAAAAGTAAAGGTTCCTCTCACACACATGTGCTAGTGATTCCTGCCTCTAGGGGGCGGTGCTCATCTCTGTTACAAAGCCGAAGAGCTAGCGCTGTCCGAAGACATCTCCATGGTCATGTGGCCGGCATGACTAAACGCCAAAGGCGCACGAAACGCTGTTACCTTCCCATCAAAGGGGTCCCTATTTTTCTACTTGCATTTTTTTACGTGCTTTCGAACTACTGAGTTGGCAGAAGCTGGGACAAGGAACGGGAGCTCACTCTGTTATGTGGCGCTAGGGATTCGAACCGCCAAATTGCTGACCTTTCTGATCGACAAGCTCAGCATCTTAGCCACTGAGCCACCGCGTCCCTTAACAACCGCGTACTAACTTATCAACTGCAGTAATTCACTTAGCAACAGAGCCAAGAAAAGTCAAAGAATGGGGCAAAATTCACTTAATAAATGCCTCACTTAATAACATAAATTTTGGGTTCAATTGTGGTTGTATGATGAGGACTATCTTTATATGGGGACTTTAAGTACAAGTATTTAAGTGCTAAGGAAGGAAGGAAGGAAGAGTTAGGGAAGGAGGGAGGAAGAAAGGAAAGAAGGAAGGAAGGGAGGAAGGAGGGAGGGAGGGAGGGAGGAAGGAAGGAAGGAAGGAAGGAAGGAAGAAGGGAAGGAAGGAAGGAAGGAGGGAGGGAGGAAGGAAGGGAAGGGAAGGAAGGAAGGAAGGAAGGAAGGAAGGAAGGAAGGAAGGAAGGAAGGAAGGAAGGAAGGAAGGAAGAGCCATGGTGACACAGTGGTTAGAATGCAGTAATGCAGGCTAATTCTGCCGACTGCCACCAGTTCAACAGTTCGATCTTGACTGGCTCAAGATCGACTCAGTCTTCCATCCTTCCAAGGTTGGTAAAACAAGGACCCAGATTGTTGGCGGGGCAAGAGCAGAGGTGATATTCAGCAGGTTCTGACCAGTTCTGGAGAACCAGTAATGGAAATTTTGAGTAGTTCAGAGAACCGGCAAATTATCACCTCTGACTGGCCCTGCCCCCATCTCTTCTCTGCCTCCCAAGTCCCAAGTGATCGGCTGGGTCTTCTTTGGTTGCCCTGCACAGGAGAACGGAGCTGGAAAGCAGGTTAGTGAGATGGGATGGAGATTTTGCAATATCCTTCCCCTGCCATGCCCACCAAGCCATGCCCACAGAACCAGTAGTTAAAAAATTTGAATCCCACCACTGGGCAAGAGGCTGACTCTGTAAACCATTTAGAGAGGGCTGTAAAACTCTGTGAAGCATTATACAAGTCTAAGTGCTATTGCTATGAATGAAAAAAAACCCAAGGGATTTACAAGCATGTCACGGAAATTATTAATTTTCCAACGTATCATTCACTGATGGTAAATCTCTAAGTGTATTATAGTTAAAAGTTTAAAAACTTTGAATCATAATATGAATCGTACCATGAAAATTAAGCTTTTTACCACAATGGTAAAATTTATCCTTGGTGCTAAAAACCTGTTCTAAATTAGGAAGACTTACATAACGGAAATATTAAGATAGGTCTAAAGAGAAATCCTCATTTTGCTCATGGTACAAATCCGTGTATTAAATTGTAACCTTGTTTTTTCAATTTCATCTCAATTCCATGTCAAATTTAGTTTAAGACAGGAAGATATCCGGATATCAAGGCTGCCACAATTTGGTTAATCCAAAGAAAGAGTCTATAAAATACAGATAGTCCTTGACTTATGACTATTTGTTCAACAACTCCAGGATTCCACACACCCCCTGAGGAATCCCATGCTTCACATAAACAACAGGGAGAGCTGGGATTGTGTGGACACTTTGCTTAATGTCTCCAAGAGTCATAATTCCATATTCAACTATGATCATAGGGCTACCAGGATCCTCGCATCAAACAGCATGGAGAAATCTAATTCAGCACATTTTTATACAGCAGAACAAAGTAACAGACTTGAATAACGTGTAGTAAAATGATTGTGGCTTTAAAAGAGACATTCAATTTTTGTTTCATTAGGAAGATTTTAAAGATAGGTTGACGTATTAGTCTGGGTAACTACCCAGAAAATAAGACCCTGCCTTATATATTTATTTTTGCCACCAAAAAAAGGCACCAGGTCTTATTTTTGAGGGATGCCATCCATTGACTAACCTCACTTATGCATATCACCCCTGGCCTCCTTTTCGCTGTCAGAGGCCTTCAGGAATTTCTTCTTCTGTAACCAGCAAGGCTTTCCTGAAGGCCTCTGCATCTAATAACTGAGCTCTGGATCGATCCAGAGCTTTTATTATAAGTTACAGAGGCCTTCAGGAAACCCTTGCCAGCCTTGCCAACTGCAGAAGAAGGTAAATAGTAGGGCAGCTTCACCCCGCATCCCCACCCTAGCTTAATTTTCACCTGTTCACTCTAGAGTGGGTGGGATCTTAATTAGGGCTTATTTTTTGAGAGTAAGGCTTACATTGGGTGCATGTGTAAAAATCAAGCTAGGACTTACTTTCAGGGTAGGTCGTATTTTCAGGGAAACAGGTTATAGGAAGCAGATTTCCTATGCTGAACCTTTGGTTTTCCATTAGGCATAAAATACGAATGGCAGGATCAGTTTGGAGAAAAAAATGCATGTTTTTTTTTTCCCCACTGGATTTTATCCAGAGCGTTTTGAATAATTCTATTTTGTTTTATGTCTGAGAAAAAAAGATGCACAGTGGTTGCAAAGTAGGGTGGAAAATCTGAATGCTGTTTTGATATCCATGTAAAATGTATAAATCAGAAAAACCAGTCTAGTGTCTGCTGCTCTGACCTTCAGCTGCATTTCTTTATTTTCTCTAAAATATTAGACACAACAAATGGGCTTCAGGGCGTTTTCTGAGATGTTGTGAATTTGCTGTCTCGATGGAAAATATTTCATCTGTTATCACATAAAGCCAAGGATATTTACTTTTCTAATTGCTTAGCCTTGTTCTCCTTCAAGTTACCCTCACCCTAAATTGACTTTTCCTCCAGAGTTTGGATAGAGAGAGGACAAGATTTCTCAAAGGGAATCTTGAAAGTTAAAGCGATCGCGGTTGCTCTTGGAAGGTGATGATAACTAAGATTACAAATGACCGGGCATATAAAAAAAAAAAAAAATCCTCAAATGTAATCCTCGAATTACAAAATTGATTTAATGATCATTTGAAGTTACAATGGCATTCAAAAAAAAGTGACAGGACCGTTTTTCACACTTACGACCGTTGCAGCATTCTCACGGTCATGTGATCAAAGTTCAGATACTTAGCAACTGACTCAGTGGTGGTATGCTACCAGTTCGGCCCAGTTCAGTCAAACTGACAGCAAAACAAAGCCTCAGAGGATCAGCTGAGAGGAGAAAGAAAAGCACAGGATTGTCCCTTCCACCTGCCTCTGCACTTTTCTCTTCTTTATCCTCTCAGCTGATTAATGCTGCAGGCCTCAGCTGGTGTGTGGAAAGCTGCACGCGCATGTTAAGTCTGTGCGATCACCAAACCGGTAGTGAAACAGGTAGGATCCCACTGCTGAACTGACTCATCATATTTATGACTGGGCTTGGCTAGTCTAGTGAAGAGAATTCCAAGTAGAACCAACGTATATTACTATCTTGGAGTCTTAGTGGACAACCTGCTAAATATGAGCCAGCAGTGTGCAGCAGCAGCCAAAAAAGCTAATTGAATCCTACGTTGTATTAACAGAGGGATACAATCGAGCTCAAGGGAGGTACTAATACCACTCAATAAAACCTTAGTAAGACCACACTGCATCCAGTTTTGGTCACCACATTATAAAAAAGATGTTGAGACTCTAGAAAGAATGCAGAGAAGAGCAATCAGGATGATGAGGGGACTGGAGGCTAAAACATTCGATGGAACGGTTGCAGGAACTGGGCCTGGCTAGTCTAGGGAAGAGAAGGACCAGGGGAGACAGGATAGCAGTCTTCCAATATTTGAGGGGCTGCCCCAGAGAGGAAGGGTCAAGCTATTTTCTATAGCACCTGAAGGCCAGACAAGGAATCATGGATGGAAACTGAACAAGGAGAGATTCAACCTGCAAATAAGGAGACATTTCCTGACAGTGGGAACCATCAACCCATGGAACAGAAGTTGCCCTCGGAAGTTGTGGGAGCTTCATCGCTGGAAGCTTTCAAGAAGAGATTGGGCTGCCATTTGTCAGAAATGGAGTAGGGTCTCCTGCTTGGGCAGGGGGGTTGGACTAGATGACCTACAAGGTCCCTCCCAACTCTGTCAATCTGTAATTAATCTATATTTTTTTAAAAAAAATTCCCTTCCAATTCTGTTTTACGGGCAGGTGGAGAACAGAAAGCAAAAGCGACTTGGAATTTCCCTCTCTCTGCCAATCTCTTAAGATGGCTTTTAGTCACATTTTCTCGCCCTCGTGACTCATTTCTCCAACTGCAGGGGAACCACAGAGCTTCGTGCAAAACCTGACGTGTGTGACATAGGCAATGTTCTCATCAGACAACACGACTTCCCACAAAGCAGACAGGAACCCAATTAATTGCAGGGAGTTGGGCAGAGACCAAAAAGATGGTGGCCTTGTTAGGTCTTTCCAAACCCCTGCTCAAGCAAGTGACCCTATATCCCTGATGGTGAACCTATGGCACGTGTGCCAGGGGTGGCACACAGAGAGGGGTCTGCGCCATTGCAAGCTGCTCTTCTGGTTTCTGGCACGCCAGCCAGCTGGTCTTCATGGGCACCAGAGCGCCCAAAAATGATCCGAGAGATGGCCAAAAAACAAGCTGTTTTTCATATCTTTTTTCCGGCCATTTTCTGAGCCATTTTCAGGCCATTTTTGGGGTCATTATCAGGAGATTTTCCAGGCCATTTTCAGTCTGTTTTTTTGGTAAAAACGACCCCCAAAATGCCCCCCAAAACAGGCATGTATGCATCAGTCAGCTGGTCTTCGGGTTTCTGGCGCTCCAACACGTGCGCAGGCACTCATTTTCCAGTTTGGGCACTTGGCACCAAAAAGGTTATCTATCACTGCCCTATATCATTTCAGACAAATGAAAATCCAATCTCTTCTTGAAAACCTCCCGTGGTGGAGAACCCACAACTTCTGGAGGCAATTCGGTCCACTGATTATCTGTTCTCACTGTCAGGAAATTTCTCCTTAATTCTAGGTTGCTTCTCTCCTTGGTTAGTTTCCATCTGTGGCTTCTTGTCCTGCCTTCAGGTGCTTTGGAGAATAGATTGACCCTCCCTCTTCTTTGGGGCAGCTCCTCAAATACTGGAAATACTGAAAATTTTAGCAAAGGGTTCTCTGCCCGGTTGCTGGGTGGGCGTGGCCATGGTGGCGTGGCCTAGTCGGCCTCCTGCACCATGGCAGGAGGGATATGCCCTCCCCGGGCTCCGGAGGCTCTCTGGAAGCCAGAAACGGGCACATTTCCTGTCTTCCTGAATTTCCGGGAGGCCTGTTTTTCGCCCTCCCTGAGCATCTGCGCGCGCCCTGCACTTACCTGCATCCAAAACGGGCCGCGTGGGGACTCCTGGTGGGGGAGGGGTGGGGTGGGCGGGACCAGCCAAGAGTGGGATTTGGGGGTTCTCCGAACTGCACAGAATCTTATCTATGGGCTCTTGCGAACCCCTGCAAACCCCCAGCAGCTCACCCCTGCCCCTAGTCCTTCTTTTCATTAAACTAGACATACTCAGTTCCTGCAACTGTTCTTCATAAGTTTTAGCCTCCAGTCCTCTCACCATCGTTGTTGATCTTCTTTACATTCTTTCCAGAGTCTCAATGTCTTGTTTTATGATCCAAACCAAAACTGAATGTAGTATTCTAAGTGTGTCGTTATCAGGGCATTGTCAAGTGGTATTATTAACACTTCACGTGATCTTGATTTTGTCCCTCAGTTAATTCATCCTAGGATTGCATTGAAGATTTTCATGAAATCGGACAGTCACTCGTCTGAAATGACATTGGGTCTCTTGTTTGGGCAGGGGGTTGGACTAGAGCAGGGGTCACCAACCGGTGGGCCGTGAGAAAATTTTGGTGGTCCTCAGAGAAATCTCACTCCTGGAGCACCTCCACAAAGCAATTAATTCAGGCTGTGCGGGAACACAAGGCTGCGCCGCCCACATGGCCCGTGGGAACCATCCCTGCCCACTCACTTCTTACCTGGCAAACTTGTCTGCTAAGTTGCTAAGTTGCTATTTTTCCTCCCCCCCCCCCCCGACCATCAGCTGTTCTGCTGTGCCGGGAGATTTAGATTAGCTAGAAAGCAAGAGGTCGTTGGATTTCTTGCTTTCTAGCTAATCTTTAGATCTTCGGTTCTGCTTTTAAGCAGAGCTAAACCTCCCTTAGGATTGAAGGTTCTGTTATTCAGTGCAGGTAACTGATGGCAGAAAGATAGATCTCTGAATCTGTGAATCTGTGAGCAACTCAATCTGCCTGCCTGAATTTGGGTAAAAGTTGCTCTTTTTTAAATAAAAAATTCAATATTTGCATACATGGTGTGTTGTGAGTTACTTTGGTGAGTTTGCTTGCTAACAAATTTTATGAGTTTGCTTGCAAGCAAATTTTATGTCATAGACATTCTCTAAGTGAACCTGTGATTCTGTAAGCAACTCAATCTGCCTGCCTGCTTTGTCTGATTTTGGGTAAAAGTTGCTCTTTTTTTTAAATAAAAAAAATTCAATATTTACATAAATATTTATAATATTTACATACAAGCTTTGCCAAGCCACACCCACAAATTAGGACACGCCCAAGAACCAGTTGTTAAGAAATTTGAATCCCATCCCTGCCTCTGTGTGTTTATGTGTGTGTGTGAGAGAGAGAGAGAGAGAGAGAAGGAGAGAGAGGGAGGGAGAGAGGTTAGATCAGATCTCTCTATCTCTCTCTTTCCCACCAACGTCAGCAAGCCACCGTCAGTCAAAATTCATATTAGTGATCCCCAGGATTTAAAATTATGAGTTTGGTAGTCCCTGAGGTCCAAAAGGTTGGCGACCCCTGGACTAGAAGACCCCCAAGGCCCCTTCCAAATCCTATCATTCTATGTTCTAACGTTAAAACAAACAACACCAAGCGACATTCAAACGAACATTACAGTAATTATTTCTGTTTGGGGAATCTGATCTAACGTGGCTTCGTCGTGTTTCGTTTTTAAATTCAACAGCGACCTGAGTTTACCGCGATGGAGATGGCTTTGCTGGAGGGATAAATCTTCCTAAAGTTTTGCAAAGAGAGAAGTCACCTTCAAATACTTGGGACCAGAGAAAAGCAGTGAAGTTTGCATTCGTTCAGAGAACGCTAAGCCCATTAAGGATTCTGCTCCATGAAGCTCCATGTATTTGGAGAGAAGGCAAGATATTAAATGTAAGGTTGAAATGGAGAACATGACTTAGAACGCCTCAATTAGGAGGCAGCAGGTTTTTCCAGGTGCACAGGGTCATGTTGCAGAATCAGATCATTCCTGAACTGGTAGATATGATACACACATTTGCTACATTTGCAAACATTACTGTCTTACCCGGTTATGTAAGCTAGTAACACACACCTAGGGTTCCTAACAGGAACCCTAGATCCTGCTAAATAACAACTGCATAAGCATATGATTATTTATTGACCTATGTCCCCAATGACAACATAAATATAACCAGTTGTCTCTGAATTACAACTACAATTGGAACAATTTGGGGATCGACACTTTTTGAAATTGCAGACTACAAGAACTAGGAGCACCATTCAGGTGGACCTGAAGACACAGGTAAACCTCCAAGTGGCCTCAACGACCCTCTAAAAGGATGCAAATGACCAGCTGTAGTATAAATCCTTCCATTCCTCACTATCCTGTCAAAGCTGAAGAAACTTCTTGGAGGAGAAGTGAAACATCTTCAAATGAAAAAAACAAAAAAGTCCAGTTGCTTCCAGAAAGAAGCACCTTTGGGACAACCATGAACTGGAGGATTGAGAATCTCCACAGACTTTGGGATTACAGACTACACAATACACTTATACACAATACACAATTACAGACTACATAATTTGGGATGCACACCCTTGGAATGGTTTGGGAGTAGGAATGGATTTCCAGTGGGAAAATGGCAAACTGCAGGAACAATTTGCATTACTTGGGTGACCTTGAGGACACAGATAAACCTCCAAGTGGCCTCAATGACTCTCCAAAAGGATGCAAATGACCAGCTGTCTGCAAGGAATATAAATCCTTCCATTCCCCACTATTTGGTTAGAGGTGAAGAAGCTTCTTGGATGAGAAGCAAAACGTCTTCAAAGAAAACCCAGAAAGTCCAGTTGCCTCTTGAAAAAAACACCTTTGGGATAACCACGACCTGGATGATTGAGAATCTCTATAGATTTTTACAATTGGAACCAGGTTGAGTCTGGTAGGGTGTTCCAGGCATTGACCACTCTGTTGCTGGTATTTTCTGCAATTGAGTTTGGAGCGGTTTATCTTGAGTTTGTATTGGTTGTTTGCCCGTGTGTTATTGTGGTTGAAGCCGAAGAAAGAAGTCGTTGACAGACAAGATGTTGTAGCAGACAATTTTGTGAGCTATGCTTAGATTGGGCCGCAGACGGAGCAGTTCCAGATTGTCCAAGCCCAGAATTTCAAGCCTGGAGGCATAATTGAATTCTACTGTGAGTGGAGGAGTGGAATCCTCTTCTCAAGAAATACTCTGAACTCGCTCAATCGTGTTAATGTCCCATATACAGTGTGGGTTCCAGGCGGATGAACTGTATTCAAGAATTGGTCTGGCAAAGGTTTTGTATGCCCTAGTTAGCAATACAATGTTACCGGAGAAGAAGCTCTGCAAGATTAGGTTAACAACTCTTAATGCCTTTTTAGCAATTCTGTTACCGTATTGGGGCTTAGATCGTTTGAGATGAGTATTCCTAGATTCTTGACAGAATGAGGCTCATCTATGAGATCAGATAACAGACAATCAGAGTTGGAAGGGACCTTGTAGGTCATCTAGTCCAACCCCCCGCCCAAGCGGGAGACCCTACACCATTTCTGACAAATGGCAGTCCAATCTCTTCTTGAAAGCCTCCAGTAATGAAGCTCCCACAACTTCCGAGGGCAACTTCTGTTCCATGGGTTGATTGTTCTCACTGTCAGAAAGTTTCTCCTTATTTCCAGGTTGAATCTCTCCTTGTTCAGTTTCCATCCGTTATTCCAGAGGTGGTATTCAACCGGTTCTCACCTACTCGGGCGAATTGGTAGCAGTTATTTGGCGTGGGTTGCTGAACTGGTGGCAACCCCATGGCTGGTCACGCCCCCAACCCGGTCGCCTGGTTGCTCACTTGCGATCTCTCTCCTAGCTTTCCGTTCTCCACGTCCTCTTTCTCTCTGAGGGAAAGGAAGAAAGGCTTGGACGCTGCAAGTATCGCTTTCCCTGTGTGAGCTAAAATGTCTGAAGTGAGAAGGAGTGCGGTCTGACAGAGGGGATGGGGGAATCCACTCCAGCCTTGGAGAAATTTAAAGGATCTGCTTCCAAAATGCTTGTCTGTTAAGTGCTCTCTCTCTCTGTGTGTGTGTGTGTGTATTAGAGAGAGAGGGGGGGAGGGAGAGAGGGAGGGAAGAAAGAAAGAAAGAAAGAAAGAAAGAAAGAAAGAAAGAAAGAAAGAAAGAAAGAAAGAAAGAAAGAAAGAAAGAAAGAAAAAAAAAATAGGAAGAGAGAGAGAGATAAAACTCTGTGTTATTATTTTTAACTGTTCCATTATTTATCATGTGTTAATATTTTACACTGTCCCTACACATAGAGTGATTTTTCTGCCTTTCTTTTGCCCAGGGCTACCACATATTTTTCAGGGTTTACATGCATTCAATATCAATAGTCCAGAGCATAAAATACACATGTTTTTAACAAGAGTTGAAAAGGGACCTTGGAGGTCTTCTAGTCCAACCCCCAGCTCAGGCAAGAAAACTGAGGATGCCAAACTCTGAGTAGAAATCCTGGGAAAGGTGTCAGAATAATACTTAGAAGGAATCTTGGGGTGAACCCTATACCGTTTCTGAGAAATGGCTGTCCAGTCTTTTCTTAAAAACTTCCAGTGATTGAGCACCCAGAAATTCTGGAGACATTCAGTTACACTGGCTAATTGTTCTCACTGTCAGGAAGTTTCTCCTTAGTTTTAGGTTGCTTCTCTCTGTTCAGTTTCCATCCATTGCTTCTTGTTTGCATTCTGCTTCTTTGGAAAATACATTGTCCCCCTTTCTTTGTGGCAGCCCCTTAAAAGCCTGTCGCTATCACACTCTTGGGTAAAGCATGTGAGTCATTTCCTCCTTTCAGTGGTCCATGAAAATACATCTATAGTATGCAGATAATAAAGTCAAAAAAGGTGAACAACATTTTTACAGAAATATAGATAAGTTGAAGCTGGATGACAAGGAATGGCAGGGAGGGGAGGGGCCAGGTGAGGCACCCCTTGATGTAAGTGACATTGAGTTGGCCATGCCCACTCAGTCACATGACCACCAAGCATGCCACCCAGTGACTACATGACCACCAAGCCACACCCATCCAGTCATATGACCACCAAGCCATGCCCACCAAATAAGCCACGCCCACAGAACCGGTAGTAAAAAAATTTGAATTCCACCACTGTGTTATTCCTTGTCTGGCCTACAGGCGCTTTGGAAAATAGCTTGACCCCCTCCTCTCTGTGGAAGCCCCTCAAATATTAGAAGACTGCTATCCTGTCTCCCCTGGTCCTTCTCTTCATTAGACTGGCTATGCCCAGTTCCTGTAACCGTTCTTCATATGTTTTACTCTAATCATCCCGGTTGCTCTTCTCTGTACTCTTTCTAGAGTTTCAACATCTTTTTTATAATGTGGTGACCAAAACTGGATGCAGTACTCTAGGTGTGGCCTTACTAAGGCTAAGATCATTTCTGTTAGGCCCCTGTTTCTCAACTTTGGCTGTTTGTGTCAGTTTTGGAAGCCATATTGAGATTCGATGCTCCCACACTGCCACAATTGAGCCTGAAAACGTGGGAGGGAGGAATTCATTCGGGTATATCTAGTTTGACAAAATAAAATTCTTTTGCTGGTTCAAGGTCACTGAGTGTGGCGCATAATGAAATGGGAATCTTACTTTAGGACATGGTGATTGAACCATGTGATGTGATGATGGCTAAGGAGGGATGGATTTGTAGTTTTGAATTTTGCAAGGAAGCCTGAAACTTTCAGATTCGGGAATCCACAGATATGCCAGTTACTATCCAAATAAATGGAAAGATGTCTGTCCCGGAGTTATTGGTTGGAGGGTTGCTGGAATGCTGACAGTTTTAAGATGTAGGTGGACTTCAACTCCCAGAATTCCCCAGCCAAGCTAGGCTATTCCTGTCCCCATGCCATGTTATGCTGGCTGGGGAATTCTGGGAAGTAAAGTCTACACATCTTTAAACTGTTCAAGGTTGAAAAACACCAATCCAAGGGACAGTTCAGCCTGGACAATAAATTCTGTCAATTAATTCTTGCCACAATAGACTGTTTGGCTAAGAGGCTCGACCAATTTATGGAGATTGAAAGCCATGTTTTTCAACTTTGACAACTTTTCAGATGTTATTTGTTTATTATTCTGCATTATCAGTAGCCAAACTGATGTCTCTAAGGGAGGCCTGAGTTTCTTGCAAACAAGAAGTTATAAACCAGCCGAGCGACAGTGGAAGACTTTGTTTTATCTCTACTTATGAATAAGGATGGATGACCTTATCTGCCCCTAGGCCACAACTTGGCAAATGCAATTTAGCAACTCTTTGCATTCCACAATCTTTTAATAGAATTGGATGGTTTTGACTGCATTCCCAGTGCCCAGTGCTAAGTAAATGAAAGCCCAGGTTATCTGCAGTCAATCTTGCCTTGAGGGCTTGCTTCGATGTGCTATTTCCACCCCAAATCCTTCTTCCCCCAACCTCCTTATTTACAAATAAGGCAGTTTATCGGTCAATGGCAAGATTAGCAAAAAATTTATTGTCAATGGCAAGATTAGCAAAAATGTTTAGCAATATGTCTGCCAAGTATTGGAAGTGTAACAGTCCAGGTACTTATTATCATATGTGGTGCGCTTGCATGAAAGCAAGAAAATATTGGAGAAAAATACATACATGGTTGGAAAAGATGATCAAGCAACATATAGATCTGAAACCAGAAATATTTTTGTTAGGTATAATGCCGGAGGGCTATGATAAAAAGGACTTACATATCTAATTTTGCATGCATTGACAGCAGTAAGGGTTGTATTTGCACAATATTGGAAAAACGAGAACACTCCATCAGATGAGGATGTAATTCAGAAAATACTAGACTGTGCAGAGATGGATAGATTGACACTAAAAACGAAAGAACAGAGAAGACACAGAATATTACTTAACATAGAATAGATTTTACAAGTGGTTAGAGATAAGAGGTAGAAATTAGATGAAAGATGATTGCAATGTATGAATTAAATATAAAGATGGCTTATAATTATAAATAAATAATATGCCAATATAACCAACGGAATTACAAATAAGCTAATATAAAGAGAAACCTAGTTAAACTATTCTGTTACACTATTATTATGGTTATTAGTATATATGTTAATATTTCTTTTTGTTCTTTCTTTGCTTTTCTGTAAATGATATGCCCTGACAATACACTGTATTCAAAATGTCTTTCTTTCTTTCTTTCTTTCTTTCTTTCTTTCTTTCTTTCTTTCTTTCTTTCTTTCTTTCTTTCTTTCTTTCTTTCCTTGCTTGTTTGCTTGCTTGCTTGCCTGCCTGCCTGCCTTCTTTCTTTCTTTCTTTCTTTCTTTCTTTCTTTCTTTCTTTCTTTCTTTCTTTCTTTCTTTCTTTCTTTCTTTCTTTCTTTCTTTCTTTCTTTCTTTCTTTCTTTCTTTCTTTCTTTCTTTCCTTGCCTACCTGCCTTCTTTCTTTCTTTCTTTCTTTCTTTCTTTCTTTCTTTCTTTCTTTCTGTGCACGCAAGCAGGGATACCCTCCTCAAGGGCACAGAGCAGGTTGGGTGACTGGAGTCTGTAGGAGAGGGGTCAAACAGTCACATGATGCTGCAGGTTGCCAACACCCACTCTAAGTCAACACAATTCAGACAGAATTAATTGGGTGACCCTTTCAGCCACACACACACCGGATTTTTTTTTTCTCCAGCGTGCACATTTTTTTTCTTGGAATCCGCTGCATTCTTTACCTGTGTGAGTCACCTCAGACAAACACGATCTCCTACCCAGCAGGTTTCAGCAGGATGACGGCAATGTTTCCCACTCAGCTCAAGTGGGAAATATTTCTCCTCATGTGATTTCAAACAGAGGCTGATTCATCCTTTCTCGTGACATTCATCCTGAAGCCAAGAAACAAAGAGACCGTCCTATCGACTCCCCGTGGCTACAATGCTAAAGTTTTGTTGCATACCCCTCCCCCCAAGAAATTGCCAATCTATGGAGCTGACTGGCATTTTTGGAGGTCACTCACCTGAAAGCAACAGGTTGCAAATGTCTGGTTCTTTCCTAGATCTTTCTGCTGTCTGAGTTTGATACTCTTCCATATCTGGGCTGTGAGAATCCAAAGGGCCACAAAATGGCAGCCAAGAGAGACAGAAAAATAAATCTGGCATTTTTGCTGCCCTCTGTTGGCTTTACCAAGGGACGCAGTGGCTCAGTGGCTAAGACGCTGAGCTGGTCGATCAGAAAGGTATGGATTATATTGATCGAAATTACATGGTTAAAGTTTTTTTTTTTTTTAAAAAACGGCACATTTCTAGAATCGTTATTTAGCCAAAGACGTGTAAAAACAATAGCTTTAAACCTCACTCCTTACTGGCATTGGTTATGTAACTAGTTTGGGAAACATCTGTAAGAAAATAACCCAGCACAGAGGCCACAAAGGAGCTCTCAGTGTTAAATGAATCTGACGTTACCTTTTTTAAAAAAAAACAAAACACTTCATTTTCCCCCTGAAGGATAGACTGTCTTGGAACATGGAGGCTTAATTGGAGTTAATAGTCTAGACTTTATGTATGAGGAACTTCGCAATCTCTAATTTTAGAGCAGCTGCCCCACCTCCTGATAATTAACACCCTCTGGGCTACGAGCAGCGGATCAGCTGACTTCACCATAATAAAGGTGAGCGCACCTGGTATCTTTGTTCCCAGCTGAAATCCTTGCGGTCACACATGCGATAAAAATTCAGGAAATGGTTCTTTTGCAAGAAGGAAGTGTGTATTCTGAGCTGTGAGTCGAGTTTACCCGTCTTGCACGCTCGCTCAGAGATTGGGAGAATAATATCTTGGCTGTGGATCTGCCCTCAGCTGATCTTCTGAAAGGATTTTGCTCTCCTTCCTGTTTCTCTCCAGGTACCCAGGTTGGATCTGATAAGGCTTGTCCAGAAGCCTGATTCCTGCAGGAGAGGAGAGGTGTCCTCAGGAGCATCAGCAGGAGGAGGGGCAGAAAAGTTGACAGAGGCGCCTTATAGGGGAGATGGGCTGCAAAATTTAATAAATAATAATAATAACATGGCGGTGGTGGTCACACAAAAGAACGCTTCTCTCTCGCTCTCCTTCTCCTTCTCCTTCTCCTTCTCCTTCTTCTTCTTCCTTCCCTCCCTCTTTCTTTCTTTTCTTTCTTTCTTCTTCATTCCTTCGCTCTTTTTCTCTTTCTTCTCTCTGTCTTTCTTTCTTCTTCCTTCCTCCTTCCTTCCTTCTTTCCCAGTCTTTAATATTTTTATAAACAATTCAGGGTGGCATATCCAACAACACACCAAGACTTTGGATAGATGAGAAAACAAAGGAATGGATTGTAGAATAAACCAATCCAGAGGTGTTACTTTCTTATTATTTATTTATATCCCATCTTTTCATTATTTTTCAAATAACTCAAAGTGGCAAACATATCCAACACACCTTCCTTTCTCCTTTCCCCCCACAACAATCCCGTGAGGTGGGTTGGGTTGAGTGTGAGGGATTGGCCCAAGGTGACCAGGTTGGCTTCTATGCCTAAGGTGGGATTAGAAGTCATCATCTCCTGGTGATTGGCCCAGTTGTCTTTCATGGCTAATGCAGGACTAGAACTTACAGTCTCCCGGTGATTGGTTAAAGACAACCAGCTGACTTTCCTCCCTAAGGTGGGACTAGAACTCACAATCTGCTAGTGATTGGCCCGAAGTCATCGAGCTAATTTTCATGCCTTAAGGTGGGACTAGAATTTAAGAGTCTCCTCGTGATTGGCCCAAAGTCACCCAGCCAGCTAAGGTAGAACTTGAACTCATGATCCCTTGCTTTCTAGCCCAATGCCTTAACCTCTAGATAGAAAAAATCCAGTTGGTTGTGTGAGCCAGCCTGTCACATTAAACGACACTATAATTATTTTTTTCTTGTTTGAGCACAGCCCACAGCACAAACACAATCTTCGTGTGCTTTGATCACCTAATGAACAAATTAAGTTAGTCTGAAGGGTGTCACCTGAGTTCTCCTCTTTAACCTGGTTACTGGGTTAGCACAAGACTCTGAGTCACAGACTGATATCATACAACACACAAATCTGTCCCAAAATCTAAAGTAAACATTAACTAAGGTTTCCTGGTAGCAGAAATGTTGTGGCTCTTTACCACACCTGTGTGGTACACATTTGTGATACAGGTAGTCCTGTAACTACCTGTCCTGTAAGTAATAGTTAAAGGTAAAGGTTCCCCTTGCACATACGTGCTAGCCATTTCTGGCTCTAGGGGACAGTGTTCATTTCCATTACAAAGCCGAAAAGCCAGCGCTGTCCAAAGACGTCACCACGATCATGTGGCCGGCAGAACTAAACGCCAAAGGCGCACGGAACACTGTTAACTTTCCACCAAAGGGATCCCTATTTTTCTACTTGCATTTTTTTTACATGCTTTCGAACTGCTAGGTTGGCAGAAGCTGGGACAAAGAACAGGGGCTCACTCCGTTTTACACAGCGCTAGGGATTCGAACCGCTGAACTGCCGACCTTTCTGATCGACGAGCTCACAGCATCTTAGCCACTGAGCCACCGCGTCCCACTAAGAGGTAGTTACCACCATTCATTTACTGGCTGGGATTTGTTGAAAGGAAATCCTGCGACTTCACAAAATGGGCCCTATCCTTATTTCACCTCTTGAAGCTCCGGACGTCCATCGTCTGTGAATATCCTCAGCTGCTTTTAATTGCAGAAAAGCTGGAGCTTCGCAAATTTTAGCTGCAACTGATGCCATTCAATTTAAAAATACAGGCAGTCCTCGACTGACGACGGAGCCCAAACTTTCTGTTGCTAAGTGGGACGTCTGTTAAGTGTGTTTCGCCCCGTTTCCCGACCTCTCTTGCCACAATTGTTACGTGAATCGCGTGAAGTTAGCAACGTGGTCGTTAACCGTCATAAATACGAACCAGTTGCCAAGCATCCAAATTTCGATCAGGTGACCAAGAGGATGCTGCAACAGTCATATGTGTGAAAAATGGTCATAAGGCCAGGGGTGACATAATAGCAGTCTTCTTGTATTTGAGGGTTTGCTACAGAGAAGAGGGGGTCAACCTATTGTCCAAAGCAGTGGTTGCCAACCAGTGAGCCAGGGACCACTGGTGGTCCATAAGAAAATTTTGGTGATCCGCAGATCACCCTCAAAGCAATTAAATAAATTTTGGTGATCCGCAGTTCACCCCCCCTCCCAAACCAATTAATCCAGGCTGTGCTGCCCACATGGCCTATGAGAACACAAGGCTTGTGTCACTTGCATTGCGAACACACGAGGTAGTGAGGGGAGGGGGAAAAGAGCGGAGGGGGGGAAACTTGCCCCACTCGCCCCACGCACCTGGCCTGGCCACCAGGCTGCTTCTTTCCGCTTCTTTCTTCTGCTTTTCGCTGCACGCAAGGGAAGCAGCCAAAGTCTTTCTTTCTCTCCCCCAAACTCCGCCAGAAATGAGTCTTTGTGAGACTTGTCGTGCTAGCGCAGCCTCTTGGAGTAGGAGGCCTTGCAGGGTCCCCAAGACTCATTTCTGGCGGAGTTTGGGGGAGAGAAAGAAAGACTTTGGCTGCTTCTGCTGCTTTCCTTGCATGAAGCCAAAAGTCTCTCTCTCTCTCCCTCTGAGAACGGAGTTGGAGACGGTAACCTGCGATCCCAAATAAAGAATGATCAATTGGTAAGAAAACAGGGTGGGGAATTTTCCTGCAGACTTTTTTGGGGGTTTTTCCTGGGTCTCTGGTCCACGGGATTTAAAATTATGAGTTTGTTGGTCCCTGAGGTCCAAAAGGTTGGCGACCCCTGGTCCAAAGCAACTGAAATCAGGACAAGAAGCAATGGGTGGAAACTAATCAAGAAAAGAAGCAACCTGAAACTAAGGAGGAATTTCCTGACAGTGAGAGCAATTAATCAGTGGAACAGCTCGCCTCCAGAAGTTGTGGGCGCTCCATCACTGGATTGCTAATGCAATCCTAAATTGTATTAACAGAGGGATACAATCAAGAACAAGAGAAGTACTAATACCACTCTATAAAGCCTTAGTAAGACCACACCTAGAGTACTGCATCCAGTTTTGGTCACCATGCTATAAAAAAAGATGTGGAGACTTTAGAAAAAGTACAGAGAAGAGCAACCAGGATGATGAGGGGACTGGAGGCTAAAACATACAAGGAACGGTTGCAGGAACTGGGCTTGGCTAGTCTAGAGAAGAGAAGGACCAGGGGACACAGGAGAGCAGTCTTCCAATATTTGAGGGGCTGCCACAGAGAGGAAGCGGTCAAGCTATTTTCTAAAGCACCTGTAGGCCAGACAAGGAATAATGGATGGAAACTGAACAAGGAGAGATTCAACCTGGAAATAAGGAGAAACTTTCTGACAGTGAGAACGAACAACCAATGGAACAGAAGTTGCCCTTGGAAGTTGGGAGCGCCATCACTTGAGACCTTCAAGAAGAGATTGAAGAACCATTTGTCAGAAATGGTATGGGTCTCCTCCCTGAGCAGGGGGTTGGACTAGATGACCTCCAAGCTCCCTTCCAACTCTGTAATTCTGTTTTTCTGACTTGCCCTCTCAGTATTCATGGGAATGTTCTTGCTGGTTCCTTGATAGGCTGCTGTTTAGTATTAGCTTGTTTGTCTGCATCCTTGATTGGTTTACTCTATTATTTACTTCTGGATTCTAGTGTTAATCCTTTGGTATTAATCATATAGCATTCATCTTGGTGTTAATCTCTGCTTATCTCAGTGTTGATTGCTGGTGGGGAAGTGTTTTGGTCCCTCTGTTTCCTTTTTGGCTTTTGGCTTTTCTCTTTTGAGTGAAATGTAGATGTTGTTTAATTCTCTGGCATTTTCAATCATTAATACATCTAAACTTTATTTTTATTGGCCAAGTGTGATCGGACATACTAGGAATTTGTCATGGTGTAAATACTCTCAGTATACATAAAAAGAAAAGAGACATTTGTCAGTAGTCGAGAACCATAAAGTATCGTAATGACACTTAATGATAGTCATAGGGTACAATAAGCAATCAATCATACTAGGAAACAGTCAACATAAATCATGAGTATACAAGCGACAAAGTTGCAGTCATACAATCAAAAGTGGGAGGGGATGGGTGATAAGGAGTGATGAGAAGATTAGCAGTAATAGTACTGCAGACTTCGTAATAGTTGAATAAGGTTGAGGGAATTATTTGTTTAGCAGAGTGATGGCTTTCGGAAAAAACCTGTCTTTGTGTCTAGTTGTTCTGGTGTGCTCTATAGTGTCGTTTTGAGGGAAGGAGTTGAAACAGTTTATGTCCGGGATGTGAGCGGTCTGTAAATATTTTCACAGCCCTCTTTTTGACTCATGCAGCATACAAGTCCTCGATTGAAAGCAGGTGGGTAGCAATCATTTTTTCTGCAGTCCTAATTTCTTTCTGGAATCTGTGTCTGTCCTGTTGGGTTGCAGAACCAAACCAGACAGTTATAGAGGTGCAGATGACAGACTCAATAATTCCTCTGTAGAACTGGATCAGCAGCTGTTTGGGTAGTTTGGGCAGTTTGAGTTGGCACAGAGAGTGGACAGATTGTGTCACAAACTTGGGGGTGGACAGATTGTGATCAACCAAGACTGTCAAAATGCTGTCATCTTGATGGATAAAAGCAGACTTTCTTGAGTCAAAGTCAATTTGGACATTAAGGTTGTTTCTCGGCAAGACCATGGTGATATTTTGCTATTGTCCCCCTTAAGAATGTGTGTAAGTTTTTTAACTTATACAAGATGTTTTACAGGTGGCACCTCCCACCTGCAAGGCTTGCCAAAATGCATAAAAACGTATCACCAAAATGTTGAAAGTGCAAGGACCTATCAGGTACATTCTATCACATGTGGTGGACATGCAACTACGCAAGAAAATATTGGAGATTGATACAGACATGGGAGAGCACATTCTGTTTAAGCCAGAATTATTTTTCTTAGGAATAATAACGACAGAAGGTTATAGAAAAGGTCTAACATATTTAATAATACATGTATTGACAGCAGAGAGAATGGTATATGCACAATATTTTATTTATTTTGATTTGCCAATCGCTTAGAGGATAATAGGTATAAGTATAAATATGAGTAAGAATACAGGAAATAGGTACAAATAAATGGGGACAATAGGACAGGGACAGTAGGCACGATGGTGCACTTATGCATACCCTTTACAGACCTCTTACAAACCACCAGAAAAAGAGATAGTAAGGAAAATAATGGCTTGTGCAGAATCGGATAGGCTAACCTTAAAATTGAAAACAAGAGGGAATCAGATTATTATGAAACGTGGCATAAATTTTATCAGTGGGTGCAAAAAAACAAGGGAAGGTCGGAACAAAAATAGCTAGGATGAATAGAATAAAAAAAGTAAATATTGTGTCAATAATATGAATGTTAATGGTCTAGTAATATGTTTGTACGTGAGAGATCTGAATAAAAATAAATTTGTTTTTAATTGTATATACTGTCCATTTTTAGTAGGCTGTATACCGCCCCGAGTCCCTTTTTGGGAGAGGGGGCGGTATAAAAATTTAAATAAATAAATAAATAAAAATAACAGACTTTGACAACCAGGATCCGTAGATGGCTTTATTTAAGATATTTGCAAGTAGGACCCCAACTCCCAATTGATTAGGAGAAGGAGGCACCGCCCTTAAGATGGTTACAAACATTTATAGAATATCACATAGAAAAGATTACATAATCCTTCCTGCTTTTCACACGTAGGATTTCTAGGGACTTCCATCACCAAGAAATGGGAAGACCCAGGTACTTTTCCATCCTCCAAAACTAATACTCCAAAACGGTTGCACTGTGTTGTATACTTATAAGTTGTACATATATAGATATATATATATAAAGTGTGGGGGAAGAATATATTTTTAAAGGTTTTTCAGCCTGGCCTTCCTGTTCTCATTTCAGTAATAACTTCCTGGTTAGGTTATTAAGTCCTACATGTTAGATGATGCAAGAAATGAATCAGTAACTTTCCTTCACGGCAATGCATGATCGTGCTTAAGTGTGCAAGACAAATATTTCTCTCGGCATTTTAAACAAAATGTTTTGCTTTCCCGGTTATTATCCAACCTCTCAAGTATTGTCTGCCTTTGGAAGTTTTCTTAGGAAGCCGTAAAATAAAGTAGTAAAATAAAATAAAGAGTAAAGTAAAATAAGGCACAGGTAATCCTCAACTTACAACTGTTCGGTTAGTTATAACATCAATATTATACAATATTATAATGTTTGGGATGCCTGGTATGAATGGCTTAAGAATAAAAAGAAATCAAAATGGCAATTAGATAAAGAATAAGAAACTATGTAAATACTTGTATCTATATTCATATCTATCTATATTTATTTATATATTAAGTTGAAATTGTATAATGAAAGAAATGTGTGTATTGAAAGATGATAAGGAAATGTAAAAGATGTTTTGATGTTGATGTAACGATGTATAAAGTTTTATTTTATGTTTTTAAATTTTGAAAACTAAATAAAATTTAATAATAAAAAATAAAAAAATAAAAGCAATTTCAGCAAGTATCAAAAAATACATCACTGTAAAACGTGACTTATGATGGTTTTTTACACTCACGACCGTTGCAGCTTGATCATGTCATCAAAATTAGGATGCTTGGCAAGTGGCTCGTACTTATGACGGTTGCAGTGTCCTGGAGTCACATGGGGTAGTCAGATTCACTTAACGACTGTCTTACTAACTTATACAACTGCAGGGATTCACTTAACAACTGGGGCAAAGAAAGGTCGTGAAATGGGGCAAAACTCACTTAACAAACTGCCTCAGTTAACAACAGAAATCTTGGACTCAATTGTGGTTGTCAGTCGAGGATTACCTGTAAAGTAATAAAAAATAAAATTATAAAATACAATACAATTAAATAAATGAAATAATCAAATAAATAATCAAATAAATAATAAAAAAATAAAATAAAGAATAAAATAAAGAATAAAATAAAGAATAAAATAAAATATAAAATAAAATTGCTCTTTTGCTATGTTGGAAGAAAATATCCTTCCGGGTTCAGTTCCAAGTGGGGAAGAAAGACACTGGAAACATGGTGACTGCTTGGAAAGATGGTTTAATGGTGGACAGGATCACGTGCCTTAAGTGAAGGAAGGCAAGAAGAAGGCCTGAGATGCTAAGAGTCCCAGGGTTTTATACCCTCTGTTAGGATTTGAATTTGAGCTTATATTCTGATTGGTTGTCAGACTCCCATGGGACCATGCAGGGGCAACTTGGTAGATTGTCTTTTGAGTCCCAGGCTTGGTTGAGCCTTGCTGGATGATGATGATGTAATGAAAGGACTTAGGCAATTCTTATCATGGGTCTGTGGCTGAAGGAGGTAGATCTTTGTTATGTAGAATAGATTGGCCCAGGCCTTAATGGCCCATTAACAAAGGTGAGGGGTGGGGGGAGCTGAGTTTCCGCCTCTCTGAGTTTCTATTTCTCTTTTAGGGGAAATATCCTGCCTTTTTAGTATATCCTAAAATATTTCATTTTTCTAGGAGAGGGGTGGGTTATAACTTCTAACAGCTGCAACATCCAATACCTTCCTTTTCTTGCTTCCGCCTTTACATCAAAAAATACTGGGCATTACCCTAATAAAGACTTGCTCGGATGCAAAATGTTTCGTCGATTCTACTTCATGCATTGAATTCATTCTATCCCCATCATTACTCCACCCCTTAATTGTTGCATGTCAGATTTGCTGGCTGGCAGGCAGGTAGGCAAAACAGTTCTAGATCTGGTCAGTTGCTCTGCCTATTTTCTCCGCAAGCAAAGCTCCTGCTTTCCCGCAGCAAACACACTCGGATAATCTGGCCTTTTGCAAATTTCTAAAATCCCACACGGTATTTTTGGTTTTTGTTTTTTTGCTACTAAGGCATTAGGGAGTGCCCCCATTGAGAGCGGGGGAGGGGGAATATTATGTGAATTATTTTAATAATGTAATGGGATGCTGGAATCCAGGATCAAAAGTGGGTCATTTGAGGATAAAGGAAGCTAAGGGGGAAAAAAAAAAAAAACCATTCTAGGCTTGCGTCCATAAAAAGTGGCTCTGTCTGTAACCAGCTGAGGAACAAGGGCCTTATATAACCAGTCCTTCAGCCTGCTTGCATAATTCTTTGCAGCTAGAGAAATAACCTTTCTGGGGGAAAAGACGCTGCTAGCTTTCTACTACGCCAAGGGATGTGGATGTTTTGAATTTATTTTATATTTCTCCCCAGGAAAGTGGCATAGATGTGGCAACCTCTTCCATAAAGAAAACTTTTCCTGACAGTGAGAACAATTAATCAGTGGAACGACTTGTCTCTAGAAGTTGTGGATGCTCCAACACTGGAGATTTTCAAGAAGAGAAACCCTATGTACCCTATGGCTATTATTATTAAGTGTTGCACCTGATGATTCTTGACTCTTGACAAATGTATCTTTTCTTTTATGTACACTGAGAGCATTTGCAGCAAGGGAAATTCCTTGTGTGTCCAATTACACTTGGCCGATAAAGAATTCTATTCTATTCCTCCTCTCCTCTCCTCTCCTCTATTCTATTCTATTCTATTCTATTCTATTCTATTCTATTCTCTATCCTGTTCCATCCCATCCCATCCCATTCTGTTTAAATTCTATTCCTATATCTTTCTATTCTGTTCTATTGTATCCTGTGACTATTATTAAGTGTTGTACCTGATGATTCTTGACTCTTGACGAATGTATCTTTTCTTTTATGTACACTGAGAGCATTTGCACCAAGACAAATTCCTTGTGTGTCCAATCACACTTGGCTAATTCTAGAACAGAATAGAATTCTATTCTAGTCTATTCTACTCTATTCTAGTCTAGTCTAGTCTATTTCTATTCCATTCTGCATTGTATTCTGTATTTCTATTTTATTCTGTATTACTATTCTATATTACTGTTCTGTTCTGTTCTATTCTATGAGATTGGATGGATAAGATATTACAATGCGCCGAAATGGATAGGTTTATGTTAGAACTGAAGGATAAAGATGAGTCAGAATACCACAAAATATGGAATAAATTTTACCAATGGAGGGATATGAAAAGAAGTTCGCAAAAGAGAATAAGGACTAAAGATGAAATAGGAAGGACGTGAGAGATTACTTAACCTGAGAGGTAATGGGAAAGAACTAAAAAGCATAAAGTTCAAATATGTGTGCGCGTGTATGTGTATGTATGTATGTATGTATGTATGTATGTATGTATGTATGTACATGTATATAAATGTACACAATTTCTTTCTGACTGTGATAAGTACTGACAGAAATGTATGTCAAAGAAGACCACCACATTCAATGTTTTTAATGTTTATACTTAATAACATTTATTTTAAAAAAAGAAAAAGAAGAAGAGATTGAACAACCATTTGGAATGATATAGGGCTTCCTGCTTAAGCAATGGGTTGGACTAGAAGACCTTCCAATGTCCCTTCCAACTCTGTTGTTCTGTTATTGTATCAATCAAGGAGAAAAGCAACCTAGAACTAAGGAGAAATTTCCTGACAGCGAGAACAATTGATCAGCGGGACTGTTTGCCTTCAGAAGTTGTGGTTGCTCCATCACTGGAGGCTTTTAAGAAGAGATTGGGCAACCGTTTGTCTGAAACAGTAGAAGGCCTCCTGCTTTTGCAGGGGGTTGGACCAACCCTGTTATTCTGTTCCGTTACAATCCCATTCCTCTCAATCTTCCTTAAATTCCCTTTAAGGGGCTCCTGTTCAATTTCGTATCATTGTAGCCATCCTTGGATTTATAATTGACAGATTGATGGATAGGATATCACACTTCCTTGGACATCTCTTTCTTGGCCCAACGCCCCCTGATGACCAACTCCAAGATTCTCATCCGCCCCATCACCGTGATTATCCAGTGTGGCTGGTAATGATGGGTTTTGTCCAGGGGTGGGCTTCAAAAATTTTAGCAAAGGGTTCTCTGCACAGTTGTTGGGTGGGTGTGGCCATGGTGGGTGTGGCCTAGCCTCCAGGAGGGTGAAAATGGCCTCCCAAACTCCAGAGGCTCTGGAAGTTGGAAATTGGCCCGTTTCCGGCCTTCTCAAACTTTTGGGAGGCCCGTTTTTTTTAAGGTGACCAACTTTTTTACAATGAGAAGGAGGACACAAATAAATTGAAGAAAAAAAGCAAAGCCACTCGCGCACAGCACACTCTCTCAAAACAATTCTCCTGTGTGGAGCGCTTGCATCTCATGATCACGTCTCGCCGCACTGTACTGAGCCCTGATGAATTGTCATGTCAAATACAGATACGTCACGTCACACACAATGGATCGGATCGGCATCAATCAAATACAGAGATGTACAGATTAGTCTTCAAATATCAAAAAGGAGGACATGTAGGAGGACACTTCTCGAGGGAGGACAGAACTTACAAAAGGAGGACTCCTAAAGGAGGACGATTGATCGCCTTATGTTTTTCGCCCACCCTGAGCCTCTGCGCACACCTTGCACTTACCTGCATCTTACCTCTCCTCTTCTTTGTGGCAGCCTCTGAGATATTGGAACATTGATATCATGCCACCCCTATTCCTTCTTTTCATCGGACTAGACATACCCAGAAGGCAGCTTTACTTGAAACATCTTCCATCCTGTGGTGATATCTGTAACACTGTCAA
This sequence comes from Bungarus multicinctus, assembly GCA_023653725.1. Taxonomy (NCBI): domain Eukaryota; kingdom Metazoa; phylum Chordata; class Lepidosauria; order Squamata; family Elapidae; genus Bungarus; species Bungarus multicinctus. The sequence continues at coordinate 77,536,629 of CM042848.1, read as the reverse complement.
ACATCCAGATTTGCTTATCTCAGGTCCTTGGTAAGGGCTTGATAAGTAGATATAATAATAACGATGATGCAAAACAACAACAACAATAATAATAATAATAATCTGCAGGTGACCAATGGTGATATTGGCGCTGACAAGATCACCATTGGTCAGCTGCAGAAGGCCACCTTACTGGGATCTACTCGCATAATCCACCAATACATCACGCAGTCCTAAACACTTGGGAAGTGTTCGACTAGTGATTTGTGATACGAAACCCAGCATGGTTATCTCGTTTGTTGTGTATACTGTCATTTGTGGGACTACTGTGGGACTTCTGAATACAGACTGACAAAGTTTTGGAACACAATACCTTGGATATCACAATTGTGGAGAAGAAAAAAGTGTGGGTCGTCGACATTGCCATACCTGGTGACAGCAGAATCGATGAGAAACAACTTGAAAAAGTCACCAGATATCAGGATTTGAGAATCGAACTGCAGAGACTCTGGCATAAACCAGTGCAGGTGGTTCCAGGGGTACTGGGCACACTGGGTGCTGTATCTAAAGACCTAGGCAAGCACTTAAAAACAATTGGCGCTGACAAGATCACCATTGGTCAGCTGCAGAAGGCCACCTTACTGGGATCTGCTTGCATAATCCATCACTTGAGAAGTGTTCGACTAGTGATTTGTGATATGAAACTCACCATGGTTATCTCGTTTGCTTTGTACACTGTTGTTTTTTTAATAATAATAGCTTGTATATAGTAATATTCTTCCAATTTCTAATTTCTACCTCTATTATCTAACCATTGGTAAAACAAAACCCATGTTGAAAAGTATTCTGTACTTTCTTTATCCTTTATCTTTCATTTTAATGTCTGCCGATTAGTGTACATTTTAAAAGTGACAATAGAGTGATTCCCTAAGTCTACTCTAATAGACAAGTCTGCCACCTTGTGCTTTGGTTATAGAACTACAGTTTGGGAATCTGGGAGATTACAGAAAGGGTGGTGTATGCATGCAGGTGTGATTTTTGTGAATGTGAGTCTCAAACGAGCCTTTTTGTGAAAGGAAAATCTCTTTTTTTCCCCCCTCTCCTTCTGCAGCACTTTGGTAGTATGGTGTTGTGGAAAGAAATATCCATCTGGTACAGTCCCAAGCTGGGAGAAAGATACTGGAAACATGGAGGCTAATTGAAAAGAAGGTTTAATGATGAAGCACAGCCACCAAGCCCCTGGTTCTGGTGCAGCTGACCACATGGAGTTGAGAATGTGGGAGGGGGTTATACCTTCTCTTGGGCTTTGCACTTGAGCTTCCTGTTCCTGTTCAAGAATATGAATTCTATTGACTGCTGTCAGATTCCTATGGGCTCATGTAAGGGGTTATGTAGGGGTCATACCTGGCTCTATAGGCAAAAGAAGAAATGCAAATCATAGCTAAGTTTGGTTGAAGTTTGGACTGCTGAAGGGGCTTGTGTTCTGAAAGGGTGTGGGCAATTCCTATTGGGTCTTAATGGCTTTTGTCCTGTTTTGGATCTTGAGCAAGGACTAATCTTACCATTCTGCTTTTGTTCAGACTTTGCTGAAGGGAGTTTCAAAATATCCTGTCTTGAATGGATTTCTCCCTGCAGTATTTGCTTTGCTTATGAATAGAGCTATCTAGATGCTGTCTTCATTTTCAATAAGCTCTTTATCTCTTAAGTGCTGGCATCGGCCGTGGGCTATTAAGGAAAGTGGGGGTTGCTTTCTGCCTCTAAAAAACATGTTCTCCATTTCTCCCTTTGGGGAAATATAATATCCTGCCTTTTTAATATTTCATTTTTCTAGTGGGGAGGTGTTCTGACTTTCTACAGTGTCTTTTTCCCCCAGCAGGATTTGGGGGAGTCCTGTTCCTTGGGTTTATTTTGAATGTATAAGTTGCTTACCTTGATGAAGTTCAAAGTAGGGTTTGAAGAAATAACAAACAAAGGATCTCGGTGCCTCTAAGCACGTCTTAATTTGGAACGGCGCTTCCCTTCCTTCAGCAAAAAATGCCGGTCGTAAGTCCCGATCGTCACAAAAAGCGGATCACCCAACATGACCAAGCTGATTTTATGACCCCCTTTTTTTTTTGTGGTGGTCGTTAAGCAAATCACCATGATTGCTCAGCGAGTCATTAAGCTGCCACGGTCATTAAGCAAACCCATTGCTTTTGCTGAAAACCAGAAGTCTTTGAAAATCATGGTTATATAAATGTAAATGCGGTCTTAAGGACCCAAATTGCTATCACTTGATGGTGTGTGGGGAGGAGAGAGGCAGCCATCAAATTTTGGAACCGGATCATAAGTGCGGTACCTCTTGAGTGGTCTGTTGTAACTTTGTGTCAACTCATAAAATATTTCTATGATCTTTTTGGAGTTGCTAGTGTTCTGACCCAAACTTGAGTAGACACAAGAGTGTAAACACAAGACAAAGGTAATAGCACAACCTTTTACTGTTTCATTGACAAAATAAAAGGCTGCTTCCAACTAATTAGCTCCGACAAGAGAGAGCCTGGCCAAGTTTTTGCAAGGCTGCCAAGAACAACAGATAAAGTTCCTAAACAATAAATCAAAGTATCTCCAAACCACCAACTCAGATGTTCTCATGTCCACCAGGCTCGAGTATCAAACTTCTATGCCTTTTATCTAAAAGCTGGCTTTTATCTTCTCAGGGAGGGGCCATTACCTTCCAGCCTTACTCCCGCTGCTGCAGCTGCTGCTGTTTCCTTCAAGCAGCCCTGTGTGCACATGCACTGGGCACAGGCTCCTCGGGGAGCTCTTCATCACTGCTGCCAGCCTCCACAATCTCCAAAGGCAGCATTCCACTCCCTGATGGTCCTGGCCCCGTCCCTGCATCACACGCAGGCCCCTCATCTGAGTCCTCGCTCTCCGAGACCTCAGCCGTCTGCACCTGCTGCTGGCGAACCACAACACCAACAGAAAAGGAGAGGGGAAAGGGGTTTGAAAGAGCAGTGCAGCAACTTGGAAATTGAAAGTGCATTCCATAAATAGTTTTTCAAAGATAGTAACTAGGTGACTGAAGTTTCTGCCATGCAGATATCAAACTGGAGAACATGGTTGAAGACACTGGGCTATGGATGTGTGCCATTGGAGAATATGAATTATGATACAGCCAGGGGGTGGGGGAAAACCAGGGTCAAGGGTGACAATGAATTATGTGTCTCAGAGTTGGCTACACCCAGGCAGTGCCGGCATGTTTATTCCCAATAAATCCTTTTGAAGTTTTGAAAGTTTGGCTCGAGACTCCTGATTTAATTGGGGTAACTGCCGGAATCCTGACACACTGAGTGACAGGTCCTAAGTAGAGGACTATCTTTATGGCTGCTCCTCCATTATGACCGCAACTTGAGCCCAAAAATTTCCCTTGCTAAGTGAGACAGCTGTGAAGGGAGCTTTTGCCCCATTTTACAAATCTTTCTCGCCACCGTTCTTAAGCGAATCGCTGCGGTCGTTAAGTTAAAAACCCGGTCGTTAAGGGAATCCATATTCCCCCTTGACTTTGCTTGTCAGAAGGTCACAAAGCGGGAAATAAGTGACCCCAGGATTCTACGACCATCGTAAATATGGGTCGGTTGCCAAGTGCCTGAATTTTGATCAGGTGATGACGGAAGTGCTGCAGGCATTGTAAGTGTGAACAATGGACATAAGTCACTCTTTTCAGTGCCGTTGTAATTTAGAATGGTCACTAAACAAATGGCTGTAAGGTAAGGAGTATCTTTATAGTTGAACATAGCTACCTGGATGGGTAGAAATTATGAATAGTACATCTTGGAACTTGCAGAGCACCTTCACTTGAGATTTTCAAGAAGAGATTAGACTCCCATCTGTCAGAAATGGTGTAGGGCAGTGGTGGCTAACCTTTTTGGGCTCGTGTGCCAAAAATTGTGTGTGTGCTTACACACGCTCGCATGCCAGCACCCAGAAGGCCTGTTTGAAGCCTTTTTTGGCCTCCCAGAGACTTGGGGAAAACTTCTGCAGCCTTTGAAGGCCGAAAAATGGGCCTGTTTCATCACTTCTGGTATTTCCTCAAGCCTCTGGGAGGCCGAAAAAAGGCCTCAAACAGGCCAAAAATCAGCTGTGAGGTACACGCATGAGCAGTGAGGTAAGTTTGTCTGAGGCTCGCGTGCTGGCACAAATGGCTCTGCGTGCCATCTGTGGCACGCGTGCCATAGGTTCGACATCACGGGTGTAGGGTCTCCACTTGGCAGGGGGTTGGACTAGATGACCTACAAGGTCCCTTCCAACTCTGATTATCTGTTATCTGTTATCTTCTTCCCTTATCTGTTTGCCCTCTCAAGCTAGAGATCTTCAGGTGTTGAATTGTCTGGGTGTCCTACGAGAAGCCTCATCATCTTGTCCCTACCAGCAGTGGGGTTGGTAGTTATAACTTTGTACTACTACGGTTTTATTCACGGTTGTCCACTAGGAGGCACTAGGAGACTGTTGTTCTCTCTGTTGGCACTGTCAGAGGGTTGCCTAACAAGTTCCAGCTGTGTGAAAAGAGGGGAAAAAAACACCCCCTTGCCAGCAATCAAGTAACCCAGTTAAGCAGAGAGGAGAACACCAGGATTAATACTAGAACAACAATCAAGTGGTAAATGGTACCTCAGTCAAGGAACCACTAAGTCAGGCAAACAATCGAAATAGTAAATAGCAGCCCAATCAAGAATACAACAGTCCTACCAACACTGACAGGTCAAACCACTTGTATATAAACAGAGAATAAACCCCACACCTTATATGCACTGATGATGGTACCTAGTTGGGTCATGAAACGTCTGCAAGAAAACAACCAAGCATCAAAGACGTCACAGTTTTCCTCTTCCTCCTCCTCCTTCTCCTCCCCCCATCTTCCCCCTCCTCCTCCCTGAATACCCCATTCTCTAATAGCAGTGGTGATGTTACCTAGTTGGGTCATGAAACGTCTGCAAGAAAACAACCGTGCTTAGAGAGCACTCCTTCTCCTCCCTAAATACCCCACTCTCTGCAAGCATTGATGTTGCTATCTAGTTGGGTCATGAAACGTCTGCAAGGAAACAACCAAGCCTCAAAGACCTCACAGTCCTCTTCCTCCTCCTCCTCCTCCTCCTCCTCCTGATGATTGGTCCAAAGTCACCCAGTTGGCTTTCATGCTTAAGGTAGGACCTACAGTTTCCCTTTTTCTAGCTTGGTGCCTTAACCACCACTAACCAACCTGTCTCTCTCCCTTCCCCTTTGCAAGATTAAAAGCCATTTATGGAGGTTACAAGGTAGCTCTGCAGACCTGACTCTGACAACAGAGTTAATTCATTCACACCTCTACAGCCACCAATGCCAAAATGTAGGGCAAGCAGCTGCATTGAATAGAAGCACGGTGCGTTACAACGGCATTTGTGGTTTTGCGAAGCAGTGAGTCAGCCGGAAATCCCATGAAGGATGGTGCAGAATGTCTGCTACTCAACAGCCGCCTCATCAGAAGGAGCCGAGTTGAGTATCCTGTCTCAGCGAAGCACACAAATTCACAAAGGCTCGGGTCTCCTTACTACTAAACTACAGGTAGTCATTGACTTAACCACAAATTTCTGTTGCTAAGCGAGACCGCCGTTCCGTGAATTTGACCCCGTTGTACATTTCACTGCCGTTGTTAAGTTAGTAACACAGTTGTTAAGCAATTCTGGCTTCCCCATTGACTTTGCTTATTTATTTATTTATTTTATTTTATTTATATACCGCCCCCTCTCCCAAATTGGGACTCGGGGCGGTGCACAGTCCAACTAAAACAATACAATATCAAATATAAAATTTAAAAATAGATTAAAAATGAATTAAATATATGGCTGAAAGATTTAAAACTATAATCAATTAATAAAAAGCAGGGTAAAAATTACAAAATTAAAACCTTCCAATAAAACTAGGCCAGACCGGCTTGTTGGAAAAGATAGGTCTACAATGAACGCTGGAAGGTTCGAAGGTCAGGGATAGTCCACATCTCCGGGGGTAACTCATTCCAAAGGGAGGGTGCTCCCACAGAGAAGGCACGCACCCTCGGGGCCGCCAGCTGGCATCGCCCAGCTGGCGGCACCCCAAGGAGGTCCACCCTGTGAGAGCACACTGGCCGGCGGGAGGCCGATGGTGGCAGCAGGCGATCCCGTAAGTACCCGGGTCCCAAGCCATGGAGCGCTTTAAAGATGACTACCAACACCTTGAATCGCACCCAGAAGGCCACTGGAAGCCAATGTAGCTCACGCAGGAGCGGTGTAACATGGGAGCTCCGAGAAGCCCCCAAAACCACCTGCGCGGCCGCACTCTGCACCAGTTGAAGCCTCCGGATGCTCTTCAAGAGGAGCCCCATGTAGAGAGCATTGCAATAGTCTAGATGGGAGATAACGAGGGCAGAAGTGACTGTGCGAAGTGCGTCCCAATCCAGAAAGGGCTGCAACTGGCAGATCTGTTGGACCTAGTAAAAAGCCCCCCTGGCGACGGCTGTTATATGATCTTCCAATGACAGCCGTACATCCAGGAGGACACCAAGATTGCGCGCCTTCTCCGTGGGGGTCAAAATTTCTTCCCCCACAGCCAAGCTGGCTGTATCTGGGCACAGGAAACCACAGCCATTCGGTCTTGGTTGAGTTGAGTCGAAGCCTGTTTAAACCCATCCAACTCCGCACAGCCTCCAGGCACCGGGTCATCACTTCAACGGCTTCGTTGGGGTGGCCTGGGGTAGAAATGTATAACTGAGTATCGTCAGCATACTGATGGAACTCTATCCCAAAATCACAGATGATCTCACCCAGCGGCTTCACATAAATGTTGAACAGCAGGGGCGTGAGCACGGACCCCTGAGGTACCCCACAAATCAAAAGCCTCGGGGTCGACCTCTGCCCCCCTGTCAACACAAATTGCGAATGGTCAGAGAGGAAGGAAAAGAACCACCATAACACGGTGCCTCCCACTCCCAACCCCCCCAGCCATTGCAATAAGATACTGTGGTTGACAGTATCAAAAGCCGCTGAGAGATCTAACAGGACCAAGACAGAGGAACAACCTCTGTCACGGGCCCTCCAGAGATCATCCACCAACACGACCAACACTGTCTCCGTGCTGTGCCCGGGCCTGAAACCCAATTGGAGCTGATCTAAATAGACAGCTTCATCCAGGTGCTGAGGGAGCTGTCGTGCCACCACACTCTCAACAATCTTCACCACAAAGCAAAGGTTAGAGACCGGATGATAGTTTGATAATAATGTTGGGTCCAGGGAACGGTTTCTTGAGGAGGGGCCTCACCACCGCCTCTTTCAAGGCGGCAGGCAAAAACCCCTCACTCAAGGAAGCGTTAATACCGTGTTTCTCCAACAATACGGCCTCCACCAATAGGAAGACCGAGCATGTTTTCTAGGCGTGAAATGAAATTAAGCCCCTCCCCCCAAATTTAGGCCTAGTTTAAAACATGCTGAGGGGGAGAGTGGGGGTTAAAACATGCTGGGGGGGAGGGTGGGGGTTAAAACATGCTGGGGGGGAGGGTGGGGGTTAAAACATGCTGGGGGGGAGGGCGAGGGGGAGGAAACTTGCCTTTAACAGTGCCCTGTGCGGCGCTGCCTCTGTTCACGCGCCAGCAGGAAGTGTAGAAGCGTTTCTGCTGCTTCGTGGGCGGGGGAGCTGCCTCCATGGCTTCCACAGTTCCTGCCGGCATGAGAACATGGAGCTTCCGCACACACCCGAGCAGCGGCAGAAACGCTTCCACATTCCCGCCGGCGCTGCTGCTGTTGTCGTGCCGGCGGGAACACCGCTGCTGCTCACCCGCAGATGGGGGGGGGGAGAGAAATTAATTCACCCCCGAAAAGACGGTCTAGCCGTTTTTTGGGGGCTCAAAAAAAAATAAGGCCCTGCCTTATTTTGTGAAAAACACGGTAATACCCTGGAACCAACCTCGTGTCACCTCCCAGGTGGCCAAAACTAACCAGGAGGGACACGGATCCAGTAAACATGTGGTGACATTAAGCCCACCCAGTATCCTGTCCACATCCTCCAGGGTCACAGGATCAAACTCATCCCAAACGACCTCCCCGGGATCTGCCCCAGTCATTCCACCCAGAGTTGCCCAGTCAGAGTCCAACTTGTCAGAAGATCACCAAAGCTAACCCCAGAACAATTTGCAACTGTCATGAATATGAGCCAATAGCTAAGGGTCTGAATTTTGACCATGCAACCATGGAGAGGCCAGGAGTGGTGCAGTGGCTTAGAGGTGGTGCTCTCGCCTCACAATCAGGAGGCTGTGAGTTCGATCCTAGATAGGGGCAGATATTACTCTCTCTGGGCACACTGAGAATATATCTGCTGGGGGAAAAAAAACTCTGCATTGGAGAGAGGAAGGGTATCTGGCCAGTAACCATTCAGTTGTCCAGACTCCATCCCAAAAGGGGTTATGGGGGTCATTATAAGATGAACCATTAAGATGTTACCACAGTAGTGTGAAAAGTAGACACAAGGCACTTTTTTTCGGTGTTTTTGTAACTTCAAACACTCACTAAATGAGCTGTTGTAAGTCAGGAACTACCTGTCATGCCCCTGTCGGAGTCTGAATCCAAGGAGGAAGATAAACAGCTGACAGGGAGTGGGAGTGTAGCTTCGTTGGCTGTGGAGGAAACTGGGGAAGGGCAAAGTCCAGCTGGGCAGAGCAGGGAAGAGGTAGAACAAGGGAGTTCAGAGGAAGACCCAGGCCCACCCCCTCTTCATCCTAGGGCACACAGGGAGGAACGGAGAAGAGAGCAACGTGAGTTCCATGGCTTACGGGGGAGGAAAGGGCCCTGATTCCCTTCCTTAGCCACAGCTGGGAATGAGAGTTTAAAAGAAATGCATGCTGAGTACGGCAGCTGCTAGGAACAAACATGAGTTTATCTTGTGTTGACTTTGGTTATCTGTGTTCCTGGTGTCCTCCCAACAGTGTTGAGTTATTGCCGTGCCTTGTCTGGAATTCTTGCTCCTGCCCTGCTGGATTAATTACTTCATTTTGCCTTGATTACAGTTTTTTCTTGACCACATTTTGGACTTGATTCTCTGCAGCCAAAGGCTGTTCCTGGGAGAGTTTTTCTCCAACCCAGAAGGTAACCAGGACATTGGGGGCAAAGTTGAAGCTAATAAAGGGATTCCTACTGATTATCTGACTGTGTTGCCTTTGTGCCACGCCCCTTTGGGTCATCACACTACCTTGTTCAGAGGGATATCCTTGTGTTTAAATCAAGCTGATTTGCAACGATCCCCAAATCTTTCATTGGAGCACAGAAGCATAACAAATAGAATGAACTGGAAGATAAAAAAATCTGCATCAGACAGTTGAAAGCACTAGGGTGTCAAATTGTACATAAAATAATTCACTAGAGTGGTTATCAGTTATCAAGATTTGACAAATGCTTTAATGGACAACTGTTTTTTTTTTAATTACTCTATACAAACATTACAAATAATCATTTCAATGGGAAAAAAAACCCAATCTGTATTCACAACTCAAAAACACCACAATCCAGTTTTTCTAGCCAAAAACAGCAGATACAGGAGATAACGTGAAATTACAGTTTTTCAAAGGAATCCCATACACAGATTTAAAGAAGTCCTGTCCTTTTTCCTGTGGGGAAAGCAGAGAGTGTAAGTCTGCAGGTTTGCAAAATCTGGGGAGAGAAAAGAACTTTTGGGAAACGAAAGGTGGGTGCTGAGAATTTTTCTAGGGAGAAAAATCTGCATGAAGGTTTGCAGAAGAATGGCGTGCAAAATAGAAACTAGCAAGAAACGTCTTTCACATATGTCCTGTGAGCTTTGAAGGAGGGTGGAGATAGCCATGGCAATAGTGCTTAGACTTATATGTACTACTTCAAGTGTTTCACAGCCCTCTCTAAGCAGCTTACGGAGTCAGCCTGTTGCCCCCAACAATCTGGGTCCTCATTTTACCCACCTTGTAAGGATGGAAGGTCGAGTTAACCCTGAGTCGGTGGGACTCAAACTGCCAAACTGCAGACAGTTGGCAGTCAGCCGAAGTAGCCTGCAGTACTGCACTCTAAGCACTGGGCTACTACAGCTCTTCCTTCCTTCCTTCCTTCCCACTAAGCAAGAACACATAGACTTATATACCGCTTCACAGTGTTTCACAGCCCTCTCTAAGCAGTTTATGGAGTCAGCGTATTGTCCCCAACAATCTGGGTCCTCATTTTATTGACTGCAGAAGGATGGAAAAATGAGCCGGTCAGGCTTGAACTGCTGGCAATCGGCAGAATTAGCCTGCAATACTGCATTCTAACCACTGCGCCATCACAGGTAGATAGATGATAGATAGCAATAGTGCTTAGACTTATATACCGCTTCACAGTGCTTTACAGTCGTCTCTAAGCAGTTTACAGAGTTAGCCTCTTACCTCCAACAATCTGACTCCTCATTTTACCCACCTCGGAAGGACGGAAGGCTGAGTCAACCTTGAGCCTGGTGAGATTTGAACTGACAAATTGCAGGCAGCTGGCAGTCAGCAGATGTAGCCTGCAGTACTGCACTCTAACCACTGCACCCACCACAGCTCTTCTTCTTTCCTGGGTCTCCTTCCTTCCTTCCGATTTTAGTAAAATAAATGATGTTACCCACCAGACATTTACAGGTGTTCCTTGACTTACAATCACAACTGAGCCCCAAATTTCTGTTGCTAAGCAAGACAGCTGTTAAGTGAGTATTGTCCCATTTTACTACTTTTCTTGCCATGGGTTGTTAAGTGAGTCACACAGTTGTTTAGTGAATCTGGCTTCCCTATTGACTTTGCTTGCCTGACAGTCACAAAGTGGGATTACATGACCCCGGATGCTGCAACCGTCATAAGTATGAGCCCAGTTGGCAAGCATCTGAACTTTGATCCCGTGACCACGGGGATGCTGCAATGGTCGTATGTGTGAAAAATGATCATAAATCACTTTTTTTGAGTACGTAACTTCAAAATCATCACTAAATGAACTATTGTAAGTTCGAGGACAACCTGCACGCTATTTAAAGTCTGCTGTAGGACCATCCTTCCGAATCGTCTCATGCAAAAGAAGAAATTACGGATTATACAATCGACTTACGATTGCCCAGCTTTGAAAGCCATATACCACACTTCCACATAGCCTGGGAGAGTGGGAGGAAGGAGATTTGGGATAACGTCAGTCTTCCAGCAAACCTCCATTCCAAATCAGCAACTCCGAGACAAACATATCTCAAAAGTTGTGGTTGTGTTTTGTTTATTGTTTGTTGCCTCTTTTAGGAGGTGAATTTCTCAAGGGGGGATGCCTGTCAGCTTTGGAAGCCATATTCCACGCTGTCACATAGCCTGGGAGAGTGGAAGGGGGAGTGATTTCAATGAAGTAGCTCTAAGTAGACAAAATATAATTCTTTTGTTAGTCCAAGGTTGTTGAGTATGGCGCAGGATGAAATAAGGATCTTACTTTTGGACCGATCGTGGTTGGGCCATGTGATGTGATGACAGCCAAGGGGGGATGGATTTGTAGTTTGAGAAATTGTGGAAAGCCCGAAAAAACATTTAGATTCGGGATTCCACCGATGTGCCAGGTGCTATTCTAATAAAGGTACTTTTGAGAGATGGTTGTCTCGGAGTTACTGATTGGAATGGAAGTTTTGCTGGAACACTGACAGGAGGAACACTGTATTCCAGTTGGAGGAAAGGGGAGAAACGTGATATACAGTTAGTCCTCGACGTACGACCACAATGGAGCCCAAAATTTCCATTGCAAGCAAAACAGTGGTTAAGTGAGATTTGCTCCATTTTACGACCTTTTTTTTTGCCACAGCTATTAAGGGTTAAGGTTAAATTAGTAACGTGGTTGTTAAGTGAAGCTGGCTTCCCCGTTGACTTCGCTTGTCAGAAGGTCGCAAAAGGGGGAAATCACGTGACTCTTGGACACTGCAACCGTCATAAGTACATGCCAGTTGCCAAGCACCAGAATTTTGATAATGGGGATGCTGCAATGGTCGTAAGTATGAAAACTGGTCACTTCTTCATAAGTCACTTCTTTTGTAACTTCGGTCATTAAATGAATGGTTGTAAGTCGAGGAGTATATCTGAGGCATCCTTGGTTTGCAAACTCTTGGAGAAGCGTCAGCCAAAGACTTTGCAGTGCCTGATCTTGGGATTATGGGATCAGAAACAAATCATAACCAAGAAGGATAATAGGCTGTAGCACATCAAAAACTCTACAGTGGTTGTCTTGAGAAATGTTTATGCAGTTGTAATTCCAGTCTTGGAAGTGTTGTGGCCTGTTGGCCGCCGGCTCCTCCAGTGACCAAATCAGAGGAGGAGAAGGTGGTGTGGGAGTCAGGGTCAGGATCAAGGCAACGAGAACTCTGAGGAGGAAGAGGGAATGGAGCTGGCGGAGAGAGAGAGCGAGAGAGAGAGGAAGGGAGGGAGGGAGAGAGAAAGAGAAAGAGGGGGAGGCAAAGCCTGGGCTGTCTGTCAGCCCTCAGATGGAGAGTCAACAACCCCAGGTCTGGAGGTGGCTGATGAAGAAGAAGAGAAACAACTGGGTCCAGTGCCTGATGTATGGATGCACAGAAGGCAGAGGAGAGGAGAGCAGTGGAAATCAATGGGCCGGTCCTTGGGATGGAAGAGCCACTGATGCTAGCAAAACCCCATTCTAACTCTGGGGATAAAAGGCAGGGGAAGGAGATGAATAAATGTGGCAGACAACTATTTATCTCCCTGCTGGCCGGACTTGTTAGCCTGCGAGAACTTTTTACTGGGGCTACCGACATTCCTAATAAAGGAATTTTTTTGAGTTCACTTCAAAGGATTTGCCATGTTTGGGGAGCTGGATCAGAAGAGGGAGTCACAGCAAGTCTTCTTCTCAAGTCCTCCTGGTTGCCTGGTGAACGAGAAGACAGGGTGTGCGAGGATATCTCACCCAAATTTTTGCACTCTCACAACTTGCAAGTTCAGAGTAGGGAATAGTAGACGCAAAACCAGCAGTCACTTCCCGCTGTCTGGATTGACTTCACCAGGATGCATCTTTCGTAGGGTCATTCCTCAGGATAGCAATTTCTCCATGATGGGGTTGGTAAACGAAAAAGTCCTAAACATGTTTTGGTCCATACTGTTGATGAGGGTCCGGTCGCCGATGGAGAGCCGGGGGTTTTCGTTGAGAAATTCCTTGTCAAAGTTGCTGCAGTCTCCTGGCGATTTCTTTCAAGGAGAGAGAGAGAAAGAAAGTGGTGTTAGACCCAAACAAAGGAGGAAACTCCTCTCCAGCAGCCAGTAAAGAGGGAGATTTATCTGAAGATGAAGCCTCTGAGCTTTTCTTTTTAAAAAAGACAGGATTGGAAAAATGACAGTAACTCATGCCCTTGTCATATACTGTACTTTCTGAGGAGAAATGTAGAAAGTTTCCCACCATGAGGACTTGAAAGAAGATACAGCCGCTCTAGGAACGCAAAGGGTAGAGTAGAGAAAAGTACAATAGAATAGAATATAGAGGAGAATAGAGAATAGAATAGAGTAGAATAGAATAAAGTAGAGAAGAATATAGAGAATAAATAAATAATAAAATAGAGTAGAATATAAAGAAGAATAGAGAATAGAATATAGAGAAGAATAGACAATAGAAGAAATAGAATAGAATAGAATTGAATATAGTATATAATAGAATATAATAGAATATAGAGAAGAATAGAGAATATAATAGAATAAATATTAGAATATAGAGTAGTATAGAATAGTATAGAATATAGAGTAGAATAGAATAGAGAGAAGAATAGAGAATAGAATAAATAGAATAGAGTAGAGTAGAGTAGAGTAGAGTAGAGTAGAGTAGAGTAGAATAGAATAGGATAGGATAGGATAGGATAGGATAGGATAGGATAGGATAGGATAGGATAGGATAGGATAGGATAGGATAGGATAGGATAGGATAGGATAGAATAGAATATAGAGAAGACTAGAATAGAATAGAATTTAACTTTCCTTGGTCAATGCTTCTTCTTGGGTTGGATAGCATTTCCAAGACCAAAGGCAAAACAACTGAGGGTGGACTCAAATACCAGCACAGTGATGGCAAACCTATGGCATGTGTGTCAAGGTGACACCCCACAATGTTTTGGATGAGTGTTCTCCAACACTCAACAACTATTCTGGAAAGCATGCCCCATTCTAGTGTGAGTTGTGGAGGCTGTGCAAGAATTGGGTGTGCTCTGACGCAGCCTCCAGACCTCCTGGGGGGTCTGGACACTCTCACAGCCTCTGAAAGTCACACAAGAACAGGGTGTGCTTTTGTGCAGTTTTTGAAGACCACAAAGGCCACGGAAGAACATTTTCCAAAGTCATTTCAACAAGGAAGCTATTTCAACAACAAAGGGGCTGCTTTGAATAGGCTGTAGGGCAGGGGTGGGATTCTACCAGTTTGCACCTATTCGCTAGAACCGGTTGTTAACATTCTAAGCAGTTTGGAGAACCGGTTGTTAGAAGGAATTACTGGCTTAATCCTGTAAGGAAGGCAGGAAGGAAATATTCTGGTGTTGCTTACAGAATCTGCCTCTCCGTTAACCCTTATTACATTCTTGGCAGGACTAGACTTCCTGTCTCAGGAGCATCTCTGGAGTTTTTTTTCCGCTCCTTTGCTGGTACTTTGCTTGTGTGGAGTGACCATTCAAAGTTACAATGGCACTGAAAAAAGTGACTTATGACCATTTTTCACACTTATGACTGTTGCAGCATCCCCACAGTCATGAGAGGCCAGGCGCGGAGATGCGTGCCTCGATGTGAGCGATATTGAGTTGGCCACGCCCAGCCAATAACATGACCACAAAGCCATGCCCACCAACTAAGCCACGCCAACAGAACCGGTTGTTAAAAAATTTGAATCCCACCCCTGCTGTAGGGGGTCTGTCAACAGAAAGAGCACACCTATTGTTTTATGGTTATATATCAGGGGTCTCCAAAGTTAGCAACTTTAAAGACTTGGGGACTTCAACTCCCAGAATTCCTCAGCCAGCATGGTTGCCTGGGGAATTGTGGGAGTTGAACTCTACAAGTCTTAAAGTTGCCAAGTTTGGAGACCCCTGATATATATGATAAGAGCAGCACAACTTTTATACATGCAGTGTGGGAAAAATTCTGGGCTACCCAGAGTAGAGGAATGGTTAATAAAGATGATAGAACTGGCAACATTAGCCAAGTTTTAATTGGCCTCGTGGGAGAAACAAATAACTGAAGACATTGATCTATAATTGGAAACCCTTTGTGGACTTTTTGCAAGAGATGGGGGGGAAATCAAATTTTGACTTGTGAATTGGATGATTGTTAGAATTTAAAAAGAGGAAAAAAGATTTTTTTTAAATTATTTCTTCTTTTCTTTGGGGGAAAATGGACATTTTAATATAGTGTTAACCTAAGAATCGAAAATAAACATTTTTTTAATATCCTTCAAGAAGGACTTGCAAGACATTCATTGTATATATTTACATTTTTCTTTCTTTTAGTTTATACCTCTTCACACTTCTATCCCTATTCTTTTTTTTTACTCGTTATTGTTTCCCTTGACTGTCGATTTGTGTTTTTTCTTTTTATGTGTATGTTTTGCAAAATGTAATAACATTATCTGAAACTTCTCCTCCCTCCCAAAAGAGACCATTTCCTGAAAGTAAGTGGCATGTGGCAGGCGTCACAAATATGATTGGGCTCATTTTTTTTAAAAAAAAATTTTTTTAAACTTTTTAAGAAAATATTTATTTTATTTAATTGTTATAATTTTTTAGTTAAAAAAAATAGGCAAAGAATTGTTTCGCTGTTTTGCAGAGGGGTGACATGCCAAGAGAGACCAATTAGGCATTTTCCAAATGTTTGACACGCCGAGCCCAAACATGTTCATCATCACTGCATTTGCACGATCAAGTGGCATGCCCATGTAAGCCACTCTCACACACCCACACACTGCCTGCATTTGCAGATACTTACCCTGATTATTAAATTCTTGTGTTGTGGGTTTGCATTAAAAAAACACATAAGTGAGCTGGGTTTGCAGTTAGAGAAATTTTACAAAGGTCAAAGTTAACTAAACTTAGCATATTGTGTCAAGGCATCTGCTAGGACCTGATTTGATGTGATTAAGCCAATTGTATGAACTGGCACCCAAAACTTAACTTTTTTTCCCCCTGGATACTGAACGTCTGGTTAGGAAGGTCCCAAAAGTTGTGATGATCCGGGGCGTGGCACAACAGCAACCAAGTCACAAAAGTAGGTAAAGTCCCTTTAATGCCTCCAACTTAGCCCCCAATGTCCAGTTATCATCAGCTGGGGAAAAATACTCTCCCAAGAACAGTTTTTAAAGGGAAGAAATTCCTTCCGAAACCAAAGTACATATAGATTATAAATAAAAACCAACACAAACCATGCTACAGCAATTAAGAAGACAGGGCAGGATAAGGAATTGCAGACTTCAAAAGATAACAAAACATACACAGTTGGGAGGACGCCAGAACCCAGATAAGATTTGACAAACAAGGATAATTCATGCTTTGCTTACACCCTTTTTAAATCCTGTTTTTCCAGCTGTAGCTAATGAAGGGAATCAGAGCTCTTTTCTCCTCTGTAACTCCTGTTGCTCCCTTCGCCGTTCCTCCCTGCATGCCCTAGGATGAAGAGGGGGGTGGCCCTGGGACTTCCTCTGAAGGCCCACCCAGACTGTGCCCTTCCCCTGTTTCCTCCACAGCCACCAGAACCACACTGTCACTCCCTGTCAGCTGCTCAATCTCCCCCTCAGAATGAGACTTCAACGGGGGCATGACAAAAGTGCTATTTCTAAAGGCAACTGGACTTCCTTGTTTTCTTTGAAGATGTTTCGCTTCTCATCCAAGAAGTTCAGAATTGGAGAAGCTTCTTGGGTGAGAAGCAAAACATCTTCAAGGAAAAACAAAGAAAGTCCAGCTTTTTTCAGTGACATAACTTCAAACAGTCACTAAAGGAACTGTTGTGAGTTTGAGGACTACCTCTATGCTATTGAGTATCTGCTGTAGGACCATATTTCATAAATGGACATGTTACAGGCAGTCTTCGACTTACAACATTTTGTTTAGTGACCGTTCTAACTTACAACGGTGGTGAAAAAAGGGACTCATGACTGTTTTTCACACTTACGACCATTACAGCCTCCCACCTGATCAAAATTCAGATGCTTAGCAAGTGACTCATACTTACGACCGTTGCCATGTCCCAAGGTCACGTGACTCCCCTTTTGGGACCTTCCGACAAGCCAAATCAATGGGGATGCCGGATTCACTTAACAACTGCATTACCAACTTATCGACTGCGGCGATTCACTTAACGGCAGTGGCAAGAAAAGTTGAAAAATGGGGCGATACTCGCTTAACCAATGTCTCGTTTAACCACAGAAATGTTGGATTTCCTGTTCCTGTTGTATTTCACACTCTCTAACAAGATGGCTTCTGCACAATGATGACTTGTTTAGCATTTACTTAGTCCACACGATGTCGTAAGCCGAGAATGACTTGTACTTTTTTCACCACTGTTGTAATTTTGAATCGGGGTGGGCTGCTGGGGGTTCACAGGGGTTTGGGAGATGTCATGCCCTTGGTAGAGTTGAACTCTGAGGGAGAGGAGGAACATCTGACAGGGGGTGGAAGTGTGGCTCCGGAGGTCATGGAGGAGGCTGGGGAAGGGCAGAGGATGGCTGGGCAGTTAGAGGAAGAACCAGGCCCATCCCCTCTTCATCCTAGGGCATGCAAGGAGAAACGGAAAAGGAAACAACTTGGCTTACGAGAGAGGAAGCGGCCATGATCCCCCTCATTGGTGGCAGCTGGGGAGAATAGTATATAAGAGAGACGATTACAACACAACATTGTCAGAAGCAAAGCGTGTTTTATTTTGGGCTGAAGTTATCTCGGTTGGCGTCCTTCCAACAGACTGTGCCTTGTTATGTCCTTGAAGTTGGTAATTACTTATCCTGGTCTGATGTGGAAATTCCTTCATTGTAGTTTGTTTTAGTTTTTTATTTCACCTCTGTCTGCTCATTAAGTTCGGACTGTATTGCTTTCTTTTAAAGACTCTTTTTGAATACGTTTTATCTCCAATTGAGAATTATTGAACAGTGAGGCCAAATTGGAAGTATTAAAAGACATTTATTTACGCTTTGGATTTTGTTACATTTGTGTTACACTCCAGGTCATCACACCCTAAGTAAGATTCTGTGCAGTTCGGAGAACCCCCAAATCCCACTCCTGGCTGGCCCCACCTGTTCCGGGAGTCCCCAGGCAGTCCATTTTGGATGCAGGTAAGTGCAGGACACGCGTGGAGATTCAAGGAGAGCGAGAAACGGGCCTCCCGGAAGTTCAGGAAGACCAAAAATGGGCCTGTTTCCAGCTCCCAGAGAGCCTCTGGAGCCCGGGAAGGCTGTTTTTGCGCTCCCGGAGGCTCGAGCCTGGGGAGGACAAAAACATCTCCTCTCCGCCATGATGCAGGAGGCTGACTAGGCCACACCCACCATGCCCATGCCCACCCAGCAACCGGGCAGAAAACCTGTTGCTAAAGTTTTTGAAGCCCACCCCTGCTTTGAATGCTTACTAAATGACTGGTTGTAAGTCGAGAACTAGCTGGAATTGGGAGAGGGGCTATCTGAATGGAATAAAGAAATGAATAAATTAAATTTATGTAACTGTGGCTTGAAGAAATTATTCAGAGCAAGGAAGAGAGTCAAAGAAACAATTCTCACCACGATGGGCCTGAAAGGAGGGTCAATCTCTTTTCTTTCCAAAGCTTCCCAAGTGATTTCCTGAAAGAAGGCGTGCTGTCGAATATTCCCTCTGGCTCCCAGACGCCTCTCTGGCTCTCTAACGAAAAGCTAGAAATAGAAAGTCCGAAGCGTTAAGAAAATTGATAAAATTGTCAGTGAAACATGTGCTCCCTCACTAGCACGTGGCTTTAAAGGACGAGAAAACGGTCTCTTTAGATCTTGAGGTTAAAGAATTTAGGTGGTCCTCAACTTATGAACATAATGAAACCTGCTCATCATGGTCGTAAGGGGTGATCGTTGTAAAAATAAGCCAGTCAGGAGCTCAATCTCATTGTATGACCTTTTTTTTAAAAAAAAATGGTGGTTGTTAACCCAATCCCACAGTGTCAGAGTGTTTGCAGCATGACTACTATTATGATACAACCCAGGAGCAAAACATAGCACACAGAGGCCTTGTCTTTTAACAGTGGTTACAAGACTACTATATACATGCATACACATGTTAGGCAAATACCAGGCAATCAATCAATCTTCAATTCTACATGGAGAATTACAATGGAGATAGAACACGAGGAGAGAGAGAGATGCTCTCACATGGCCTCCCTTATATAGACAGTTTCTTAAAGTGGCAGTACCCAGCTGACTCATCCTCAGTTCATCATCTTGGCTTACAGCTTTGCAGCAGCTGGTGAGCTATTACATCTTCATTACCTTAACACACAGTGGTTAAAACAGGGCATCGTTTCCCCAAAAACTGGAAGTACAGTTGTACTCAACTGACAACTTACTACCACAATCAAGCCCAACATTTCCATTGTGAAGCAGGGCATTAGTTAAGTGAGTTTTGCCCCATTTTATAATCTTTCTTGCCCTAGTTGTTAAGTCAATTGCTGCAGTTTGTCCTTTTAACCACTCCTCCCAGCTGCAGCCCATGAAGGGGATCAGGGCCCCTTCCTCCCCCATAGACCATGCCACTCACGTTTCTCTCTTATCCGGTCCTCCCTGCGTGCCCTAGGATGTAGAAGGGGTGGGCCTGGATCTTCCTCTGAATGCCCATCTGGCCTGTGACCTTCCCTAATTTCCTCCACAACCACAGGAGCCACACTCCCACTCCCTGTCAGCTGTTCCATCTCTCCCTCGGAGTCAGACTCCAACAGGGGCATGACACCCCTATTCTGGTATAATGGAATCTCCCAACCTTACCTTTACTAAGAGGTCCCTTGCAATCTTGTCAAGCCAGCGGGGGTAGAATGGGCTGTCCATGCGGATGGACTGGAAGAGCATTTCTTCATCCTGGCCATGGAAGGGAGATTGGCCAATCAGCATCTCATACAGAAGGACCCCGAAGGACCACCAATCAACAGCCATGTTGTATTTCTGCCCAAGAAGAATCTGCCATGGGAAAAAGAAGGGAGAGTTGAAAAAAAAAAGAAAGAAAGAAAGAAAAAGGAAGCTTAAAGAAGGACAGCACACACTTTAATACAGGTAGTACTTGACATACGGCCACAATTGGGCTCAGTGTTTCTGCTGCTGCTAAGCAAGACAGTTGCTCACTGAATTTTGTCCCCTTTTTAGGACCTTTCTTGCCACCGTTGTTAAGTGAATAATCCCTGCAGTTCTTAAGTTAGTGACGTGGCTGTGAAATGGATTTGAAGTGAACTGTTGTGATTTCACTTAACAACGGTGGCCAGACAGGTCCTAAAATGGAGCAAAATTCATTTAACCACAGTTGTGCTTAGCAACAGACATTTTAATTGTCATAAGTTGAGGACTACCTGTATAGACTGCAATGCTGGACTTAACAATGGTGATGATAGAACATCTACAGGACTCCAACCATTCCCCTTCTCCAATTTGTCCAAATCTTGCAAGCGTCAACTCGTAAAATATTCCTATGCCTGTTTTAGTAGTTGCTATAGGGAACGGGGGGGGGGGGGGGTTGGAGGAAGGAAATCTGGAAGAGCAGTTGAAAGCGAAAGTACTTTCCAACTCTTATCTTTAAAACATTGTAACTAAAATACCAGAGTTTTTGCCCGCGAATATATTTAATTGGAGAACGGGAATGATGACACCCAGCCTGTGAACGTGCTCAGTTGGAGAATCTGATTTATGACACACCCAGGTGTGTGTGTGGGGGGGAAACAGAATCACAGGGAACTGTAAATTACATATGCCAGAGTTGGCTTCATACAAGACAGTGCCAGTATGTCGCCTCTAATGAATCCTTTGAAGTTTGTTGAAGTTTGGCTAGAGAATCATGTGTCAGGATTCTGGCAGTTACTCCAATTAAATCATGACCCTCAAGCCACACTCCCAAAACTAAAGAGGATTTATTTGAATTCAACATTCTACGTCTGGCACTAACCTGGGCATAGCCAACTCTGAGATATGTAATTCACTGTCACCCTTGATCCTGCTTTACCCCTCTGGGTGTATCATCCAACAAAAGACGTCCATAGCCAAGAGTCATCAATCATATTCTCCAATTAGATTTTTTTCATGGCAGAAGCTTCAGCCATCTAATCAGTCTTTGAAAAAAGTATGAATGAAATGTATTTTCGATTCCACACTGTTGCCCCTTCTTTCGGTTGTCAACTATAAAACGTGTATACAAAATGTTTTTTGAGTTGACATTCGGCTCCCCTCACTTCTTGAAGGTGACTCGTACAACACACCCCAAATCAATTTGATTGCAGATATGGAAGCTTATGCTCACGAAACACCCCCAGGCTCGGTTGACATCATGATTTAATTAGAGCGATTGCTGGAATCTTGACAGCAAGTTTTTCAGGTGGGAACAATGAAATTTCGCAGGGTCTCATGAAAGAATTCTGAACCCAGCAAGATGGTAATAAACATCTTCTGAGATTTCAGTAACATCAATCAAAGCAAATCGCCCAAATGTTATAGGATTCTCAAACTCCTTTTTCTTCCCGATTCTTTCTGAAACTCTGATTCTGATTTATGACCAGAATAAATTTAACAGAACCAAAAAAATATCAGAGTTGGAAGGGACCTTGGAGGTCTTCTAGTCCAATCCCCTGCTCAAGCTGGAGACCCTATACTATTCTAGACAAATTGTTGTCCAATCTCTTCTTAAAAACTTCCGGTGATGGAGTTCCCACAACTTCTGCAAACATGTCATTCCACTGATTCATTGTTCTAACTGTCAGGAAATTCCTCCTTAGTTCTAGGTTGCTTCCATCTATTGTTTCTTGTCTTGCCTTTATTAGATGCTTTGGAAAATAGGTTGACTCCCTGTACTGTATGACAGTCCCTCAAATATTGGAACTCTGTATTGTGACACCCTGGGTCTTCTCTTCACTAGATTAGACATATCCAATTCCTACAAGTCAACGACTACTTCAGCTTCAACCAAAACAATACAACAGCACACAACAGATACAAACTGAAGGTAAACTGCTCCAAACTCAATTGCAGAAAGTACGACTTCAGCAACAGAGTGGTCAATGCCTGGAATGCACTATCTGACTCTGTTGTTACATCCTCTAACCCTCCCACTCCTTTAACCTTAAACTATCCACTATTGACCTCACCCTACTCCTAAAAGGTCTGTAAGGAGCGTGCATAACTGCACCATCATGCCTACCATCCCTGACCTATTGCCCCGATGTATTCATACCTATTTCCTGTATCCTTATTCATGTTTATACTTATACCTAGTATCTTGTAAGCAATTGACAAATCAAATCAAATCAAATCAATCAAACAAACAAACAAATAGATAAATAAATAATTCCAGCAACCGTTCCTTATATGCTTTTTTTAATTTTGGACAAACTAAGGCCCACCTACCTCAGGGGCAATATAATCGGGAGTCCCACAGAAGGTGCTTGTTTTAGCGTCCCCTACCATGTTCTCTTTGCACATTCCAAAGTCAGCAATCTTGATGTGGCCTTCTTTGTCAAGGAGAACATTATCAAGCTTGAGGTCTCTGAAAGAGGATGAAGGGTTAGACTTGTTCCTTCAAAAGTCCCTTTTTGGGGAGTAACTTTAGTAGTCTTCTCTAGTCCCCCAATCCATTGCAGCTAGCCACTCCCTGCTCCTAAAATCTAATTATTTATTTAATTTATATCCCACCTATATTAATTTCTTTTGTAAGTAGAGTGGTACCTCAGTACTCATTATTAATGCTTCCAGGACAGAGGTGGTATTCAGCAGGTTCTGACCAGTTCTGGAGAACCGGTAGCGGAAATTTTGAGTAGTTCGGAGAACTGGCAAATCCCACCTCTAACTGGCCCCGCCCCATCTATTCTCTGCCTCCCAAGTCCCAGCTGATTGGCTGGGTCTTCTTTGGTTTCCCTGCACAGGAGAACGGAGCTGGAAAGCAGGTTAGTAGGGTGGGGAGGGAATGGAGTTTTTACAGTATCCTTCCCCTGCCACGCCCACCAAGCCATGACCACAGAACCAGTAGTAAATTTTTTTGAATCCCTCCACTGTTCTGGGAAGCACAATGAATATCAAAAACAATGAATATCAAACAAATTTTTCCCATTAGGAATCATGTAGGGAATCACAAGGCAGCCAACACCGACAAGTTGTAGCTTGTGTGTGTTGAATACTAAACAAACGTTGAGTACCTGGATAAAATTTTTGCGTCAAAATTCACTGAGTACCACATTTGATGAGTTCAAAGCAGTTGAGTACCAAGGTACCGCTATAACTCAAAGCAGCAAATGTACAGAATGCAGGTAATCCTCAATTTACAACCATTCATGTTGTGAAATTGGAAGTTGCTGGGAAAAGTGTCTTATGACTATTTTTCACACTTACAAATGTTGCAGCATTTCCCCCCCCCCCAATGATCACCTGATCAGAATTTTAACAACAAGAATCTGCACAGAACCCTCACAGTTTGCAGTTCTCTAGCACTCTAATCTTTTATTTGGGAGTAGCAAAAATTCAGGATTAAAAAAATAATAATCCCTACCTGTATATGATGCCTTTGGAATGAAGGAACTGCAGCCCACAAATAATTTCAGCAGCATAGAACCTATAAAATGTGGAGACATTTCTTTTATCACAATAAGAACCAAAATAGAATCCTGTCGGCTGGCTCAGATGATACGAACAATGATATTTCATTACAATTATTAATAATAAGGTTTGTTATCGTTTCTATTTGTATAGAATAGAATAGAATAGAATAGAATAGAATAGAATAGAATAGAATAGAATAGAATTCTTTATCGGCCAAGTGTGATTGGACATATAAGGAATTTGTCTGGGTGCAAATGCTCTCAGTATACATAAAAGAAAAGATACATTCGTCAAGAGACAAGAATCATCAGGTACAACACTTAATGATAGTCATAGGGTACAATAAGCAATCAAATCAGACTAGGAAACAGTCAATATAAATCATAAGAATATAAGCGACAAAGTTGCAGTCATACAGTCACAAGTGGGAGGGGATGGGTGATAAGGAGTGATGAGAAGATTAATAGTAATAGTAGTGCAGACTTTGTAAATAGTTGGATAGTGTTGAGGGAATTATTTGTTTAGCAGAGTGATTTGGTATTTGGGGAAAAATTGTCCTTGTGTCTAGTTGTTCTGGTGTGCAGTGCTCTATAGTGTCATTTTGAGGGTAGGAGTTGAAACAGTTTATGTCCGGGATATGAGGGGTCTGTAAATATTTTCACAGCCTCTTTTTGACTCGTGCAGGATAAGGTCCTTGATGGAAGGCAGGTTGGTAGCCATTGTTTTTTCTGCAGTCCTAATTATCCTCTGAAGCCTGTGTCTGTCTTGTTGGGTTGCAGAACCAAACCAGACGGTTATAGAGGTGCAGATGATAGACTCAATAATTCCGCTGTAGAACTGGATCAGCAGCTCTTGGGCAATTTGAGCTTTTTGAGTTGGTGCAGAAAGAACATTCTTTGTTGTGCTTTTTTGATGGCGGTTTTGATGCTCGGTGTCCATTTTAGGTCTTGTGATGTGATAGAACCTAGAAATTTGAAGCTCTCTACTGTTGATACTGTGTTGCCTAGTATTGTAAGAGGTGGTAGTATGGGACTCAATCTAATAATGAAAGCACAGAATAGAAATGAGGTTCTGAAAGTGTAATTAGGAAAAGATTGGATTGTGCAGAGATGGATAGATTGAAAATAAAAGGTAAAGGAGATACAGAGTATTACTTGACATGGAATAGGTTTTATCAACGGTTAGCGATAAGAAGTAGAAATTAGATGAAGAAAGAGCAGTGTTATGTTTAAGTTAAACGTGAACATTGTTTATAACTCTACGTATGCTAATATAATCAATAGGATTACAAATAAGCCAACATAATTATAAATAGAATCATTAGAATCATTCTGTTGTACTGCTACTATTGCTATTAGTATATATGCTACTATTTCTTTTTTTCTTCTTTTCTTGTGTAAAATAGGATGCCCGTACAATACACTATATTCAAAATGATTGTGTATAAATAAATAAAAACTTGACTTGAAAAAAAAGAGAAATGAATGAGGTTCGAGTGAAGGATTGTCCCCTGGTAGGTATATCACAAAGTCAAGATGGAGGTTGTGATGACCCGGGGCATGGCACGAAGGCAACACAGTCAGATAAACAATAAGAGTCCCTTTATTATCTCCAACTTTTCCCCCGACGTCCAGGTTACCTTCTGGCTGGAGAAAAATTCTCCCAGGAACAGCCTTGGACTGCAGAAAATTAAGTCCAAAACATGAGCAACACAAACTGTAACTTAAAGTCCAAACAATCCAAACTGAAATAATTAATTTGGTAGGGCAGGAGCAAGAATTTCAGATTTGAAGGCAAAACTCACAGAGATGGGAAGATTCCAGGAACACAGATAAGCCACGACAACACAGGATAAAGTCACATTTGCTCCCAGCAGCCTGCCACACGCAGCCTGCCTTTCTTATCAACTTTCTTCTCAGGTGTGGCTTATGAAGGGAATCAGGGCCCTTTCCTCCCCGTAAGCCACACAACCCACGTTGCTCTCTTCTCTGTTCCTCCCTGTGTGCCCTACGATGAAGAGGGGGTGGGCCTGGGTCTTCCTTTGAACTCCCTCTCCCTTGTTCTATCTCTCCCCTGCTCTGGCCAGCTGGACTTTGCCCTTTCCCAGTTTCCTCCACAGCTAATGGAGCCACACTCCCATTCCCTGTCAGCTGTCCAGCTTCCTCCTCAGATTTAGACTCTGACAGGGGCATGACAGAGGTTATGCTTATAGATAACCAGCTTAATGCGCTGTCGGTTTGTTCAGAATTTATTGTGTAATTGATGCTGACTGATTATGTTCCATCAGGTCACTGTTGACTCATTGCAACCACACAGGTAGATTTTTCTCCAAACAGAAGACTGGCAGAACACATCCATGAACGCCGACTGGCAGTCAGATAACAGGACAAAAACTCTTTAATTCCACAACATATGGACAGACTTCACCATGGTTTCAACTGGGAAACTGGAAACATCCAAGACCAAGACCAAGCCAAGTCCAATTCCTGGAAGGCTGGCACCTTGACAAATTGGCCATCAACAGACACATAGACATAAACATTATCTAGATATTATGCAAAAGAGGCAATCAACCAGCCCAAAAAGGAACAAAAAGACCAACATACCTCCTATGATGACCCGGGGCGTGAAACAAAAATAACAAAGTCACAAAAGTAGAATAAATTCCCTTTAATGTCTCCAACTTGGCCCCAATGTCCAATTATCCTCGGCTGGATAACAAACCCTTCCAAAAACAGTCTACGAAGGGGAGAAATGCAGTCCGAACCCAAAGTAAAGATAATTAGAAATTAAAAAAAAACAACACAAACCACACTGAAGTAATTAACACGGCAGACCAGGATGATAAATTGCAGACTTTCAAAGGATAACGCAGCACCCACAGTTGGGAGGATGCCAAAACCCAGATAAGGTTCGACCAAGATAATGCATGCTTTGCTTCCAGCAAGGAGCCATATGCAAACGCCCCACTTATATCCTGTTCTTCCACTGCAACCAATGAAAGGGATCAGGGCCTTCTTCTCTCTCGCAAGCCATGTTGCTCCCTTCTCAGTTCCTCCCTGCGTGCCCTAGGATGAAGAGGAGATGGCCCTGGGTCTTCCTCTGAATGCCCAGCCCAACTATGCCCTTCCCCCGTTTCCTCCACAGCCCCCGGAACCACACTCCCACTCCCTGTCAGCTCCTCAATCTCCCCCTCAGAATCAGACTCCAACAAGGGAATGACATCTCCCTACTAGCAATCAGTATTCAGATGAGCATTGATTAACTCCAAGATTAACATCAGACTAACAATCAAGTAAACTATACCCCAATCAAGAAACAATAAACAACCAAAGAAACCCCAAAACCATTCCAACCAAAACTTATAGGACAAGCCACTAGAATATAAATTGAAAGTAAACCTCCCTCCATGCTAGCACTGATGATGTTACTTAGTTGGGTCATGAAATGTCTTAAAGAAGACAACCAAGTCTTGGCTGTACACCGCCCCGAGTCCCATTTTGGGAGAGGGGGCGTTATAAAAATTTAATAAATAAATAAATAAATAAATAAACCAAGCACAGAGAGCACCAAGGACCCCACAGTTCAACCCTGAGCTACAAATACTCTCCTCTATTGATAGAAGAGTTTGACAAAACCAGGCCCAGCTCACCTTGCTCGGTCCATTTCAAATTTGTGGCAGTTCTGAATATGGAACATCAGGTCTCCTCCGTTGAGGTATTCCATTACAAAGAAGAGATTCTCCTAGCAAGGGAAAGAATGACCTTTAGTATCTGGGCAAAAGCTCTAGAGATAGTCTTAAAGTTACCAGATTATTTGGGATGGCAACCTATCATCCAACATATCTGGAACAGATATTCCTTTAGTACAGGGGTGGGATTCAACTGGTGTTACTACCAGTTTGGTGATTGGCTGGGTCTTCTTTGGTTGCCCTGCACAGGAGAACGGAGCTGGAAAGCAGGTTAGTGGGGTGGGGAGGGAATGGGGATTTTGCAGTATCCTTCCCCTGCCACGCCCACTGAGCCACGCCCACAGAACCAGTAGTAAATTGTTTTGAATCTCACCACTGCCAGGGACTATCCTTGTGGCCTCCTTTTAGTGCCAAAATTAAACCCCAAATCTGCCTACATGACCTACAATTGTTGCATTTGGGAACTTGCTGTGCTCAATTCATGTAAAACATGGGTTAGTTTTCTTGGCACTTGGCCCATATTGCATGAGTTCAGACCGTTTAGTGAACTGCGAATTGTGCAAACACAGAAAATGAGTGAATTCAGCAATTTGACTTAAATTAAGCATCTTTTGAGAGCCAGTTTGGTGAAGTGGTTAAGACACGAGGCTAAAACTGGGAGATTGTGAATTTTAGTTATGCACAAAGCCAGCTGGGGGAACCTTGGGCCAGTCACCTTATCAGAGCTGAAGAAACTTCTTGGATGAGAAGCAAAACGTCTTCCAAGAAAAAAACAAGGAAGTCCAGTTGCCTCTTGAAAAAAAAAGCCCTTTTGGGACAACCACGAACTGGAGGACTGAGAATCTCCATAGACATGAAGCAATGGAAAACCGTTTCTGAAAATTTTTAGCAAGGAAACTGCAGGGATTTTTCCGGGCCGCCCGCGAGAATCGGACACAATTGAACAGAAGACACAAAGAGTCGACAACGCCACGTTACGCAAGCAGAGAATATGCCAAAACTGCAAAGCAAGCCTTATTTCTCTGACAAAGTGTTTGACGGATTAATGTATCCATTTAACCTTAGTTTGGAAAGTACAGAAGACGTGGGTGAGAAATGGATGCTCCCAAGCCAGCGAGAGAACACGCTTCTCCACCATGGTACACTCCACATCATCGTCCATCAGAACCACCTCCTTCTTCAGGGCTTTCATGGCGAAAAACTGGTTTGTGGTTTTGAGCTCGACAAGGAAAACCTGGAGCAAAAAAAAAAATATCACCAAGGAGCAGGTTAGATGAGCAAAGCCATCAACGTCGGAAGATAATTCACACATACGGGCCTGAGGGCTTTGCATGAGTTTGCAATCAGTTGTGGATCTGTACGGACCCCTGACTGTCAGGGCTCCGATAATACACTCCCATTCAAATCAGAAGTCTCTAGCCGCATCTCTCAGAGTTGATTAAATCAAAAAAATTGATTTAATAGGAGTGACCATGTCAGTGTTACCTGGGTGCAGCCGACTCTAAGACACATCATTCATTTCACCCTTGACCCTGGTCTTTCCCTCACCCTGTGGATATATATTCTCCAATGGGACACCTCCATAGCCAAGAGTCATCAATCGTGCTCTCCAGTAATAACCTTGCGTGCCAATAGCTTTGGCTGCCTAGCAATTATCTGAAGCATTTAAGGAATGCCCTACTTTCCCCACTCCCTTTCAACTGGCAACTAAAAAGATCAAAGAAGCATTTTTTAGTTGACCGACCGTTCATTTTAGTAAGCGTTCAAAATTACAACGGCACTGAGAATAGTGACTTACTATCTTTTTTCACATGACCGTTGAAGCACCACCACCCCGGGCATGTGATCAGGATTCAGATGCTTGACAACAGACTGGTATTTATGATGATTGCAGTGTCCCAGGGTCATGTGATCATCTTTTGCGGCCTGTTGACCGCCAGCCCCTCCGGCAGCCGAATCAGAGGAAGAGACGGCATGGGAGTCAGGGTCAACATCAAGGCAAGAGCTCCAGGGGGGAGAGGGAATGGAGCTGTCAGAGACAGAGGTGGAGCCTGGGCCGTCCATCAATCCCCAAATGCAGAGTCAACAGCCCCCAGGTCCAGAGATGGCTGATGAGGAAGAGGAGGAACAGCTGGGTCCAGTGCCTGATGCGTAGATGCGCAGAAGGCAGAGGAGAGGAGAGTAGTGGAAATCTATGGGCCGGTCTTTGGGACAGAAGAACCACTGCTGCTAGTTAAGCCCCATCCTAGCTCTGGGAATAAAAGGCAGGGGGCGGAGACGAATAGATGTAGCAGACAATGATTGGTCTCCCTGTCAATCAGCCACTGATAGTCCGAACTTCTGAATCCTGTCTGGAACTGTATCAAAATTCTTTCTTGGAATGTGCAGTGCTGAGAGTCGGGCGCTCCTTTGGTGTGTGTGTGTATGTGTGTGTGTGTGTGTGTGTGTGTCCGCTGCTGGAAAAAGAGCAAGTGTACCTTCCAGGTCTTCTGTTACAAGTGTGGTGACAGAGAGAGAGAGATTCTTTGCTGGGGTTGCTGGTACTCCTAATAAAGGAACGTTTAGTTAAAAAAAACAGCGTACTTGTCGTGTTTGGGAGCCGGATCAGAACAGCGACCTTCTGTCAAGCGAAGTCAATGGGGAAGCTAGATTCACTTAACAACTGCAGTGATTCACTTAACAACCTTGGCCAGAAAAGTCATAAAATGGGGCAAAGCTCACGTAACAGCTCTCTCTCTTAGCCACAGAAATGTTGGACTCCATTGTGTTTGTAAGTCGAGGACTATAATTTGTTTAAAATCATACTTCACCTCAACTCTGAGCTAATGAGAGACCTTTCTTCCTGGCTCTTGTTTCAGAGGGTCCTTTCAGTACAGCAGAGGAATGGTGGCTTAGCGGCTCTCCAGCTACCGCTTCATACTAGCATTTCAAGAGCAAAGGAAGGAAATGAGGATCGGGGAGTGGAGAGGACAGAACTATGAAAATGATTACATGCTCCCTGCATAATTTAAAAATCAAGGTTGTTTTGTTTTTTGTTCTCCTCACTATCACCTTACCTTGCCAAAACTTCCTTTCCCCAGTATTCTGTGCAGGTAAAAATCATCGATGGTTAACTTTGGCAATTCTACTTCAACGTCTTTCCTCGGCTCCAGTAGAGAATCAGAAATCGGGATGTCATCTGCTGGGGATTCCCAGGAAATTCCTTGTGGTTCTATAAAAAAAATTGCGGGTACTTGTGTTGAAATATACTCATTTAAAAAAAAAAAAACACACCCTTCATTTCATCCCTCAGGGCAGAATCTGTCATGCCCCTGTCAGAGTCTGAATCCCAGGAAGAAGACGAACAGCTGACAGGGAATGGGAGTGTGACTCCGTTGGCTGTGGAGGAGGCTGGGGAAGGGCAAAGTCCGGCTAGGCAGAGCAGGGAAGAGGTAGAACAAGGGAGAGGGAGTTCAGAGGAAGAACCAGGCTCACCCCCTCTTCGTCCTAGGGCACGCAAGGAGGAATGGAGAAGAGAGCAAAGTGGGTTTATGTGGCTTATGGGGGAGGAAAGGGCCCTGATTCCCTTCATTAGCCACAGCTTGAAAGACAGTTGATAAGAAAGGTAGGCTGCATGTGGCAGGCTGCTGGGAACAAACGTGAGTTTATCTTGTGTTGTCATGGCTTATTTGTGTTCTTGGTGTCTTCCCAATTGTGTGAGTTTTGCTGTGCCTTCAAGTCTGAAATTCTTGCTCTTGCCCTGCCAAACTAATTACCTCATTTTGGCTTGTTTGGACATTAAGTTACAGTTTGTGTTGCTCATGTTTTGGACTTAATTTTCTGCAATCAAAGGTTGTTCCTGGGAGAGTTTTTCTCCAGCCAGAAGGTAACCTGGACATTGGGGGAAAAGTTGGAGATAATAAAGGGACTCTTATTGCTTATTTGACTGTGTTGCCTTTGTGCCAAATCCCGGGTCATCACAGAATCATACAACACGACACTACAGAAGAGATCTCCAAACTTGGTAACTTTAAGAGTTGTGGACTTCAACTCCCAGAATTCCTCAGTCTGTCATGCTGGTTTGCTGGGCATATGTGTATGTGTGATTTAATTAAAGTCAATACCAGTTATATAGGTAGTCCTCAACTTACAACTGTTCATTTAGTGGCTGTTTGAAGTTACAATACTGAAAAAAAGCGACTCATGACCAATTTTTCACACTTACAACTATGGGGAAGCCAGATTCACTTAACAACCATGTTACTAACTTAGGAATGGCAGTGATCCACTTAACCAACGTGGCAACAAAGGTCGTAAAGCAGGGGAAACCTCATTGAACTCATTTTTCACTTAATGACAGAAATGTTGGGCTCAATTGTGGTTGTATGTCGAGGACTATCTGTATAGCCCAGAGGTAAGGAAAAATTCTGCTAGCAGGAAAACATATTAATAAAATGAAATAATACCTTTTCTGCCTGTTGGGGGCACAGAAGGGCTGAGCGGTTCCTCTTTCATACAGGAAATTTCAACTGGTCCTTCTCGTAAAATCTGCTCTGAATCACGCAGACTTCGGGCCTGAATCAACACAGAACATATAAGGGTGAAAAAAAGACTTCCGGTC
Organism: Bungarus multicinctus; assembly: GCA_023653725.1. Classification (NCBI taxonomy): domain Eukaryota; kingdom Metazoa; phylum Chordata; class Lepidosauria; order Squamata; family Elapidae; genus Bungarus; species Bungarus multicinctus. The sequence goes on along the minus strand of CM042848.1, from coordinate 77,504,576 downwards.
TGACGTCGCTGCATTATCGGCTCAAGAGAACGGGGCTACGCATCCCCATGTTGAATCCTCGTCGTTGGAAGCTCCCCCACCAAGGAGCTAAAGTCACCCTGTAGGAATATTGAAATATCTAAAAATATAGAATAGAATCTGGGGACGCGGTGGCTCAGTGGCTAAGACGCTTAGCTTGTCAATCAGAAAGGTCGGCAGGTCGCGGCGGTTCAAATCCCTAGCACCACTTTGTTGCTTGTTTGTTCTTCTTCCTCTGCTAGAGGAATTTGTTATCTGGAGGATCATGTCAACCACGGACAACTCATAGTGACTTTTAACGAATATATTCTCTATTCGTTTCCCCCATCCATCTTTCTTTACAAAGACAACCGTAAGGATGTCCCGCTTACTCACTTGTTGACTGCTCTCAATCAGCGCCAATGCTTCGGCCATGAGCTTCTGGTTCACGCCGCAAAGATTCGCCACTTTGGTCTGGCACTTGTGATGGACGTTCATTGCGCAGGCTGCAAGGCAGAGACCAAGTCACCAGTCAGACCTCCAGCTTCAAAACTGCTTGTGAGACATGTGTGGTATTCTTTTGCCCCAAACTGAAATGATTGCTTTTATTGCTTTGATTTTCCCCCCTAACATTTTATTGCTAAATGGTTCACCGCCTTGATAGGACATAAACAGCAAATATTGGATCGAGAGATACAGATACAAATTAACAGAGTTGGAAGGGACCTTGTAGGTCATCTAGTCCAACACCCCCCCCCCCAAGCAGGACACAGAGAGGGGAAAAGGAGATGGGGAGGGAAACAGGCTCCTAAGATAGTCCTAGACTTACAACAGTTTGTTTAGGGATCAAAGTTATAATAGCACTGAAAAAAAAGGACTTGTGGTCATTTTTCACACTTAACGACAGTTGCAGCATCCCAGTCACATGTTCAAAATTCGCACGCTTGGCAACTGGCACGTACTTATGACGGTTGCACAGTTCCGGGGGCCTGTGATCCCTCTTTGGTGATGAGTAAAATCGATGGGAAAGCCAGAATCACTTAACAGCCATGTTACTCATTGAACAACTGCCCCCGATTTAAAAGTAATTTAATAACTGTAGCAAGAAAGGTCGTAAAATGGGGTGAAACTGACTTAACCAACGTCTCATTTATCAACTGAAATTTTGGAAATTGTGGTCATACATCGAGGACTATCTATAGTGGGGCTGAAATGTCATGCTGTAGATCCCCCACTTATTGTTGTGCTGCGTCAGAGCCTGAATCTGTGGGGGAGGACGAGCCAGAGCTGGGGCCGACAGAGATTGAGAGGGCAGCTTCACTGGCTTCGGAGGAATATGGGGAAGAGCAGGACAAGGCAGCCCAGGGCCCCTCAGGATTGGGACAGATTGCTAGCAGGGAGGAATGGGGGAGGGGCAGGATGACTGAGAGAGGCCAAGCAGTGGAAATGAGGAGCAACGGCGCTCAGGCGATGAGCAAGGACTGCCCCCTCCTGATCCCTGAGCATGGAGAGTGGAGAGAAAGTGAGAACACCCCTCCCCACCCCACCCCACTAACCAGCTTTCCAGCTCCGTTCTCCTGTGTAGGACAACCAAAGAAGACCCAGCCAATCATCTGGGACTCGATGGGAGGCAGAGAATAGATGGGGGCAGGGGCAGTCAGAGGTGGTGTTTGCTGGTTCTACAAACTACTCAAAGTTTCTTCTACCGGTTCTCCAGAACTGGTCAGAACCTGCTGAATACCACCTCCCTCTTGTCCTGGGTCATCAGATCAAAGCACCAGCGATCCCAACTCACCATCACATTTTAAGCCCTGCCGTGCCAGGCCCCAGAGCAGTGTTCCACAATGGTCACAGAAGGTGGGGCTTTTATAATTGTACACCTTGAAGCGATGGGGCATGTCGATCTTAAACCTTTCTTTGTGGAACTGGAAGAAAAAGAAGGGATAATGTGGTTTAACAGATCCCCGTATCTTTGACCTGGTAACTGTGATTCTACCTTGTTGTATATATACATATAATAATTTATATTTGCACGCTGCCCAACTTTTGATGATTCTGGGACACTCACAACAACCAAAGAAATGACAATATCATCAATAAAACATAAATGTTCAAGTAGGTGCATTCACACAATACGCTAATCTTAGTTAGTGTTGGGTTTGTATCAGTGGTGGGATTCAAATTTTTTTACTATCAGTTCTGTGGGCATGGCTTGGTGGGCATGGCAGAGGAAGGATACTGTAAAATCTCCAGTCAGAAGTGATATTTGCCAGTTCTCTGAACTACTCAAAATTTCTGCTACCGGTTCTCCAGAACTGGTCAGAACCTGCTGTATACCACCTCTGATTTATATGATTTATAGATAGTCCTTGACTTAAAGCCACTTGTTTAGTGACTGTTTGAAGTTACAACAGCAGTGAAAAAAGTGGCTTTGAACTGTATTTCACGCTTACGACCGCCGCAACATGGTCACGTGATTGAAATTCAGGCACTTGACAATTGGTTCATATTTATGACGGTTGCAGTGTCCCTGGGGAGGTCATGTGATCCCCTTTTGCGACCATTTGACAAGCAAAGTCAATGGGGAAGCCAAATTCACTTAACAAATTCACTAAACTTAACAATTGCAGGGATTCACTGAACAATTGTGGCAAGAAAGGATGTAAAAGGGGGCAAAATTCACTTAACAAAGGTCTTGCTTAGCAACAATTTCCGGACTCGATTTGTGGTCGTAAGTCAAAGACGAGGGGTTTACAGGTAAATAATTACTGTTGTGGTTATTCTCGTTTTAACATTTTTATTGAGTTATAAAATAGTATAAGATACAAAATACAAAAGTCAATAGGAAAATGGTGGGGAGTAAGAGGGGGAAGAGAAGTGAGGAAGAAAATGTATCCTTACGATTTATATTGATTGTTTCCTAGTATGATTTGATTGTTGATTGTACCCTATGACTATCATTAAGTGTTGTACCTTATGATTTTTGATTCTTAATGAATGTATCTTTTCTTTATGTATACTGAGAGTATTTACACCAAGACAAATTCCTTGTGTGTCCAATCACGCTTGACCAATAAAGTATTCTACCTATTCTATTCTACAAAGAAATTGACTTCCAACTCTCCCTGTTTGCAGTAAAATAGGGCATTAACACCACAACTTTTACATTTTTTCATAATAATATGAGCAAGCCATTTCTATAAAGATCTATCAATCTCAGGGGTGGGCTGATACCGGTTCACACCGGTTTGGCTGAACCGGTTAATTTTATGGCCATTTTGGTGAACCGGCAAATCCCAATCCTGGCTGGCTCCTACCAGCCCACCACGCCCCTCCCAGGAGTCCCCACACGGCCCATTTTGGATCTCAGGTAAGTGCAGGATCTGTGTGGAGGCTCAGGGAGGGAGAAAAATGGGCCTCCTGGAAGTTCCGGAAGGCCTGAAACGGGCCTGTTTCCAACCTCCAGAGAGACTCTGGAGCCTGGGGAGGGAAAAAAAGCATCCTGAAGGCTTGAGGAGCCAGGGAGGGTGAAAACAGCCCCCCGTGGCCCGTTTTCACTCCCAGGGTGGTGCAGGAGGCCAACTAGGCCACGCCTCATGGCCACGCCCACCCAGCAACCAAGCAGACAACTGGTTGTTAAATTATTTGTTGTTAAATTATTTGAAGCCCACCCCTGATCAACCTAATCGGCAAAATGCAAAATCAGAGTTTCATTCTTTTCCACTTCAAGCATGAAATTCAGAAGCGGTCTCCACGTGGAAATGACAATACTTACAATATTCTTTTCTTTAATCAAAATAGTCCATTTTGCCCATTTCAGAATATCTTTTGTGGTTATTTTCATTGAACTTGCTTCATTTGGTGTGCCAAGACAGACCAAATCAAATCGAGGTTTTCATCACCACGTTGAGTGCCTCTGTATTGGGTAACTCTAGCTACCAACTCACAAAAATAACACAACCTCAAACCTACCATAGTTTCTCTACTGTTAATAGCCGATCCGGTACACTTTGCGATGACTTTGTCAATACACTTCTTGTGAATTGCAGCATTGCATTCTGGGAGGGGGGAAGAGAGACCTTTTAACTAAAAAAAGTTTTACAGGTGACCACAATACAAATTATACTCTTTTACACACTACTGGACAGAAATACAGCAATATGGGCAAAAGAAATAATTCAGTTTGGTGCCAATCAGGAGTGGCCACAGATTTTGGATAACAAAAGCCAAGATGCCATCTAAAAAACAGGCAGAGCTTTTGATGGTGCCATCCTGGTCACTATCTTGACTTTTTTGAATGTACCCAGCAGAATCCCTGGGCCTCAAGAGGTAAAGGTTCCCCTCACACATACGTGTTAATTGTTTCAGGCAATAGAAGGCAGTGCTCATCTCTGCTACAAAGCTGAAGACCCAGCGCTGTCCGAAGACGTCTCCATGGTCATGTGGCTGGCATGACTAAATGCCGAAGGCACACGGAATGCTGTTACCTTCCCACCAAAAATGGTCCTTATTTTTCTACTTGCATTTTTACATGCTTTCGAACTGCTAGGTTGGCAGAAGCTGGGACAAGTAACGGGAGCTCACTCTGTTTGCACGGCGCTAGGAATTCAAACTGCCGACCTTTCTGATTGACAAGCTCAGCAGATCCTTTCCTCTTCTTCTGGGAGATATTGATTCAAATCCTCCTTGGAAACCATTTTTCCGAAATAGCAGTAGGTTTCCTTCTAGAGCACTGGGTTGGACTCTCTAAGATCCCATCCAACTTTGTTATTCTGGGTTTTTTTTTTTTTCAAGTTCAGCCTTGCATAAAATTTGCATCTAGAACTCCTGAAGTTCAGAGACCAGACCCGGGCAGCTAAAAAATAAATAGGGAATTTGGTGCATGTGTGTGTTTGTGCGTTTGTGTTTCTCTGTAGGATTCCCAGCCTCTCCAGTCACAGGAGCAACCACTGAGGCTCTGCTAAATTCCACCCACAATTTTCATTTTGATATGATGGAAGGGGAACACGATCCCATCAGCTAAAGGTAATCCTGATATTGAATTAATTAAGGGTGTTGGTTAAATCTAATTTTAAGCAAGGTTTTCTTTTCATTCTTTTTGGGAGCAAAGTTTCCAGCATGTACTCAAATTATGATTGTCAATCTGGAAAAAAGGGGTTGAGTTATTCTAAAATTTGAGATGGTTCAGGTTTCTTTTCTTTTTTTAATAATTTTTATTATGCTTTCCCCACAATTACATGTCTCTTGTACATTCTTAACAACTCTATAACATTGACGTTTTTACTTATATCTACATACATACACACACATATACTTTTAATTCTTATTTCTTTTGTCTAACTAACTATACCACTTATCCCAGACTGTATAATATTCCGATTCCTCCCTATCATGCAGTTCCAATGTAAGTTTAACCATCTCTGCACAGTCCAATACTTTCTTTATTATCATATTTTTGGAAGGGGTACTGTCCAATTTCCAATTTTGTGCATAGATGATTCTTGCCACTGTCACTATATGTACTGTAATATATTTGGGTTTTTTAATTAAATTCTCCTCTAATTATTCCTAATAAAAATATTTTGGGTTTGGGTTCAATTTGAAGACCTATAATTTCCTGTAGCCAATTTTTAATTTTAACCCAATATTTCCCTGCTTTGGGACACAACCACCACATGTGAAAGAAGGTACCATGTTTTTTAGGTTTCTAAGGGCAGAAAATGGCACCTCATAACTTTGTATTTTGACCGATAGGAAATTCAATCATAAAATATTTTCTCCCTTGATTCTGGCTTCATATTCTTGAGACTAATTTTTCTTCCTGAACACCCTGAGAAAAACAGAAAACCTAAAATGTCTATTTTCTTTCTCAGAGACTGAAAATGATTTGGAAACATACTGGATTGTGAGAATGTTGAAAATATGATCAGGATTGTAACACTTTAAAAAATCCCACTTAATTTTTTTTTTAAAAAAACTCCATGCTTTGTTTCCATACAGAAATTGCTGTGATTATTTAATTACTCTTTCGTTCTTAGGCTTTTCAGCAGAGTATCACGAACTATTGCACAGTTATGATAAACATCAACATATAAATATAATATATTGAAAGATCTTACGCCTGCACTGATAACCTTGCTTGTTAAGGCCCCTGTAATACAAAGAAAAAAAAACCAGTATTAATATAAAACAGATTTCAAATCATGTCTGCATTTGAGAAAAATGACTTTTTTAAAAAAATCAGTAAGTGCAGGGATTCGTGTTCAGGTTTATTGAATTTAACTTGTCAAATTAAATTCTAATTATCCATTTAATTATCAAATTTTATTTAGTTTCCTAGTATGATTTGATTGCTTATTTAGTATCCTATGACTATCACTAAGTGTTGTACCTTATGATTCTTGATGAATGCATTTTTTATGTACACTGAGAGCTTATGCACTGAAGACAAATTCCTTCTGTGTCAATCACACTTGGCCAATAAAGAATTCTATTCTATTCTATTCTAAAAAAAATTTAAAAAATTATTCAGAGGATCAAAAGTCCTGTAGCACTTGAAGAAGACAGATTTATCCAAACAGAAAAATAAACAGAATCAAACCCAATTTTGATGGTGCAGTTCAGCTTTCTAAATCTAGTTGGCCTATCAGATTGGTTCAGATTAGGAAACCAAACTGGATTGGATCAAATCTAGATCGAAGAAGGACTCCCAAATGACATGTTTTTGACCGTCAAAGGGAATAAATCTGATTTTTCCGAACTCGAAATTTTGGCCCCTGGAATGTTAACAGCTCTCAATAGGAAGCTGCAGAACTCAATCCCTGATCAACCAAGTGATGCTGTTGAGGTGTCATCTAAAGCTCATTGAGTTTAGGTGGGGGTGACAATGCTTCAATTGAACCCAAATAAAATGAGGTATCTATGGATACATGGTCCTTCCAGGGCTGGAGATTCTCCATCTGCTTCTCGTGGTTCTACTTCCTATAGTAGTAGACATGTTTGACCAATGGATCTTTAACAGCTCTTAAAAAGAAGTTGCATATCTCAATCCCTGGTTAATCTAGCGATGAAGCTCATCTGCCTGGAACTCAACACTGTACATCGCACTTTAACACGATTGAGCGAGTTCAGAGTATTTCTTGAGAAGAGGACTCCACTCCTCCACTCATAATAGAATTCAACTATGCCTCCAGGTTTGAAATTTTGGGCTTGGACAATCTGGAACTTCCCCACCTGCAGTCCGATCTAAGCATGGTGCACAAAATTGTCTGCTACAATGTCTTGCCTGTCAACGACTTCTTCAGCCTTAACCACAATAACACACGGGCAAACAACCGATACAAACTCAAGGTAAACTGCTCCAAACTCGATTGCAGAAAATACGACTTCAGCCACAGAGTCGTCAATGCCTGGAACGTCCTACCTGATTCTGTTGTTACAGCCTCAACCCCTCGCAGCTTCAACCTCAAACTGTCTTACCGTGGACCTCACCCCATTCCTAAGAGGTCCTTAAAGGGGGCGTGCATAAGCGCACCGGCGTGCCTACCATCCCTGTCTTACTGTCCCCGTTTATCTGTATTTACTTCCTTTGTTCATGTGTCTCAGAGTCGGCTACATCCAGGCAGTGCCAGACATGTTAACTCCCAATAAATCCTTCTGAAGTTTTGGAAGTTTGGCTCAAGACTCGTGACTGAATTGGGGCAACTGCCGGAATCCTGACAGTGTGTTTATGTTCATACCTACACGTGTTATCTTGTACATGTTTGACAAACAAATAAAATAAATAAATAAAAAATAAAATGATTTGAGGTCTCATCTTGGGTCTGGGTGGGGATGACAATGCTTCAACTCAGTCCAGATGAGATTAAATGTCTCTGGATGCATGGTTAGGGTTAATGAATCAAAGCAACTCTTTTGAAAAAAATGATCAAAACAGCTCTCTGGACCCGTGGATCATAGTTTCTCTTCGGACCAATCGATCATAACAGCTCTTTTAACCCATGGATCATAGCAGCTCTTTTGGAGTGGTGGCCTAGACGTGGAGTTCTCGCCTCACAATCAGGAGGCTGTGAGTTTGATCCTAGGCAGAGGCAAATATTTCTCTCTCTGGGCACAATGAAAATGCTATCTGCTAAGAAAAACTCCACATTGGCAACAGGAGTAGCATCCGGCCAGTAAGCACTGAGCTCAATTCAGTTGCCCAGACTCCACCCTGCAAGGGATTATGGGGTCATTAAATGGAGATGATGATGATCATAGCCTCTCACAGGGTGGGCCTCCTTGGGGTGCCGCCGGCTGGACGATGCCGGCTGGCGGCCCCGAGGGTGAGGGCCTTCTCTGTGAGACCACCCTCCCTTTGGAATGAGTTACCCCCAGAGATGCAGACTGTCCCTGTCCTGCGAACCTTCCGGCGTGCACTGAAGACCTATCTTTTCCAGCAAGCCGGTCTGGCCTAGTACGATTGGAAGGTTTTAATTTTTGTAATTTTTTACCCCGTTTTTTATTAATTGGTTATATTTTTAAGCTTTCAGCCATTTATTTAATTCATTTTTAATTCTATTTTAAATTTTAAATTTGATACTGTATCGTTTTTAGCTTGGCTGTGCACCACCCCAAGTCCCAAATTGGGAGAGGGGGGGGCGGTATATAAATTAAATAAAATAAATAAATAATAAATAAATAGCCGCTCTTTCGACCCATGGATCATACCAGCTTTTTTGTGCAATGGATCGTAGCATCTCTTTGGACCAATGGATCATAACAGCTCTTTGGATTAATAAATCATAGCAGTTCTTTTGACCAATGGATCATAACAGCTGTTGGACCAATGGACCATAGCAGCTCTCCAGAGGCAGCAACCTCCCATCAGGAAAGAAAATTGCATCCTTCCCTTCACAGACCAAGCCCAAAAGGACCCCCTCGGTCATACCAGACAAATTCGTGGCAAACAGAACAGAACGTGGGCTGAGGAAAGAAAGTGGCTGTAAACTCGTGGCACTTGACATTATGAATCTTCGCTTGTTTGATGGCTCCTCTCCGTTGATGCAGTGAGAAAAACCCCTCCTTTTCACAGTCGATAAACTCTGGATCATCTGAGTAAAAGAGAAAACCAAGAAATTCCGTGGTCAGGCCATGAATGTAAATAACATATATTTAAAACAGTTCGTAAAAGTGTGAAGAAACACCCCAATTGATAAAAATAACCAGGCACACTTCCTAAAATCTTGAGAGCCCCTGTTACTGTCAGAAGAACTTTAGCGGTGCTTATATTATTTCTGGACATCACCAAAAATGTGTCTGATGGGGGAGAGATTATACTTTTTTTGATCTCCCCATAAATAAAAATTCCCGCTTGCGAAAAACACTAGCACGTTGAGAAGAAGGGAGTTTGTTTAGATTGGGGCTTTCTGAGCCAAATATCTTCCTGTAGGGAGCATTAAATACAATCTCCATAATCTAAAATACTGATTTCCTGAAGCAGAAAAAAAATAAATGTTGCCAGATAACAATTCCCATCATCCCGAACTGATTTTGCTGAGGCTGATGGGCATTACAACTTAGACCTAAGGAGAAATTTCCTGACAGTTAGTCAGTGGAACAACTTGCCTCCAGAGATTGTGAATGCTCCAACACTGGGAGTTTTTAAAAAGAGATTGGACAGCCATTTGTCTGAAGTGGTATAGAGTTTCCTGCCTAAGCAGGGGGTTGGATTAGAAGACCTCCAAGGTCCCTTCCAACTCTGTTATTCTATTTCTATTGCTAAAGTCAGCAGTTCCCAAACTAGGGCAGTGTTTTCCAAATCTTGGCAGCTTGCTGGCTGGGGAATACTGGGATTTGAAGTCCAGCCATCTTAAAACTGACAAGATTTGGGAAGCACTAAATGACGGTTTCTTTCTGTTTTCTTGTTGGGTGTCAGCAGAGAATCATGAGCTAGGAAGACACTGTTTTCTAGACCAGTGGTTGCCAACCAATGGGCTATGGCCCACTGGTGAGCAGTGAGAAAATTTTAGTGGGCTGCAGAGAAACCTCACCCCCAGAGCAAACCCCACCCCAAAGCAATTAATTCAGGCTGCACAGAAACATAAGGCTGCGCCGCCCACATTGCCTGCAGGAACCCTCCCTGCCCATTCACTCCTTACCCGGCAAACTTGCCTGCTAAAGTGCTATCTTTCCTTTTTCTGACCATCAGGTGTTCTGCTGTGCTAGGAGATTTAGATTAGCTAGGAAGCAGGAAATGGTTGGATTTCTTGCTTTCTAGCTAGTCTTTAGATCTTCAGCTCTGCTTTTAAGCACAGCCAAACCTCCCTTAAGACTGAAGGTTCTATTATTCAGAATAATAATAATATTATTATTATTATTCAGTGCAGACTCACGGCAAGCAAATTTTATGTGACAGACTGAGCTAGCCAATGGCAGATAGATAGATCACTGAATGATTCTGTGAGCAACTCAATTTGCCTGCCTGCTTTGCCTGATTTTGGGTAAAAGTTGTTCTTTTTTTATAAAAAAAATTCAATATTTACATACTTGGTTTGTTGAGAGTTAATTTTATGAGTTTGCTTGCTAGCAAATTTTATGTGACAGACTGAGCTAGCCAATGGCAGATAGATAGATGTCTGAATGAATCTGTGATTCTGTGAGCAACTCAATCTGCCTGCCTCCTTTGCCTGGTTTTGGATAAAAGTTGCTCTTTTTTAAAAATAAAAAATTCAATATTTATATAAATATTTATAATATTTACATACAAGCCATGCCCAGCCAGTCACATGACCACCAAGCCACAACCACAAATTAGGCCACATCCACAGAACCGGTTAATGGTCCCTGGGATTTAAAATTATGAATTTGGTGGTCCCTGAGGTCCAAAAGGTTGGCAACCCCTGTTCTAGATAACATGCTTAATCCTAAACTCTGCAGGTAGCCCTCCAAATTTCTATTGCTAAGCAAGACAGGCGTTAAGAGAATTTTGTTCCAGTTTACTTTCTTGCCACGGTTGCTAAGTCAATCACTGTTATCATCTCGACATTTTGACCACACACTGCCTCTCCCTCTATGGCTTAATGCGATGGTACAGTCCACGCTGTGAACTTTGCTGCATTCCCACAAACTCCTACATCCCATTTTAGAGTCTATGGAGATTCTCAAATCATCCAGGTCATGGTTGTCCCAAAGGTGCTTTTTTTCCCCTAAGAGGCAACTGGATTTTCTGGTTTTTCTTTGAAGACATTTCGCTTCTCATCCAAGAATCTTCTGCAGCTCTGACAGGATGGTGGGGAATGGAAGGATTGATACTCCTTGCAGACAGCTGGTCATCTGCATTCTTTTTAGAGAGCCGTTGAGGCTGCTTGAAGGTTTATCTGTATCCTCACCATCACCTGAGTCTAAGTCTATGGAGATTCTCAGTCATCCAGCTCATGATTGTCCCAAAGGTGCTTTTTCAAGAGGTAGATGAACTTTGTTTTTCTTTGAAGTGGTGCAAATGGGTGTGGAGCCTTTTTGGAACTGCTGAAAGGATTGTGTTGTAGCAGACTGCAGGTAGGTGATGTCGTATCCCATAGATACCGACAATCCATTTTGAGGCAGGAAATTCACAGCAAATATAGAGGGAGAACTCAAATGAATAAATACTGGCAATGCTTGACTTACAAGAGTTCATTTAGTGACCAAAGTTAAAACAGCACTGAAAAAAGTTGACTTATGACCATTTTTCACACTTTTATGACCGTTGCAGCATCCCCCATAGTCACGTGATCAAAATTTGGATGCCGGGTTACCAGTTCGTATTTATGACGGGGTCCTGCGATGACCTTCTGACAAGCAAAGTCAATGGGGAAGCCAGATTCCCTTAACAACCGTTTGACTAGCTCAATAATTGCAGTGATTCTCTTAACAACAGTGGCAAGAAAGTTGTAAATCAGGCAAAACACACTTCACAACAATCTTGCTTATCCATGGGAATTTTGGGCTCCATTGTGGTCGTAAGTCGAGGATTAGCTATATGTGGAAATAAAATAGGGGGCTGAAAAATAAGCACATGGTTTAGAATTAGCCCTTTGGGTAAAAGAAATTCTTGTGGGGGAAAAAAGGAAACAGAGAAAATAGCTCACATGTTAATTCCTAGCAAAGATATTTTGGAGCACTTAAAACCAGCATTTTCCTTTTTTTCTGCAGCTGTGGTCAATTTTTTTAAAAAATTTCAAAATATTCTTGCTTTAAAGTTGTGTATTTTCAAAGTGTTAGGGTCAGAATTAAACTTTTGGCCAGGGATGGAGTAAAAATCTCTAAAAAGAACACGAGCGGAATTGATACTTGCCAGTACTTTCCAAAAAGTATCTTGCATTCATTAACATCCTTCCTTGGGGTTTTAGTTCCAGCTGTAAAAAGAAGACAGTGAAACAGAATTTGGAAAGGAAATGGGAATGGGAATGCAATCAGAGATTTCTTTTTTTTTTTAATAATGCAGCCAGTCCAGGCTTTGCTATGGAAGTGGAGTTTTATAAATGGACAAAGGATGGGAGGGAAAGAAAGAAGACAGAGAGAAAGAATGAGGAAGTGGGGAAGGAGGAAGAAACAGAAAGAGAAAGAGAAAGAAAAGAGAGCAAGGGAAGAATTGAGGAAGAAAGGAAAGTAGAGGAGAAGAGAAGAGAGGAGAGAGGGAAGGAAGGAAGGAAGGAAGGAAGGAAGGAAGGAAGGAAGGAAGGAAGGAAGGAAGGAAGGAAGGACCAGGGGGAACAATAGAAGGAAAGAAATCAAATGAAAGGAGAAGGAGGGAGGGAAGGAGGGGAGGAGGGGGAGGAGGAGGAAAGAAAGAAAGAAAGAAAGAAAGAAAGAAAGAAAGAAAGAAAGAAAGAAAGAAAGAAAGAAAGAAAGAAAGAAAGAAAGAAAGAGGCAAGGGGAACAATAGAAGGAAAGAAATCAAATGAAAGAAGAAGGAAGGAGGGAAGGAGGAGGTGGAGGAGGAAGAAAGGAAGGAAGGAAAGAAGAGCCGGGGGAACAATAGAAGGACAGAAATCAAATGAAAGAAGAAGGGAGGGAAGGAGGAGGAAAAAGAGGAAAGGAAGGAAGACAAAGAAAGAAAGAAAGAAAGAACCGGGGGGGGAGGGGAATGGTAAGTAAGAAATTAAATAAAAGAAGAAAAAGAAGCAGGGAAGGGAGGAAAGAAGGAAGCGAAAAGGAGGAAGGAGGATGATTGAAGCCCAATACACAAAAGCTTTTAAAAATTAACACTGGCCCAAAGGGTTGAAACTTACCCAAATTTCCATTTTCCCGTTATTTTTCTTGCACTTTTCAGCAACGAGGTTGAGTTCCACGGTGGTCTCTGAGACCATCTCTGCACTCTTGTCCTTCACCACAATGTACATGACGCGGCCCCTGTGGATGTGGGCATCGAACGTGCTGTTCCAAGGAGGATACATTGTCGGCTTCTTCTGGACAAACACGGGGCCTTTCTCTAGGATCGACAATCATTCCTTTTTGTTATACTCACAATGCCTTCAAAAGAGATATTTACAAGACCGCATTCTGCCATTTTCCTCCCACCATCCGGTGCGCTCCCACAGGGAGGGTTTCCTGCGGGTCCCATCGGCATCTATGTGCCAGCTGGTGACCCCGAGGAATAGGGCCTTCTCTGTGGGGGCGTCTGCCCTCTGGAATGGGTTGCCTCCAGAGTTACGTACAGCCACGGACCTGGGGACCTTCAGGCGTGCCTTGAAAACCTGGCTTTTTGACAAGGCCGGCTTGGGCTGATTTTAGATTTGGGGTGTTTTGTTTTTATTAAATTTTAGGGTTTTAGCGTATGGTTTTAAATTTGTTTACAGCCAGGGTTGGGTTTAATTTAGTTTTATTGTTTCACATATTTATTGTTTTAACTGTATGGCTGTGTACCGCTCCGAGTCCTTCGGGAGAGGAACAGTATATAAATTATTATTATTATTATTATTATTATTATTATTATTATTATTATTATTATTATTATTATTATTATTATTATTATTATTATTATTATTATTATTATTAGGGCCTTAGTGGTGCAGGCTGTTAATCATCTAGCACTTAGCTCAATTGCCTGCAATTAGTGCAGGTTCGAATCCCACCAGGCTCAAGGTTGACTCAGCCTTCCATCCTCTCGGGGTAGGTAAATGGAGGACCCAAGATTGTTGGGGGCAATAAGCTGACTTTCTAAAAAATGCCGCTTGGGGGGGCCAAAAAGCCCTAGTAATAAGCAGGCATATACAATGGAATGAAGGCTATTGCCGAGCACTTAGCATGGTGCTCTAAAGACTGTAAGCCGCCCTGAGTCTCCGGAGAAGGGCGGCATATAAATAAATAATTAAAAAAAAAAACATAGGGAACATTACAACCCCACCCCACTCCCAACAAATGGACCTTGACGTGCCTAACATCCAAGAGGTGGGCTGCTACCGGTTTACACCGGTTCGGGTGAACCGGTAGCTAATTTTACAGCCAGTTTGGCAAACCGGCAAATCTCACCTCTGGCTGGCTCTGTCCACCTGCCCCTCCCCTCCCACCAGTCCCCATGCCATCCATTTTGGATTGCAGGTACATGCGGAGGTTCGGAGAAGGTGAAAAATGGGCCTCCCGGAAGTTCCAGAAAAGAGCCTCCGGAGTCCGGGGAGGCCATTTTCGCCCTCCCAGAGGCTTGAGGAAAGCCTCTGGAGCCTGGGGAGGGTGAAAATGACACACCCCTCCTGCAGCCTGTTTTCACTCCCAGGCCAGGGTGCTGCAGGAAGCTGACTAGGCCATGCCCACCCAGCAACCAGGCAGAGAACTGGTTGCTAAATAGAATAGAATAGAATTCTTTTATTGGCCAAGTGTGATTGGACACACACAAGGAATTTGTCTTGGTGCAAATGCTCTCAGTGTACATAAAAGAAAAGAGACATCGTCAAGAGTCAAGAATCATCGGGTACTACATTTAATGATAGTCATAGGGTACAATAAGGAATCAAATCATACTAGGAAACAGTCCATATAAATCGTAAGGATACAAGCGACAAGGTTATTTTTTGAAGCTCATCCCTGCTAACATCCCTCTCTCTTTCTCTGCCTCAGTTTCTCCACTCTCATTTTTTTCTCAGTTTTGCCAAACCTTTTCAGGTGCACATCAGTGGTGATATTCAGTCAGTTCGCACCAGTACAGGCAAACCAGTAGCAAGGATTTGGCGTGGGTCGCCGAACCGATAGTAATTTCTGGCTGGCCATTGGTTGCCACTGGCTCACTTGCCATGCCCACCCAATGCTCACTCACTCCACCTGCCTGATACTCGCCTCTTAGATACCTCTTTTTCCCCCCCTCCCGACAATCAGCTGTTCATATGATCAGCTGTGCTGGGATTCCCCTCACTTGTCTTACTGCTTAACTCAGGAGGATTCCCTGAGGCACAGGAAGGCAAAAAAATGGAGAGAGGGGCACAGTCTCCCTTTCTGTCCATTTTTTGCCTTCCTGAGCCCCAAGAGAGCTTCCTGGGAGCAAAATCGCCCCCCAAGGAGGCTTCCCTGAGGCCCACAAGGCCTCAAAATCGAGACATAGAGGAGTGCTGTGCACCATCTCCAGGCACTGTTTTTTTTTTCTTCCTGAGGCCCAGGGGAGCTTACTTTGAGCAAAAACACCACCCCCAAGAGGCTTGCCTGAGGCCTAGAAGGCCTCCCCAAAATGGGTGGGGGAGGTGGCTGCAAAAAAGCAAAACAAAAAACCACACCCAGCCAGTCACATGGCCACGCCCACCAAGCCAAGCCCACGGAATCGATAGTAAAAAGTTTTGAATCCCACCACTGGTGCACATCAATTGGAGAAAACTTCCAATCACGGGTGGGATGCTACCGGTTCTGCCTGGTTCTAAAGAACCGATAGCTCTGAAGAGCAACAGACACCGAACTGTTCTGTGTCTGTTGCTGTTTGGCCCACCTGCCCGCCCGGACTCTAACCTGTCCTTTATTTCCTGCTTTTTCAAGCCCAGCTGCTTTGTGCGGCACAGCTGCGGTTGAAAAAGCAGGAAAAAAGAGGCTTTTCAAACGCCGCGCACCTGCGCACAGCGCTTTCCAGTGGTCCGGGCGGCACAGCCTAAGGTTACTGTACACACACATGCAAAACGTAATCACCGAACCAATAGTAATGCTGGTTGAATCCCACCCCTGCTTCCAATACAAGGGAGTCCTCGACTTACAACCACAATGGAACTCAAAACTTCCACTGCCAAGCAAGACAGTTGTTAAGCGAGTTCTTCCCCGTTTTATGACCTTTCTTGCCACAGTTGTTAAGTGAATTACTGCAGTTGTTCAGTTAGTAAGTGAATCTGGTTTCCCTGTTAGCTTTGCTTATCCGAAGGTCACAAGAGGGGATCATGTGACCCCAGGAGACCGTCTTAAATATGACTCAGCGTCAGAATTTTGATTCCGTGACCACAGGGATGCTGCCATGGTCATGTGAAAAACAGTCACAAGTTACTTTTTCCAATGCCGCTGTAACTTTGAACGCTCACTAAACAAACTGTTGTAAGTTGAGAACTACCTGTAATTTAGGGCAAATTCATAGACGTTTCTGGACAAAACAAAAACACGCTCAACAAAAATACTTATATTTTGGGGGAAATGTAACCACAATGCACAAATCGTCTCAAATCAGATGAATTAAATCTGGAAAATTCACACAAAATTCTCACACACAAAACATAGAAACCATAAAGTGATTATTCACCTGACCCTAGTTTTGTGGTTACCCCTGTTAATATTTCAGCTGATACCTAAATGCCACAGGATTCTCAAATTTTCTCAGTTCGCTCCTTCATGGGCTGGAGGATGTTATGGAGAATGTGTTTGTGTGAGGGTGTGCACCAGAGTGTGCAAACTGCATTAATTCCCCTGACCTTTCTGTGTGCGACCAAGTGTTTTTCTATATTAACTAGAGTTTATTTTTAGCTCATCAGCCTTCTTGAATTACAATTTAACTGACTGAGCTTTGTAAGGCCATATATTAACAGCATTTTTCCTGTGCAGCATGCAGCAAAGGGCAATGACTTTATCGGCGCGATTGACAGGTTGTCCTTGACTTAACAGCCACGACCAAGCTCAACATTTCTGAGGCTGAACGAGACGGTTGTTAAACGAGTTTGGCTCCATTTTACGACTGTTCTCGCCACGGGGCTTAAGTGAATCCCTGCGGTCGTTAAGATAGCCACGTGGTTGTTAAGTGAAACTGGCTTCCCCGTTGACTTTCCTCATCGGAAGGTCGCAATGGGGATCACACCTGACATGACCTTGGGACAAATGCAACCGTCATAAGTACCTGACAGTTTCCAAGCGTCTGAATTTTGGTCATGTGGCCATGGAGATGCTGAAACGGTTGCAAGTGTGAAAAACAGTCAGAAGTCACTCTTTTCAGTGCCGTTGTAACTTTGAACGGTCACTAAATGGGCGACTGTAAGTCGAGGACTGCCTGTAGAACATTTCTAACATGGACGCCAACGTGTTTTATGTGATTCTCTACTCTAAGCAGGTTTAGTCCCAAAACAGTGGGTTCAGAGCTATGTGTCATCTTCCCTGAGTCTTTGCTGTTACCCAATGCTCCATGTAAACAGCCAGAGCTCAGTACCCTGAATCACAACCCTTGTCCGGGATTATGGTTTTTACAGATCCAGAATAATGTCAGGTTTCCAAGTGATGAAATCCATTCAAAAAGAAAACAGCGAAGCCCATCTTCCATAATAATCCCTTTTCTTTAGAATAGCATCAAATTGGCAAAGTCTGTTGTAATTCTGGATCTGACACAACCCAGAATTACATCACATAATATTGGAAGTTAGAAACAACTTCTAAAAGTCACATTCCCCAATAGAAGTAACTCAACGTTGCCTGGTGTCATCAAACTCCACCTAAAAGTCTCAGCAAGGTCAGCTTTCGTTCCCACGGGAAGAAATACCACCTAGCCTAAACAACTCTCTCTATTTCTACTCCTCCCACCTTAGGAATGTGGCAAGCCTGAAACCTTTCCCTCCAATACCAGCAAAGAGAAAGAAAGAAAAGGAATATATAAAAAGGCTTAATAAAATGGCTACACATATGTCAATTTCGGGCTTGATACTGTGTTTTACATGCAACAAGTGTTTAAAAAGTGGGTGGAGCTTCAAATTCATCATTGTAGACCCCATTTTGACTTTTCTGATCATACCTGTGGGCGCCCCTGATTTTAAGCTTTAAAAGTGTAAAGGTTATATTGCAGGACATGTAATGCCCAGGTTACGAGTGGTCCCTTAGCGAACGTCCAAAGTTACGCGATCAGTGTCCCCTAGCACAGCGGTCAGCGACTGGTGGTCCACGACCCACTGGTGGTCCGTGAGAAAATTTTGGTGGGCCGCAGAGAAATGTCACCCCCAGAGCACCCCCCCAAAGCAATTAATCCAGGCTGAGCACTGCCCACATGGCCCGTGGGAACCCTCCCTGCCCACTCACTCCTTACCTGACAAACTTGCCTGCTAAGTTGCTATTTTTCTTTTTTCTGACCATCAGCTGTTCTGCTGTGCCAGGAAATCATTGGATTTCTTGCTTTCTAGCTAATCTTCAGATCTTCAGCTCTGTTAAGCAGAGCCGAATTTTCCTTAGGACTGAAGCAGTGCAGACTCAGATAGCCAATGGCAGAAACACAGATCTCTAAGTAAATCTGTGATTCTGTGAGCACCTCAATCTGCCTGCCTGCTTTGCCTGATTTTGGGTAAAAGTTACTCTTTTTTAATAAAAGATTCAATATTTATATAAATATTTATAATATTTACATACAAGCCATGC
The DNA here is from genome assembly GCA_023653725.1 of Bungarus multicinctus. NCBI lineage: Eukaryota > Metazoa > Chordata > Lepidosauria > Squamata > Elapidae > Bungarus > Bungarus multicinctus. The sequence goes on along the minus strand of CM042848.1, from coordinate 77,485,781 downwards.
CCAGCCAGTCACATGACCACCAAGCCACATCCACAGAACTGGTTAGTGGTCCCCAGGATTTAAAATTATGAGTTTGGTGGTCTCTGAGGTCCAAAAAGATTGGTGACCCCTGCCTTAGCGTTTCTAAACAAGGCCTGAAACTACGAATCTTGCGGCACCACGGAAGTTGTTCGCCCTTACGAACAACCACAGAGACTCTTTAACATTCATCCGGCATGTTGCTAGCTGAAATGGACCTTTGGATGGGCAGAACCTGCCCCTCAGAAGCCCCATTCGGGCATTCAGGGACCTCCCTAAGCCTGTTGCAGTCTGAAACCAAGCTTCCTGAGGCCAGATCCAGCCCTGGGAAGTTCATTTCAGCCTGTAATGGGCCCAAGAAGGGCCGGAGAGGGCCGAATGGAGCCTTGGAGCCTTGGATCTAGCCCCTGGAAGTGCCATTTCAGCCTGAAATGGGCCACGGGAGGCCTCTGGATGCCTGAATGAGGCTTCTGAGGGGCACATCTGCACATCTGCCCCTCCATTTTGGCCAGCAACATGCCAGTAGACTCTTCCTTATCCTCTCTTCCCTGCGTGTCTTAGGATGGAAAGGGGATGGACCTGGGTCCTCCTCTGACTGCTCAGCTGGCCTCTGCCCTTCCCTAGCCTCCTCCACAACCTCCGGAGCCACATTTCCACCCCCTGTCAGCTGTTCCTCCTCTCCCTCAGAGTCAGTCTCCACCAAGGGCATGACACTTATACTGAACACCTGTAGCAGGTGTAGGATGAGGTTCAGCACATCTGCCCCTCAGAAGCTCCATTTTGGCCAGCAACGTGTCGGATGAAAGTTGCAGAGCCTCTGTGGTTGTTTGCTGTGGTGCTGCAAGATTCGTAGTTTCGGGCCTTGTTCAGAAATGCTAGGGGGCTCTGGTCGCATAACTTTGAATGTTTTCTAAGGGAATGCTCGTAACCTGAGGATTACCTGTAGAATAGAGTAGAGTAGAGTAGAATCCCCTTTTAGTACTGATGATGTTACCTAGTTGCAGTAGTGGTATTCGACCGGTTTGGTCCGGGTCTGGTGAGCCGGTAGGAGCAATGAGCAGCGGAGACTGAACTGGTTTTCTCCGCTGCTCTGCTGTTAGGCCCACCTACCCGCCGGGCTCCCACACTCACTTTTATATGCTGAATTTGAAGCACAGCTGCTTTGCGCGGCACAGAATAGTGCTGTGCAGCAGCTGAGGAAGCGACTGGGATCGTGCAGGCTTGCACGAGGTGAGTTAGAATGCCTCTGCCCCTGCGCAAACACCTCTGCGCCTACGTAAAGTGTGTGCATGCGCACAAAGTGCGCCCACCAAGCCACGCCCACCAAACCAATGGCAACAATATTTGAATCCCACCACTGCCTGGTTGGGTCATGAAACGTCTACAAGAATACAACCAAGCTCAGAGAGCACCAAAGAATCAAGTCTGAGCTACTCCTTTATTGGTAAATGGAAGTCTGGGTTTAAAAAAATAAATAAAAAGACAGTTTGAGAAATGGATCACTTTGAGCTGAAAAGCGACCAGCGTGAAAAAGATTAAATAGCCCTTCTCTGTCTCTTCTTTCCTCATTGAGATTCAGAGCCTCCCTCGGGGTTAAGGTTAAAATCCAAGAGAAAAACAATACCTTAAACTTATCCTTGAAACTCACACTCTCCAATTTCTCACTGAAATCCAAGGGCCCAGGAGACCTTCTGCTGACACCCAACTGCAAATGATGTCCCGACCAAGAGAAGTGTTTCCTTACCAGCCTCCACCGCCTCCTTCACCATCACGGCGCAATAAGGATCAATCACGTCTCCTTGCGAAGGGAGGTAGGGGCCACTGTCAAAATTGGACAGCCCAATCCTCAGGAAAGGCGACATGGCAATTCTGCAGGGGATTAGAAAGGCCTGGTTAGCAGATCAGTCTGGAAAAAAAAACCCTGAAATAATCATTTCACAAATGCATGGCACAAGGCAGGAGGACAAATCCATCGTGACTAGATTCAGCAGCCCACCTGCATCTGAAAGACAATGGTCACTCTTTTCTGAAGACAGCAAAGTCCACCTTCTGGTCAGAATAACAGAGTGGGGAAGGGAGCTTGGAGGTCTTCTAGTCCAGCCCTTTGCTCAGGCAGAAAACTCTATAGTGATGACCCAGGGTGGGATACAAAATAAACAGTTACAAAAAACAGGTGAAGCCCCTTTTATTCCTTCACTTTGCTTCCAAGCTCCAAATATCCTTGACAGCAGACAAAAAACTCCCACACAAACAGTTACAAGAAGGAGGAAATGCTGTTTAAATTATAAAGAGTAAAAAACAACACAAACCAGGCAAGATAAGGGCTTGAAGATGTCCACAGATATCAGAACACACACTGGGAAGGGCGCAAAACTCAGAGAGGAACAACAAACTAGAGATATTTGCACGCTTTGTTTCCAGTGTTCGCCCGTACGCATGTCCGTCCTCTTATCCAGTTGTCACAGCTGCAGCCCATGAAGAGGATCAAGGCCCTCTCCTTCGCAGTAGACCACATCTCTCCCTTATCCTCTCCTCCATGCGTGCCCTAGGATGGAGAGTGGATGGGTCTAGGTTCTCCTCTGACTGCCCAGTCGGCCTCTGCCCTTCCCCAGCCTCATCCACAACCTCTGGAGCCACACTTCCACTCCCTGTCGGCTGTTCGTCCTCTCCCTCAGAGTCAGTTTCCACCAGGGGCATGACACTTATATGACTACATGACAATCTGTAGCAGGTGAAGGATGAGGTTCAGCAGAATTTAGAGGATGTCAACCCACATCTTACCCATCACAAGATCTACACCTGACGTGACGCCCCCATCAAAAGACCTCCTGACCAGAGGTGGTATTCAGCTGGTTCTAACCAGTTCTGGAGAACTAGTAGCAGAAATTTTGAGTAATTCAGAGAACTGGCAAATATCACCTCTGACTGGCCCCGTCCCCCTCTATTCTCTGCCTCCCACTGAGTCCCAGCTGATTGGCTGGGTCTTCTTTGGTTGCCCTGCATAGGAGAAGGGAGCTGGAAAACAGGTTAGTGGGCTGGGGAGGGGAGGAGAGAGAATGGAGATTTTACATTATCCTTCTACTGCCACACCCACCAAGCCACGCCCACAGAACCAGTAATAAAAAAATGTTTGAATCCCACCACTGATCTGAAAGATAACAGTCACTCTTTTTTGAAGACAGCAAAGTGCACATTTTGGTCAGAATAAGAGAGTGGGAAAGGGACCTTGGAAGTCTTCTAGTCCAGTCCCTTGCTCAGGCAGGAAATCCTATACTGAATATCTGTAGCACGGATGCAGGATGAGTGTTCGGCAGAATTTAGAGGATGTCAACCCACATCATACCATCACAAGACCCACACCTTACGTGACCTCCCATCACAGATCTACTGACCACACAAAGTCCTTATAAATGCCGTAGGAGAACACCAACTTTCACAACCCTTTCTAGTTCCCGCTGCCTTAAAAATGTTCAAAACATTCTGAAAGATCCATCTCATCCTGGGCACCTTTTTTTTTTTAAACTATTATCATCTGAAAGACGATACAGGATAATAAAAACAAGGACAAATAGCCTGAAAAAACAGCTTCTATCAAGCAATCCCACTGATTCATTGTTCTCACGGTCAAGAAATTTCTCCTTAGTTCAAGATTGCTTCTCTTCTGGATTAGTTTCCATCTGTTGCGTCTTGTCCTGCCTTCAGGTGCTTTGGAGAATAGCTTGACTCCCGCTTCTTTGTGGCAACTCGTGAGATAGTCCTTCTTTTCATTAAACTAGACCTACTAGATCTGGGATGTCAGATTCAAGGCCCGTGGGCCACATCCGGCCCATGGAAGTGCTTAGATCTGGCCTGCGGGGATGCCCTGGAAAGAGTGAAGGATTGGCCTGCAGTACCTCTGCCAGTAAAAATGGAGCTTGGGAGGGCTGCATGGGTTGCAGGAGGCCATCACAGCCGAAAAAGGAGCTCGGGAGCCTGTTTTCATTGGCAGAGTGCTCGAATCTCCACAGGCACCCCCGACATGAGGGACGTTGAGCTGGCCATGCCCCCTTGGCCTCCCCCACATCAAACACTACCCTGATGCAGCCCTCAATGAAATAGAGTTTGACACCCCTGTAGTAGATTAATGAACAGCCATACTAGGTATACAGAGAGGATCGCTGGTTTGAAAGAGGAGTCAAAAGAGGCCAGCTATGTCAAAATTGAATAGCCCTGTCTCAACTGAGGGGGAGAGATACAACACAACCACTCTTCCTTCTACAACACAGTCCTTTTTGTAATCCCAAGTAGTTTTGAGACTCATTTGCTCTCTGATTTGTTAGACTTTGCAGCAGAAATTCAAATCCAGGAAGCACACACCGATAACTGATTCAGCAGGATTCATTAACTTCTTTATATATATAATGACATGATATGTATACAATACCAATAGTAGATTCTTCCAACGTGGTAAAGGTTACAAGCAAAACACAAGCAGCAGCTTCAGAGCTCAGAACAGATTACTTTCAGTTTCAGAGCTGAGAGCACAGAGCTAAGCTATGCCCAGACTCCTCCCAGTCTCAGCCCCCATTCAGTTCCCATTGGCTGACCTTGTTACCCATGTGTCTGCCAGTTTGTGAATATTCTGACATGATTCAGGTGACCCTGAGAGTACAGATAAACCTTGAAGTGACAGTTGTGGTTCGCCAGCAGCCGGTGCAGCCAGCAGTGGAATTGGACAGTGAGAAAAAACAGGGACCAGTCCGGGAGTCTGGAGAGGACTCGGACGAGGGTCCTGCATCCGATGCAGAGATGGGGCCAGGATCATCTGGGAATGGGATGCTGCCTTTGGAGCCTTCGGAGTTTGGCAGCAGTGAAGCAGAGGACCCCGGGGAGCCTGTTCACTGTGCCTGTGTGCGCATAGCTGCTAGAAGGTAAGAGCAGCTGAAACAAAAGGGGTGACTTGGGAGTAAGGCTGGGAGGTGATTGCCCCTCCCATAAGAGATAAAAGTCAGACTAAGATGACAAAACCTTTGCAGGAAGCAAAGTAGTTTGATCAGTTCCAAGTCATCCTTGAAGCTCTTTGGTACCTTATTTATTTATTTATTTATTTTGTCAAGCGATTATAACATAACAGGTATAAGTATAAATATAGTTATGAATACATGAAATGGATACATATAAGAAAAATAAAAAAGAAACAATAGGACAGGGATGGTAGACATGATGGTACGCTGATGCACGTCCCTTACAGACCTCTTAGGAATGGGGTGAGATCAATAGAGGTTAGTTTGAGGGTAAAGGAGGGGGGTTTGAGCAGGTGAAAACAGAATCAGGTAGTAAGTTCCAGGCATTGACCACTCTGTTGCTGAAATCATACTACCTGCAATCGAGTTTGGAGTGGCTTACATTTAGTTTATATCTGTTGTGTGCTCTTGTGTTGTTGCAGTTAAAGCTGAAATATTCATTAACTGGTAAGACAGTCAGCTTTAAAATTCAGCTGTCACATTTCATGGAAGGGGTGGTGGTGGAGGAGCTGAAAAGTTCAAGGTTATTCTGTATGTCGTATTAAGAAATTCCAAGTGCAGTTAATTGGTTCTCGTGATTAATGAAGTGGAGAGGAGAGAAGGGAGGAGAGAAGGTGGATTCTGTGTAATGTGCAAAAATAATTTCACTTTGGGAAATTGCCTTTGACATGCCAGATCTGTTTCTAAATAAATCAATTGGAGAGAAAATGTCTCGGAGTGATTGATATCATGAATACTTTCTGGATGCCTTACAAAGACATTGTACCATATAATTTTATGTACTATGCTTAAGTCCAACTGTAGGTGGCGTAGTTCAAGGTTGATTAAGCCTAGAATCTCAAATCTGGTGGTGTAGGGTATTCTGTTGAGAGCAGAGGAATGTAGTACTCTTCTGGTAAAATACTTCTGGACTCGCTCAATTGTATCTATGTCTGATATACAGTGTGGATTCCAGACAGCGGAGCTGAATTCAAGTATTGGTCTAGCAAAGCTTCTTAGATGAGAAGGAGAAATATCTTCCAGGGAAAAAAAACAGGAAGGAAGACTCACCTTAACGCAAAGGTGCTTTTCTAAAAGGCAATTGGACTTTCTTGGGTTTTTTTTCTTTGAAAACGTTTTGCTTCTCATCCAAGAAGCTTCTTCAGTTCTCACTGACAGATGGGGAATAGAAGGATTTATATTCCTTGCAATTGCCTGGTTATTAACTCTCTGAAGGTCGACGGTTAGCTCTTTAAAGCATGCTGGAGATCATTGTTCTGATCCAGGCTTCATAAACCGTAATTATTCACAAACTTGTTTTAAAACAAAACCTATTTTATTTCAATGCTGGGAATTGTTTTCATTCCCAGCCAGAATTAATCTCAAACAGTCCCCCAAGATAAGCACACAGCTTTCAGTTCTCTGAAGTGCTGCCAAAAACAGAAGTATCAAATGAACTAGAAAAGAAACCAACTGAAGTACAAGAAAAATTGAAATTCTAGACCAAGAAAACCTAGAACTATGCCGCTTTCGGTCTGATCTAAGTATAGTATATAAAATTATACATTGCAATGTCCTACTTGTCAATGAATACTTCAGCTTCAACCATAACAACACAAGAGCAAACAATAGATACAAACTCAAGGTTAACCGCACCAAACTCGATTGCAGGAAATACGACTTCAGCAACAGAGTGGTCAATGTCAGGAATACTCTACCTGACTCGGTGGTTTCCTCCCCAAACCCCAAAAACTTTAACCTTAGACTGTCTACTGTTGACCTCACCCCTTTCCTAAGAGGTCTGTAGGGGGCGTGCACCTACCATCCCTGTCCTATTGTCCCCAAAATTAGTTCCTATTTCTTGTACTTAAACTTATGTTTATTCTTGTTTCTGTTGTATTGTAAGCTTTTGACAAAATAAATAAATAAATTTAAAAAAAGCTTGGGACAACCAGGACCTGGATGATTGAGAATCTATACAGAGACATTGGTCTCAAAACCGCTAGTTTTATCAGCCACTAGCAACACAAACACACAATGCAGTTGGCCGCTTATCCATGCTCAAAACATTTCCCCTTCTTGGCTTCCCAACAAGCTGACTTAGCAAAAGTTGGCTGGCCAGCTGCTGCTAAAACATCCCAACGGTCTGAGTTTCTGGCTTTGAATGGTATCAGTTGAAAAGGACCATCCACAGCCAGGAGAAACATCTGACAGTTTATGTATTTATTATTTATTTATTATTTCGATTTGTATACCGCCCCCTCTCCCAAAAAGGGACTCGGGACAGCCACAATAAAAACATACAATTAGAAAAGTTAAAAAGAGTTTAAAAATTAATTAAATAGATGGCTAAGACCAATAAAACCCATAAAAGATTAAAATCAAATAAAAAACCCTACTCATAACGTTACGCCAGACCAGCCTGTTGGAAAAGGTGGGTCTTAAGTGCTTGTCGGAAGGCCCGTAGGTCAGTAATGGCTTGCATCTCCGCTGGTAGCTCATTCCAAAGGGAGGGTGCTCCCACACAGAAGGCCCGCACCCTCGGGGCCGCCAACCAACATCAGTCAGCCTGCGGCACCCCGAGGAGGCCAACCCTGTGGGAGCACACCGGCCGGCGGGAGGCTAATGGTGGCAGCAGGCGGTCCCGCAAGTACCCGGGTCCCAAGCCATGGAGCGCTTTAAAGATGGTCACTAGCACCTTGAATCGCACCCGGAAGGCCACCGAAAGCCAGTGCAGCTTGCGCAGGAGCGGTGTAATATGGAAGCTCCGAGAAGCCCCCAAGATCACCCGTGCGGCTGCACTCTGCACCAGTTGAAGCCTCCGGATGCTCTTCAAGGCGAGCCCCATGTAGAGAGCACTGCAATAGTCTAGGCAGGAGGTAACGAGAGTAGAGGTGACTGTGCGCAATGCACCCCGATCCAGAAAGGACCGCAACTGGTAGATCCTACGGACCTGATAAAAGTTGGTACAACTTTGCCTTAAACGTCATGAAATGTCTATGAAGGGTCTCAGTCCTCCAGGTCACGGTTGTCCCAAAGGTGCTTTTTCAAGAAACAATTGGACTTTCTGTTTTTTTTTTTCTTTGAAGACGTTTCGCTTCTCATCCAAGAAGCTTCTTCAGCTCTGACTGGATGGTGGGGAAATGGAAGGGTTTATATTTCTTGCAGATAGTTGGTCGTTTTCATCCTATTAGAGGGTCGTTGAGGCCACTTGGAGGTTTATCTGTGTCCTCAGGGTCACCGGAGTGGAGATGGGAGTGGAGTTTTCTTGGAATGGTTGAAAGAACTGGAGACAGATGATGTTGCATCCTTCCCCCTATGATGAGAGAGGGCTGTTCCATTTTGACATAGATGGCCTCTTTTGACATAGATGGACAGTTCCAAGAAGGCTCCACACCCATTTGCACCACTCAGGTGACACTGATATCATAGACAAACCTCCAGGTGGCCTCAACGACTCCCTAAAAGAATGCAAATGGCCAGCTGTCTTCAAGGAGTATCAATCCTTCCATTCCCCACCTTCCAGTCAGAGCTAAAGAAGCTTCTCGGATGGGAAGCGAAACACCTTCAAAGAAAAACTTGAAAGTCCAGTTGCTTCCTGAAAAAGCATGACCTGGATAAGCATGACCTGGAGGACTGAGAAGCTCCATAGACATTTGTCGAAAGGACCGTGTTGTAGACTGGAGATAGATGATATTGTATCCCACCCCCCTCTGTTGAGATACGGCTCTTCAATTTTGACATAGATGGCCTCTTTGACCCTTCTTTCAAAGCAGCGGCCTTCTCTGTTCAAAATGTGGACTTTGCTGTCTTCAAAAGAATGGCCTTTGTCTTTTAATTGTCATGAAATGAACTGTTGGCTGGGAACTAGAGGCAAAAAATGTGTCCTTAAGAAACTTTGCAGAGGTTAACTTTTAAGCCCAGGGAGAAAAGACTTATGTTACAGTGGACTTAATTGACAGGTCACTCCTCTGCTTAAATATGACTTTGTCAATTGTTTAATAGATGTTTATACATTATATATTGGACCGTGTGACATTAAATAGTTTGTGGAAATAAATTAATGGCCCTCGGGGGTGGGGGAGAAGGGGAGAGAATACGCAATGAGAAATAAGTCTTTAATCTTGTGGGGATAAACAGAAAGGAAAAACCAGACATAAGCAGTCCTCAAAATACAGCCACATGTCTGGTTGGGGAATTTTGGGAGCTGAAGTCTACACATCTTAAATATAATGTAATATATTTTATTTGTCCAAGTGGGATTAGACACACAAGACATTTGTCTCTGGCGCAGGCTACAATTGAGCCCAAAAATTCTGCTGCTTGTTAAGTGAATTTTGCTCCATTTTACAACCTTTCTTGCCACCGTTGTTAAGTGAGCCACTGCAGCTGTTAAATTAGTAACACAGTTATTAAGCGAATCTGGCTTCCCTGTTGACTTTGTGCATCAGAAGGTCGGAAAAGGGAGTCATGTGACCCCGGGGATACGGCAACTGTGACAAATACGAGTCAGTTGTCAAGTGTATGAATTTTGATCATGTGACCCAGGGGTGGGCTTCAAATAATTTAACCACCAGTTCTCTGCCCGGTTACAGGATAGGTGTGGTCATGGTGGGCGTAGCCTAGTCGGCTTCCTGCACCATCCTGGAAGCAAATATGGGCCACGGGGGGAGCATTTTCACCCTCCCTGGGCTCTGGAGGCTCTCTCTCTTCCAGAAGGCCCTTTTTCACCCTCCCAGAGCCTCCACATGGGCCTGCGATCCAAAACAAGCCACATGGGGACTCCTGGGAGAGACGGAGTGGGGTCAGCCAAGGGTGGGATTTGCTGATTCGCCGAACTGGCTATAAAATTAACAACCGGTTCAGTTGAACCGGTGTGAACTGGTAGCAGTCCAACCCTGATGGGACCACCGGGAGGTTGCAAGGGTTGTAAGTGTGAAAAACGGTCAGTTTTTTCACCGCCAGCAGCCATTGTGCTACTAACTTAACAACTGCAGTAGTTCACTTAACAACTTTGGCAAGAAAGGCCATAAAATGGGGCAAAATTCACTTAACAAAGGTCTCACTTAGGAAGAGAAATTTTGGGCTCAACTGTGGTCGTAAGTTGAGGACTATACGATACAAGAGAAAAAAAGATCTTGGCATAACTATTAAATAAATAAAGCCAATATCCTGCCAAACCTTCTGGCTACCTTGAGTTTTATTACAGCAGCATTATTTACAGTGGGACAGAAAAAAAATCATTTCAGAATAACAGAATAAACAGAGTTGGAAGGAACCTTGGAGGTCTTCTAGTCCAACCCCCTGCCCAAGCAGGACACACAGAATAACAGGGTTGGAAGGAACCTTGTACTGTGGTCATCTAGTCCAATCCTCCACCCAAGAAGGAGACCCTACACCATTTCTGACAGATGGCAGTCCAGTCTCTTCTTGAAAGCCTCCAGGTATGAAACTCCCACAACTTCTGAAGGCAACTTCTGTTCCATGGGTTGATTGTTCTTCACTGTCAGAAAGTTTCTCCTTATTTCCAGGTTAAATCTCTCCTTAATCAGTTTCCATCCATTATTCCTTGTCTGGCCTACAGGTGCTTTAGAAAATAGCTTGACCCTCTCCTCTCTGTGGCAGCCCCTCAAATATTGGAAGACTGCTATCATGTCTCCCTTGGTCCTTCTCTTCCCTAGACTAGCCAGGCCCAGTTCCTGCAACCACTCATCGTATGTTTTAGCCTCCAGTCCCCTAATCATCCTCTGGTTGCTCTTCTCTGTACTTTTTCTAGAGTCTTTTTTTATAGTATGGTGACCAAAACTGGATGCAGTACTCTAGGTGTGGTCTTACTAAGACTTTATAGAGTGGCATTAGTACCTCACTTGATCTTGATAGTGATCCAAAACTGTTTTTTTTTTTTAATCTAGAGGAAAAACCCATTGATCATCTCTATCCCATCCATCATCATCCGAAAAAGGGGAACGCATGGTTGCAGGACACTGCAACCATCATAACTACGGTATGAACCAATTGCCAAGTGCCCGCATTTTGATCATGTTGCCATAGGGATGCTGCAACAGTCATAAGCAGGGGTGGAATTCAAAAATCCCAACAACGCCATGGTGGGCGTGGCTTACCAGAACTTCTGGGAGGCCATTTTTCACCTTCCCCAGAGTCCGGAGGCTTCCCTCAAGCCTCTGGGCTCCAGAGGCTAAGCTGGAAATAAACCCATTTGTGGACTTCTGGAAGTTTCAGGAGGGCCATTTTTTGCCCTCCCTGGGCCTCCGTGCAGACCCTGCACTTATCTGCATCCAAAACAGGCTGCATGGAGACTCCTGGGAGGGGAGGGGAGGGGAGGGCAGGGCCAGTCAGTCAGTTCAACTATCGGTTTGGCAAACCAGATGTAAATTTAACATCCGGTTCACGCGATCTGGCACGAACCAGCTGAATCCCACCCCTGGTCATAAGCAGGGATGGGATTCTACAAGTTTGCACTTATTCGCTAAAACCGGTTGTTAACATTCTAAGCAGTTTGGAGAACCGGTTGTTAGAAAAAATTACTGGCCTAATCCTGTAAGGAAGGCAGGAAGGAAACATTCTGGTGTTGCTTACAGAAACAGCCTCTCCATTAACTCTTATTACATTCTTGGCAGGACTAGACTTCCTGTCTCAGGAACTTCTCTGGAGTTTTTTTCCCCTCCTTTGATGGTACTTTGCTTGTGTGGAATGACCATTGAAAAAAGTGACATGACCGTTTTCCACACTTACGACTGTTGCAGCATCCCCACAGTCCTGAGAGGCCAGGGGAGGAGATGCGTGGCTCAATGTGAGTGATGTTGAGTTGGCCATGCCCAGCCAGTCACATGACCACCAAGCCACACCCACCAACTAAGCCATGCCCACAGAATCGGTTGTTAAAAAATTTGAATCCCACCCCTGGTCATAAGGGTGAAAGACCATCATAAATCACATTTTTTTTTAGTATTGTTATAACTTCGAACGATCCCTAAGTCGAGGACTACCTGTATAATGACAAGGATAACCCCCAGCCCCATGTCCTCTTGGGGCTTAAGGCTTATAGAACAACAAGGAAAAAAAAACCTCCAGCATTTTCAGATCTTACAACGCTCTCTCTCCTCTCTCTCTCTCTCTCTCTCTCTCTCCCTCCCCCCCTCCCCCCCTTCTCTCTCTAAACAAGAGAGCTTAGAAGTCTTTCTGCCAGTGTTCTCCGTGGAAAATAAGCTGTGCTTCCTATAATTAAAAAGCACCTTTAGCTAAGGCCAGCGTCTCTAGTTTCATACACTGGATCTCATGTTCACACCTTGGGAATAGGTGCAGCTCGAACGATTCAAAGCAGGGGTGGAAAACTCTCAGCGTCGCTCCTTTCAGAGCGCTGTCTTCCAAAACTGGGTTTGTTTTAACTACAAATCTTCTGCCAACAAGCTAGGTTTCGCAGAAGTCTATGAATGGGACTGTTTTGCAGAGTCCTGCAGCCCTGGGGGAGTATCTGTCAGGATAAATGTATCGGCTGTGGGAAGAAATATCCAATTGCAAGCTGAGAGAAAAACACTGGAAATAAGATGGAGGCTGATTGGAAAGAGGATTTAATGATGAACAGAACCACAAAGCCCATGGTTTTGGTGCAGCTGACCACATGGAGTTGACAGTGGCAGAAGTTTTATACCTTCTCTTGGGCTTTGCATTTCAGCTTCCTGTTCCTGTGCAAGAACATGTATTCTATTGGCTATTTGTCAGACTCCCATGGGTTTATCTAGGGGTCATAGCTGGCTCTATAGGCAGAGTACAAATCCTAGGTGTTTTATCTGAGCTATGTTTGGTTGAAGTTTGGACTGCTGATGCAATGTCCTTAGGAGATTGTGCCATGTCGGTGAGCTCTGCTGTTAGATGGTAGTGGGTTAATCCGGGTTGTCCGGAAGGGTCATGTCTTAATCCCATCACCCTAGAGCTGAAAGTCTTTTGTTTTGTAGATAGGCTGGCCCAGTCTTTCTTAATGGGCACCAAATATCTATTAAGAAAGACAGAAAGATTTTCTGTCTTTAAAAACATGTTTTTCCTTTAGGGAAATATAATATTCTGCCTTTTTTTTAATATTTCCTAAAATATTTCATTCTTCTAGGAGAGGGGTGGATGCTAACTTTCTACAAGGCCACTAGTATTCTTTAACCTTGGTAATTTTAAGGTGGGTGGACTTCAGCTCCCAGAATTCCCCAGCCAGCATGGCTAGCTGAGGAATTCTGGGAGTTGAAGTCCACCCTCCTTAAAGTTTGCCAAAGTTGAGAAACACTGCTTTAGACCTCTTCCCAGGTGTTTTGCAACAATTCCCAGAATTCTGCAACCATGCTGACTGTGAAACATGGAGCTAGCAATGCCGACTGGGGAAATTCTGGGAGTTGAAGTCCACCCAGCTTAAAACTGCTGAGCTCGAGAAATGCTGGTGTCATTTGCAATTCTTCCGGATGGAAAGATTTGCAACTCAAAAGCTAAGATAAATGCGTGGGTGTCAAGAGGAATCCTAGACTTCTGTTTGGGAATTCTAGTTCTCCTGAGGGCGTGGGAAACTGGGTTGTAATGGGGGTGGGAGGCAGTCTTTTCTTCCTTTAATGTATGGCAGCTCCTTTGGAAAAACCCACAAAAGTCCAGGAAATGCCTTTTGTTTCTTCATGTGGAAACTTTTCAGGCACCCATGCTCTGTCTTCCCAGATTGTCTTCTCCACACTCAACATTCTGGCTCCCTCCAGCCTCCCCTACCCCTTATATGACTTTGTCTTTTCATACACCTGGTCAGCCTTGTTGGGATGCTCTGGATTTGTGCCAAGTTTCAAAACTGAAACTCTAGTCTGCTTCTTCATTCAAGAAAGGAAAAAAGTCATGCAGTTTATCTTCCTTTCCTTTCCTTTCCTTTCCTTTCCTTTCCTTTCCTTTCTATCTTTCTTTCCTTTCCTTTCCTTTCCTTTCCTTTCCTTTCCTTTCCTTTCCTTTCCTTTCTATCTTTCTATCTTTCTATCTTCCTTTCCTTTCCTTTCCTTTCCTTTCCTTTCCTTTCCTTTCCTTTCCTTTCCTTTCTATCTTTCTATCTTTCTTTCCTTTCCTTTCCTTTCCTTTCTATCTTTCTTTCCTTTCCTTTTTCCTCCCCTCCCTCCTTTTCCTTTCCCAATCATCCCTTCCCCTCCCTCTTGCCTAACTTTTTCCTTTCCCTTTCTTTACTTTTTTCCTCTCTCTCTTTCTTTTTCTCTTCCATTTCCTTTTGCTCTTCCTTATCTATTCACCACATCCATTCCCTCACCATCCCTGTTCTTTTTCATCTTTCTTCTGCTTCTTCATTTTCCTCATCTGAAGCCATTCCTGTGAAACTCTTCTCTGTTCCTAGGAGTCTGTTGTGGAAAACTTTCCACTTCCCTTCCTATCCCTGCCAGTACTTCCTTTCCTTTCCTTTCCTTTCCTTTCCTTTCCTTTCCTTTCCTTTCCTTTCCTTCCCTTTCCTTTTCTTCCTTTCATTTTTGCTTTTTTCTTTCTGTGTCTCTCTTCTATCTCTCCCTTTCTCTATTCTTCCTCTTTCCTTCCTTCCCTATTTCTCACTTTCTTCTTTCGATTTTGATTGCTTCTTCCTTCCCTGCCTCCCTCTCTTCCACCTCATTCTTTCTTTCTTTCCTCCACCCTCCCTCCATATTTCTTTTATTCCTTCCTTCTCTTCTGTTCCCCCTTTCTCTCTCTTTCTCTGTTTCCTCATGCTTTCCTTACTTACTTTCTTCCATCCTTTTTTGCTCCCTTCCTCTGTTCCCTCTTCCTTCCTTCCTTCCTTCCTTCCTTCCTTCCTTCCTTCCTTCCTTCCTATCTTTTCTCCCTCACCTCAATCACTCTTTCTCTGTTTTCATCTTTCCTTCCCTCTCTCACTCTCCATTCCCTATCTTTCTCCCTCCCTCCCTCCTTCCTATCTTTCTTCCCTCATCTCAACCCCTTTCTGTCTTCTTTCTTCCTTCCCTCTCTCACTTTCCATTCCCTATCTTTCTCTCTCTCCTTCCTTCCTTCCTTCCTTCCTTCCTTCCTTCCTTCCTTCCTTCCTTCCTTCCTTCCTTCCTTCCTTCCTTCCTTCCTTCCTTCCTTCCTTCCTTCCTTCTCTCCCTCCCTCCTCATAGTTCATCTTCATTCTGAAATGGTACCCACCTACGTTACAATCATACATATAACCATGAAACTGGATGATTGGGTCTGCTAATTTGATATCATCCACAACTGGCGTTTGGCTGGGGATTATGGAATGGCATTCAACACATTTGGAAACCACAAAGCTGGGTAATGTTGGCATGTTTTAGCACATTGACTGTAAACAAGCAGTCCATTTCTTCCTTGGGAATTTTGGGCAGGTGCAAAAGGAAAAAGCTAATTTAGGCATTATGCCCTTAAGGTTACGGGTTCTGGAACATTTTGATGACTTTGTGTTAATAATTTCTTACCTTTAAAAAAAAAAAAAACACCCCATCAACACAATCCCCGCCTGTTTTTAAAATAGGGAAGATCCTTGTTCTAGGATTAGTGGGAATTGGCTATCCAGCTATCCAAGTTAAAGAAGAAAAGAGGGGGAGATTCAGGCAACCTCCAAATTTTAAAAAACAAGACACACACCCTTTCGTTTTCAATTCTCTCTCTTTGAAGTTTGTCGCTAATGCAGATTTGCAAGTAGCTGATGCAAGCTGTTTGGGAGGCAGAAAAACAAATGCTTTAAAACTCAATATTATTAAGAACAAAGAGAAAGCCCTTTAACAGAATAACAAGAGTTGGAAGGGACCCCGGAGGTCTTCTAGTCCAACCCCCGGCTCAGGAAGGTACCCATTAAGTATTAATTGATAGAGTAATTGCTGGCAGCTCATGAGTGAGCCAGAATCCATCTGCAACTTGATAACAGATAATCAGAGTTGGAAGAGACCTTGTAGGTCATCTAGTCCAACCCCCTGCCCAACGCCAAGGAGACCCTACACCAAGTCAAGTCTTTGGCATACATCTGTTCATTTAGTGACCTTTTGAAGTTACAACAGCACTGAAAAAAGTGACTTATGACTGTTTTTCACACTTACGACCGTTGTGATCAAAATTCAGATGATTGGCAACTGACTCATATTTATGACGGTGGCAGTGTCCCGGGGTCACAACATCCCCTTTTGCGAACTTGTGACAAGCAAAGTCAATGGGGGAAGCCAGATTTGCTTAACAACTGCAGTGACTCACTTTACAACGTGGCAAGAAAGACATAAAATGGGGCAAAACTCAGTTGACAAATTAACAAAGCTTCAGAGCTGAAGAAACGAAATGTCTTCAAAGAAAAATAAAAAAATCCAGTTGCCTCTTGAAAAAAAAGCACCTTTGGGGTCATTTTAACACTTAGCAACAGTCAATTCAGTCTCAATTGTGGTTGTAAGGCAAGGACTCCCATACGCGCTTTGATTACTGAAAGTCCCAAATCATTAAATGGGTAATGATTCCCTCCCCCTGCCCCCCCCCCCCACACACACACAGTTTACAAGTTTGGAAATAAATTCAATTGAAAGAGAATAATCTAAACAAATTTGCACAAAACAGCTGTCTTGAGTAGCTCCCAGCCCAGGGTGTTTTAACTTTAGCAATTTTAAGATGTGTGGACTTCAACTCCCAAAATTCCACACATCTTAAAGTTCAAATAATAATGAATAATGAAGTAAGTAATATGGAGTAATTATTCATGAGAAGGTGGGCATAGGTCTGTAGTTGCCGAGTTCCCCCTTCAATTTTTCCTCAGCCTATTTTTATCTGTTTAAATTTTATTCACCTTTTTTATTTATTTATTTATTTTTATTTATTTGTCAATTGCTTACAAGATAATAGGTATAAGTAAAACATAGTTATGAATACATGGGTACATATAAGAAGAATAAACGAAATAATAGGACAGGGACGGTAGGCATGATGGTGCACTTATGCACGCCCCCTACAGACCTCTTAGGAAAGGGGTGAGGAGGTCAATAGTAGACAGTCTAAGGTTAAAGTTTTTGGGGTTTGGGGAAGAAACCACAGAGTCAGGTAGAGTATTCCCTCCGATTCTTCAGCAGACTTCTTCCTGATTTTAGGGCAAGCTGTGGTCTCAAAGAATAAAGCCCACAAAATTGTGTGACCGGTTAATCACAGAAAACACTATTTTTTTAAAAAAAATAAGGAATGCATGTAGTAAATAAAGCAGGTAATTCTACCCAGTTTCTTTCACAATCCATTTTAAATCTACTTTTACACCTCAAATATCTTCCAGGGGAAATCTGTTCCAGGATGTGTGTGAGAAACATATTTCATTTGCATTTGAAGGTGAAATTTGATCTCATTTATTTTATTTTATTTTTGAACGGACCCACAAGAATGAACTTTCTTGATATCTGAAATTCTTAGCATGCTGGCTGGGAAATTCTAGAAATCCAGATGCCTTAAAGTTTTCAAAGTGAAGAAATCTTTCTTTGTCTAAGAATATATTTTGAAGCAATATGCATTTGAAAATCTACTTTTTAAAATATACTTTTAGGATTTGGTGGGGAGTGGCTTTGTAGCGGTACAAGGAAAGGATTTTTTTTTGCTACAAATATTATCTTCTATTGATAGATGCTTTAATTTAGATTCCATACTCAGTAGGGGATATATTCACATATTTTTTTTTGTCAGTTATACTTTGATATTTTATATACTACTACTGCTGCTGCTGCTACTACTACTACTACTAATAATAATGATGATGATGATGATGATGATGATGATGTCACCACCAACAGCAAATGCCACCCCTGTAATGAAAAAGTTGAAACAGTTGACCATTTAATCAGTGGGTGCAGCAAAATTTCACAAACTGACTACCTAGAATGCCATAACTGAGTTGCTAAAATCATTCACTGGAAACTATTGCAAAAGTTTGGATATGAGTATAGTAACAACTACTGGGAAGATCAGGTTGAGAAGGTTCTGGAGATTGAAAAAGTCAAGATCTTGTGGGACTTCAGAATTCAGACGGACCAGCATTTGGCCCACAACACACCTGACATAACAATAGTTGAAAAGAAAAAAGGTTTGGTTCATTGACATTGCAATACCTGGTGATGCACGAATTGTAGATATGTAGCAAGAAAAAAAAATCACAAAGTATCACGACTTACAAATTGAAGTTGAGCGACTTTGGAAAAAGAAATCGTGTGTTATCTCAATTGGAGCTCTTGGAGCAATACCTAAAGGGCTGCCTCGCTATTTGGAAATTCTGAATTTATCAGACTTGAATAACCTAATTCTGCAAAAAAAACCCACCCTAATTGGAACAGCTTATATCCTCCGACGCTACCTGAACAGTTCCTAGGTCCTTGGTTAGGACTCGAGCTGTTGAGCTACCAATGAAATCTCACTAAAGATTAAACAATAATAATAATAATACAAAAATTATTGAACTGGCTGGTATTTTTGAGCAGAATTTCTTACTATCCTGTCAGTTACGCCTATACTTTTCAAAAACCTGAGAACAATTTGCTTGCAGGAGAATTGTCTCTTTCTCTTGTTTTATTCAAACAGTTCAATTTCCTGGAACTTTGACAAGGCGTTTCCTGGCCAAACCACTTCCACGGTCTCAACTTTGTTCAGCATCAGGGCCTCACAATTCACCAAGATTGTACAAGACTTAATGAGCAGAAGAGAAAGAGGTCAGCGCGATCAACATTTCTAAGGAGAGGTACATACACACACAGACATGTACTAAGACATAAAAACAGACAAGACCTCCATTCAGATGAATCAGAAGGCCTACTGTCCTCCTCTTCTATTTTTTTTTTTTTTCATGTTTCACTGACTGAAAATCTTTATGAGTCATTATCCTATCCAAAAATTGAATTTTCAGCCAGACACAGACCAATACTGAAGCAATTTTGGAAGGCAAGCCCAAAAATCTAGACAACGAGGGGGCGAAAAACCCAACTCCCTTCAATCTATCTGGAGTTTGGGATTTACAAAATGGATCGTGTCCATCAAATTGCTCCTTGAATGAAATTTTACTATTGTTATTATTGCTAAACCTTGGTGGTGCAGGTTGTTAATCATCTAACACTTAGTGCAAGCTGCCTGCAATTAGTGCAGGCTGGAATCCCACCAGGCTCAAGGTTGACTCAGCCTTCCATCCTCTCGGGGTAGGTAAATGGAGGACCCAAGATTGTTGGGGGCAATAAGCTGACTTTGTAAAAATGCCACTTGGGGGGGCCAAAAAGCCCTAGTAATAAGCAGGCATATACAATGGAATGAAGGCTATTGCCAAGCACTTAGCATGGTGCTCCATAGACTGTCAGCCGCCCTGAGTCTCCGGAGAAGGGCGGCATATAAATGTTGAAATAAATAAATAAATAAAATAACCTGCAGACAGCATATAATAAAAATACTATGTCTTAGAAGACCTATCAAATTCTTCTATGTAGTCCCAAAAAGTTAGGAAATCCACCAGGTTTTTTGACAATGAATCTTCTTAAGAGGTTTGGTTCACACAACAGGTCGACTAGATTAAAATGTCTTAGGGTAGTTTGTTCTCCCATATTTTGTGGGAATCCAGTCATTGGGTTGACTCCTGTCTAGAGCAAGCTCAAATACTCCCATTTAAGCATAGTCCCGTGTAGTAGTCAGTCATGTATCTTCAATAATTGAGTGACATCCTAGAACTCTTGGCTAGGATGAATGAAAGAACACTAAATATTTACCTTAATGCAGTTTTTCTCAATCTCAACAGCTTTAAGATGGGGTGAACTTCAACTCGAGCCAGCCAGATCTCCTAGTGATTGATCCAAAGTCATCCAGCTGGCTTTCATGCCAAAGGCAGGACTAGAACTCACAGTCGCCTAGTGATTGGCCCAAAGTCACCTAGCTGGCTTTCGTGCCTAAGGCAGGACTAGAACTCACAGTCGCCTAGTGATTGGCCCAAAGTCACCCAGCTGGCTTTCGTGCCAAGGCAGAACTACAACTCACAGTCACCTAGTGATTGGCCCGAAGTCACCCTGCTGGCTTTCGTGCCAAGGCAGAACTACAACTCACAGTCACCTAGTGATTAGCCCGAAGTCACCCTGCTGGCTTTTGTGCCAAGGCAGAACTACAACTCACAGTCACCTAGTGATTGGCCCAAAGTCACCCAGCTGGCTTTCGTGCCAAGGCAGAACTACAACTCA
The DNA here is from genome assembly GCA_023653725.1 of Bungarus multicinctus. Classification (NCBI taxonomy): domain Eukaryota; kingdom Metazoa; phylum Chordata; class Lepidosauria; order Squamata; family Elapidae; genus Bungarus; species Bungarus multicinctus. The sequence continues at coordinate 77,465,587 of CM042848.1, read as the reverse complement.
CAGTCACCTAGTGATTGGCCCAAAGTCACCCAGCTGGCTTTCGTGCCAAGGCAGAACTACAATTCACAGTCACCTAGTGATTGGCCCAAAGTCACCCTGCTGGCTTTCGTGCCTCAGGCAGGACTAGAATTCACAGTCTCCTGCTTTCTAGTCTGGTGCCTTAGCCACCAGACCAAACTGGCCCTCTCATATTTACAAATACTGTACTATTTTTAAGACCATTTGTCACCTGCCTGCCATATCACCCTCTCAGATTCAACAAAAACACACTTCCACACCCATCCAATCCTTCCCCTACCACCAACTGCCTTCCTGAGCAATATGCAATTTATCTCATTTTTATTTCCTTCGGCCAAATTTGATACGGTTGCAAATGTCTGCAGGCTACACATCCAACCGGGACTTAACAGGCTTGTGCCGCCCTGAGTGATGTTACAGCAAAATTGTTTACCTGCACAGCCCGTAAAGATGGATTCCCTCTTGCAACGAGGAAATATGTCCTCTACAGAAAATTTCCCCCTCCCCCACCCCAGTGATGAAGGGCTCTAAATTTCCCGAACTGAGGCAGCTTTATCAAGATTTTTTACCTCAGCTAAAACCCTCTTGTGACTTTAACCCATTACGGTATGTACTGAGCTCTGCGAGAGCAGAAAAATACCTTTTTCTACTTTGACAAATCATTCCGCCGCTGAATTATTTCAAAGGGATGATTCTGTCTGTTCCCCTCAAGCCTCCCCTCCTCAGGTTACTAACGTATCAACTGCAGTGATTCACTTAACAACGGTGGCAAGAAAAGGCCATCCAAAGGAAAACTCATTTAAACAAATGTCTCACTTAACAACAGGAATTTTTGGGCTCGATTTTGGTCGTAAATTGTAAATCTGTATGCATCTCTTTTCCCATCAGTTTTCAGCTGTAATAGGGTAGGGGTCAGCAATCTTAAAACACTCAAAGAGCCATTTGAACCCGTTTCCCACAGAAAAGAGAACACCGGGAGCCACAAAACCCTTCCCACACCTGACTATTTTCTGAGCGGCCACAAAAAACTAGCATCTGTACTTGAATTTTCTTCTGAAACTTTTCTTTTCTTGGATTTATCTATGGTTGGCCTATTGGGAGTCGAAAAGCCCAATAAATCGTGTGCTGGGAGGGTGTTACACATCGGCGGTTGTGACACATATTTTGAGTGGCAGACTGTTAGAAGAAAACCCTCTATGTCTCCCTCAAAAGCTGTTGGAGTAATGCAAGTTGAAGCAAGCTGATCTTTGTTTTTTGCTGGGAGCAATATTTGAGGTGTTCTCCCCCCCACCCCCACCCCAGCTCTTAAAAGAAGGAACTTGGAAAAAATCTGCTTTTCTTGATTTAATTGGGTAGGAGAAAGAATAGGGTGTCAACAGTTCTGCAAATACCCAGTCCTGAGCTACAAATATTGGCCGCCGAAACTTGGTACCCAAATTCACCCATAAATACAGAACAGCTGTGTCACCACATGCTTCATCTGAGATCCAGGTGAACATGGACAAGAGACTCAAGGAAACACACCCTATAGAGCAAAGGTCTTCAAACTTGGCAAGTTTGGACTTCAACTCCCAGAATTCCTGAGCCAACAACATGACTGGAGGAGAAATTCTGGGAGTTGAAGTCCACAATTCTTAAAGCTGCCAAGTTTGGAGGCCCCTGCTATAGTGTGATGGTGTGGTCAAAACAAATTGCAAAAGAAAACTACCGCATGTTCACTTATATCACGCAGATACCCCAGCTAAGCAATTCAGTCATGGCTAGTCTAGTTTAATGGACGAACCCAGCCTAGATCAGGCATCTTGACATTTGTCCCCATGGCTAATCTCCTTCATTCTTAATCAATCAAAACAAAGCTGTAAGGGACCTTGGAGGTCTTCTAGTCCAGGGGTCGCCAACCTTTTGGACCTCAGGGACCACCAAACTCATAATTTTGGATCCCAGGGACCACTAACCGGTTCTGTGGGCCTGGCCTAATTTGTGGGTGTGGCTTGGTGGTCATGTGACTGGCTGGGCATGGCTTGTATGTAAATATTATAAATATTTATATAAATATTGAATTTTTTATTTTTTTAAAAAGAGCAACTTTTACCCAAAATCAGGCAAAGCAGGCAGGCAGATTGAGTTGCTCACAGAATCACAGATCCATGCAGAGATCTATCTATCTGCCATCGGCTAGCTCAGTCTGTCACATAAAATTTGCTTGCAAGCAAACTCATAACATTTGCTAGCAAGCAAACTCACAAAATTAACTCACAACACACCATGTATGTAAATATTGAATTTTTTTTATTAAAAAAGAGCAATTTTTACCCAACATCAGGCAAAGCAGGCAGTTTGAGTTGCTCACAGAATCATTCAGTGATCTATCTATCTGCCATCGGCTAGCTCAGTCTCTCATATTTGCTTGCCATGAGTCTGCACTGAATTTGCTTGCAAGCAAACCTTCAGTCCTAAGGGAGGTTCGGCAAAGCTAAAGATCTAAAGACTAACTAGAAAGCAAGAAATCCAACCATTTCCTGCTTCCTAGCTAATCTAAATCTCCTGCACAGCAGAACAGATGATGGTCAGAAAAAGGAAAAATAGCAATTTTAGCTGGCAAGTTTGCCGGGTAAAGAGTGAGTGGGCGGGGAGGGTTCCCGCGGGCCATGTGGGTTGCGCAGCCTTGTGTTTCTTCACAGCCTGGATTAATTGCTTTGGGGAGGTGCTCTGGGGGTGAGATTTCTCTGCGGCCCACTAAAATTTTTTCAAGGCCCACCAATGGGCTGCAGCTGGTTGACAACCGCTGTTCTAGTCCAACCCCCTGCTAAAGCAGGAAGCCCTTAAGGAGATCAGTAAGGGACCATTAAAGAGACCATTAAGTTTGTAAACTCTTGACCAGCCATTAAAATAATAGAATAGAATTCTTTATTGGCCAAGTGTGATTGGACACACAAGGAATTTGTCTTGGTGCAAATGCTCTCAGTGTACATAAAAGAAAAGATACATTCATCAAGAGTCTAGAATCATAAGGTACATTTGTCAAGGGTCAAGAATCATAATGATAGTCATAGGGTACAAATAAGCAATCAAATCATACTAGGAATCAGTCAATATAAATCTTAAGAACACAAGCGACAAAGTTACAGTCATACAGTCACAAGTGGGGTTCCTGTCCATCCATCCCATCCATTTAAGCCAGAAGTATTGGCTTAAAATTAAAAAATGGTTGCAAGAGATCCTCAAGGAACAAATAGATTTGGAACCAGAATTATTTTTGTCAGAGATATTTAAAAAGAAATGTGCGAAAAATATAAAATATATAATATTATATATTCTAACGGCTGCTAGAATTGCTTATGCTCAATGTTGAAAACATAATTGTATACCATCAAGCGAATTGATTATTCAAAAAATAATGGCATGTGCTGAGATGGATAAATTAATCCTGATGCTACGAGAGAAAAAGGAGTCTGAATATTATAGAATTTGGGGAAAATGGTATAATTGGATTGAATTAAGACAGATGGAAGAATTAATGATAAGCAATTTATAGATTAAAAGCTTATATTCGCACAAATTGTATATATTTGTAAATAAGCACAAAATAGAAGTATATGAGATAGATGTCACACACTGTTAATGTCATAATATGTATATTTTTTGTTCAGGTTTTAAAGATATAAAAGATCAATAAAGTTTATTTTAAAAAAAGAGTCAAGAATCATAAGGTACAACATTTAATGATAGTCATAGGGTACAATAAGCAATCAAATCATACTAGGAAACAGTCAGTATAGATCGTAAGGATACAAGCGACAAAGTTACAGTCATATAGTCACAAGTGGGGTTCCCGTCTATTCATGCCTTGTCAATCAACATTTATAACCAAGGATGATGAAGAATTTGCCTCATTTCCTGCATCTTGCCCCCAAACTCCTTTCTCTCTTACAATGAGGATCCTGACAAAATTTCACAGCCTGAAACATCATCCAAGGAAGTTTGCCAACTTCCCGGAACAAGGAAGCACCAAAAACGGCAGCTTCCGCTCTTGAGGCAGCTAAGAAACGGATAGAATTCAAGAACTCATCAGAGGTGGTCAAAATAGCTGATGTAAAGCACAATAGCCCAGGCTGATTTAAAAACTGGCAGAGCATATCCATGAACCCCAAACTAGTGATGAGAAGACAGGATGAAAACTCTTCAATTTCACAACCCATGGATAGGCTTCACCAGAGTTTCAACTGGGAAACTGTAACCATCCTTCCTAGACCAAGCCATGTCTAAAAAAACGTCACGGGATTTCTAGAAACATTGGCACCCTTAACAAATTAGACACGGAGAAATGACCGATATCTATATATTATGCAAAAGAGGCCATCAACAAGCCAAAAAGGAAACAAAAAGCCCAAAACACATCCCCACCAGCAATCAGGACAGAGATGAATGTAGATTAACTCCAAGATTAACATCAAACCAACAATCAGGAAGTCCAATCCAGAAAAGCAACTAAGAAGAAAAGAGCGACTAAAACGATTAAAGGCTGGAGACTAAAACATACGAAGAACCGACTAGCAGTCTCCAAGTATTTGGGGGGTGCCACAAAGAGGAGGGGGTCAACTTATTTTCCAAAGCACCAGAAAGCAAGAAAAAGAAGCAACGGATGGAAACTAATCAAGGAGAGAAGCCCATTTAGAATTAAGGAGAAACTTCCTAAGAGTGAGGACAATTAACCAGTGGAACTGCTTGCCACCAGAAGTCCACTGGAGGTCTTTAAGAAGAGACTGGACAGTCACTTGCCTGAAATGGTGTAGGGTTTCCTGCTTAAGCAGGGGGTTGGACTAGAAGACCTCCAAGGTCCCTTCCAGCTCTATTCTATTCTACACTGTCAAATAAGCCAACAGTAAACAGCCCAACCAAAAGAACCTTTAAGACTAACCCGCATCTACACCAGCTGGCTGGAGAATTCTGGGAGTTGAAGTCCACAAGTCTTAAAGTTGCCAAGTTTGGGGACCTCTTCACTAGAATATAAACCTCCCCCACTAACACTGATGGTGTTACCTAACTGGGTCATGAAACGTCTGCCAGAAAGTTCAGAAACTAAGTCCAGAAAGCACCCAAGGATCCCTGGTTTAAAAGCTGGCAAGCCTTCCTCTGGGCATCGAGCCGCCGGAGACTGGATCAGATCCAGACGGCAGCCCCACTAAAGAAGGAAACCCTAATTCCAACGGATCCTAACCTGGTTTGCAGGGGCGGGTGGGGGGAGATTGTTCCTCCCGACCTCCAGTTCCAACTTCAGCTCTCCTGGTTTTTCTTCTTCTTCTTGGAGGTAAGTAGGACAAAGTAAGACCGGGGAAGGAAAACTGCCCACCGGCGCAGCCTTAGCAAGCTCAGAGTAGGACGCCGGAATCGCGAAGTGGAAAGCGCTACCAAGAGTTTCCGTACTCGGCGCTGGCAGCATCCTGGCTCGGTGGGGTCAGTGGGCTTCCCCCCCCTTACCTGCTCCTCGCCCGGCCGAGCTCCTCTGTTCCTCGCCCGGTCCTCCTCGGTCAGCCAGTTTCAGCAGCTCCGTCCAGCGGCTCGTCTTGCGGCGGCGGAGGCAGCTGCTGCTCTCCGTCACCCAACCAAGCCGGTCGCCCCCGCGCCCGCCGCAACCTCTCGCTGTTGTCGCCGCCTCCTCTGGCAGGGACGGCGCTGCGGAGGAGCTGATCCGGGCTGGCCCCGAGCCCGGAAGGGAAGGGAAGGAAGGAAGGAAAGGGGCTCGGAGAAGGAGGAAGAAGGAGGAAGGAAGAAGGGGAGGGTGGGAGGAAGGAAGGAAGTTCGGTGAAGGAGAGAAAGAAGAAGGAAGGGAGGGAAGGAGGAGGAAGGAAGAAGGGAAGGATGAAGGAAGGAAGAAGAGAAGGAAGGAGATCCAGTGAAGGGAAGAAAAGAAGGAAGGAGAAGGAAGGAAGGAAAAAAGAAGGAAGGAAGGAAGGAAGGAAGGAAGGAAGGAAGGAAGGAAGGGGAAAGAGGGAGGGAGGCAGGAAGTAGGGGAAGAAGGGAGAAAAAAGGAAGGAAGGAGGGAGAAAGGAGGAAAGGAAAGAAAAGGAAAGGAAAGAAAAGAATTATCCAAGAAGATGTATTTCTAGCTAGTTTCTCTCTCAACCTAGCCTACCCTACAGAATCCTTGGGATGCTAAAGCTAAAATTAAAATTAAGCAAAATCTGAAATTCTCAAGGGGAAGAAATCCTAAATCCTATGTTTTTGGTGTGTCTGTGTGTACAAATGGTTGCCCTTGCCCATTCCCAGCTGGCATCACAGACTGAAATAAAAATAACCAGCCTTGCTCACCTCCTAATTATTTTTAATGGTGGCTTAAGCGGTAAATATATATATACAACATTGGAGTGGGAATTGTCACAAAACAGCCTTTCAGACTTCAGGTAAAATCCCTTCTTTCTTTCTTAGCTACTTGCTTGGCATTTCCTTCCTTCCTTCCTTCCTTCCTTCCTTCCTTCCTTCCTTCCTTCCTTCCTTCCTTCTCTTTCCATGCCATCTTTCTTGTTTTATGTTTTAACCCAGGCAGCTTTCATGCCTAAGGTTGGACTAGAACCTTACAATTTCCTGATGACTGGCCAGCTGTCACACCTAATGGAGGACTAGAACTCTCCATCGCCTGGTGATTGGCCCAAAGTCACCTAGCTGGCTGCCATGCTTAAGATGGGATTAGAACTCTCCATCACCTGGTGATTGGCTCAAAGTCATCCACTCCGATTTCATGCCTAAAGCAGGACTAGAACTCACGCCTCCTAGTTTCTAGGCCAGCATCTTAACCATTACCCCAAACTGGTTCTTTTCTACGTTTTTTCCTGGGCTACTGAATGTCCAAACAACTCCTGAGCACATGCCCAAATTCCTTGCAGAACGCAATCCTGCCAATGCAGTTCTGTAGTGATCAAAAGGACCTCTCTTTTCTTTATGGCACAGGTGAGGATACCTTGAGCCTTTTATGACTTCTGGACTTCAACTCCCAGAATTCCTGAGCTGGCCATGCAATCTTTTTTTTTTTTTGGCAAGCCAAGTCAATGAATGCTGGCTTAGAATTCTGGGTTTCCCCATCCCTACTTTATGGGAATAGGGAAAAGGACCGCATTCAAATATCAAAGGATTTCACTAGAAGGAGAAGAGAATCTATTCATCCCAGAGCACCAAAATGCTGGTGTTGTTGTGGCCTGCCAGTGGCCAGTGGACCTGGTGGCAGACTCAGACAGTGAGGAGGATGGGGAGGAATCTGGGCCAGTCCTGGAGTCTGGGGGAGGCTCTGACGAGGGCTTGTCATCGGAGGCAGAGATGGGGCCAGGGCCATCTGACAGTTATCAGCTGCCTTCGGAGTCGGAGATCAGTGGGGCAGAAGAACAGCTGGAGCCTGTTTCCAATATGTGCATGTGCAGAGTTGCCAGAAGAAGGGAACAGCTAAGGAACAAGGGTCAACTTGGGAGTAAAGCCACAGGTGGATAGTGAATGGCCTCTCCCATAGGGAATAAAAGAGAAGCAAAGGGGGAGTGGGGTTTTGCAGGAGACAATTAGTTCATTTTGGGTGAAGATCTGTTCCTGCATTCTTGTTAAGTATTGTGGCGTCTGAAAGATATCGGCCTGGCCACTCTCCATGCCTAATAAAGGTCTGTAGTTGTGAAATCTCTTGAAAGACAGTTGACCGGAACTTTGCTGGTGAGGAATTCACTGTAAACTAAATAAAAAGGGGTTTATCAGGATGAAGAGGAGACTCTGTGCTGTTGGGGAAGCCTAGGTCAGAACAGGTAGTCTTTAGGCAGGGCAGTGAAATCTCAGGCTAAATTGGGAATGCAAAAGCACACACACACGCACACATGCACAGACCCCACCCCACCCTAGAAAAAGGCTACTGTTGCAAATAAAACAAATTTGATGTGACTCAAAATCAACAGGATCCAACTTAGCTCAAAGCAATCTTCATTTCAGGCAAAAAACAAACAAACAAACCCATCTAGACATCTTTGGCTGATCTTGAAAATCAAAGCAGGATTAAATTTAGCGGGCTATGTGTAGGAGTAAGCAGCACCTGTAATTTTCTTGGAAGAAACAGAGGAATATCTCTGTGCGATCATCAATCTTCGAAAGAGGAGTGGGGTTTGCAGGAGACAGTTAGCTCAATTCATTAGGGTGAAGATCTGTTCCTGATTTCTTGCCAAGTAATTGCTGCTACAGTGTGGCGTTTGGAAGCTATCGTCCTGGCAACTCTCCCAGCCCGATCAAGGTCTGTAGTTGTGAAATCTCATGAAAGACTGTCTTCCGTGACTGTGCTGGAGAGGAATTCCCTTTAACCTAAATAGAAAGGGTTTTATCGGGACGAGGAGTCGGCTTCGCGATTTTGGGAAGCCTAGCTCAGAACAGCTGGCCAATGTTTACAGTCCTTTCAAACCTTCCTTGCGAAGGGTGCGGCTGAACGATTTTTTTAATTTTTACACGACATGGCTACTTCGGCTAATCCTCAGCTTATGACCACAGCTGAGCCCTTGTCCATGTGTCCATGTAGTGTGTTAAGTAAATTTAGGACTCGGTGCCCTGTGCAGGTATACCTCAACTTAATGGACCCCAATGGAGTCCAAACTTTCTGTCGCTAAGCGAGACAGCTGTTGTGTTTTCCCCATCTTCTGACCTTTCTTCACACCGTTATTAAGCAAATCACAGCAGATATTAAGTTAGTCACATGGTTCTTAAGCGGATCTGGCGTTCCCATTCATTTTGCTTGTCAGAAGGTCGCCAAAGGTAACCACTTGACTCCGAGGACACTGCAGCCCGTCCTAAACATGAGTTAGTTGCCAAGCGCCTGAATTTTGATCCCATGACCGTGCGGTGCCGCAATAGTCACAAGCGTGAAACACTGTGCTAACTTTTTTTCTGTGTCATTGCAACTTCCAATGGTCACTAAATGAACTGTTGTAAGTCGGGAACTCCCTGTATCTGTGTTCTGATTTTCATTCAGGACCCGGGCTGTTGCTGCATTCAAAATGGATGCAGAGGACAAAAAACACAGCTAGATCCCTGCAAGATTGATCATTTGATCCGACAACCGTTTGACTGGGATGGTATAAGGCTGTGATGGCGAACCTATGGCACGCATGCCACAAGTGGCACACAGAGCCATTTGTGCCAGCATGCGAGCCGCAGGCAAACTTACCTCACTGCACATGCACGTGCCTGACAGCTGATTTTTCAGCTGGTTTGAAGCCTTTTTCGGCCTCCCAGAGGCTCGAAAAAAGCCTTTGCAAGGCTTTTCAGGATGAATAATAGGCCCGTTTCGTCACTTCCTGTAATAGTGGAACTGACTAAACGGACCTATAATTCGTCCTGAAAAGGTGTAGGTTTAGGTTTAGGTTTTATTTAATTTATATACCGCCGCCTCTCCCATTTGGGACTCAAGGCGGTGTACAGCTAGATTAAAACAATACAAAAATATAAAATTTAAAAACAGATTAAATCTAAGGCTGAAAGTTAAGGATAATAAAAATAATAAAAACAGGGTAATTAAAATAACAAATTTTAAACCCTCCAATATTACGAGGCCAGACCGGTTTGTTGAAAAAGGTGAGTCTTCAATGCATGCCTGAAGGTTTGCAAGTCAGGGATAGTATCTCTGGGGTAACTCGTTCCAAAGGGAGGGTGCTCCCACAGAGAAGGCCTGTACCCTCTGGGTCGCCAGCCGACATCGTCTAGCTGATGTCACCCCAAGGAGGCCCACCCTGTGAGAGTGCACAAGCTGACGGGAGGCCAATGGTGGCAGAAGGCGGTCCCATAAGTACCCGGGTCTCAAGCCATGGAGCGCTTTATAGATGACCACCAACACCTTGACATCGCACCCGGAAGGCTTCCGGTAGCCAATGCAGCTCACGCAGGAGTGGCGTAACATGGGAGCTACGAGAAGCCCCCAAAATCATCCACGCGGCCGCATTCTGCACCAACTGGAGCCTCCGGATGCTCTTCAAGGGGAGCCCCATGTAGAGAGCATTGCAATAATCGAGACGGGAAATGTCTCGATTAGGCAGAAAGGGCAGAAGTGACTGTGTGAAGCACGTCCAAATCCAGAAAGGGCCGCAACTGGCAGATCAGTCGGACCTGATAAAAAGCCCCCCGGTGACGGCCGTTATATGATCTTCCAGCATCAGCCGTACATCCAGGAGGACACCAAGATTGCGCACCCTCTCCGTGGGAGTCAAAATTTCTCCCCTCACAGCCAGTGATGAAATAAGCCGGCTGTATCTGGGCGCAGGAAACCACAGCCACTTGGTTTTGGTCGGGTTGAGATGAAGTCTGTTAAGACCCATCCAACTCTGCACGGCCTCCAGGCACCAGATCATCACTTCAACGGCTTCGTTGGGGTGGCCTGGGGTAGAAATGTATAACTGAGTATCATCAGCATACTGATGGAACTTCACCCCAAAACCACGGATGATCTCACCCAGCGGCTTCACATAAATGTTGAACAGCAGGGGTGAGAGCACAAACCCCTGAGGCACCCGCAAATCAAGGGCCTTGGGGTCGACCTCTGCCCCCCCGCCAACACAAATTGTGAGCGGTCGGAGAGGAAGGAGGAGAACCATCATAACACGGTGCCCCCCACTCCCAATCCCCCCAACCGCCGCAATAAGATACTATGGTCGATAGTATCAAAAGCTGCTGAGAGATCTAACAGGACCAGGACAGAAGAACAACCCCTGTCACGGGCCCTCCAGAGATCATCCACCAACGTGACCAATGCCGTCTCTGTGCTATACTCGGGCCTGAAACCCGATTGAAGCGGATCTAAATAGACAGCTTCATCCAGGTGCTGAGGGAGCTGTCGTGCCACCACACTCTCAACAATCTTCGCCACAAAGCGAAGGTTGGAGACCAGACAGTAGTTAGATAATAATGTTGGGTCCAGGGACGGTTTCTTGAGGAGGGGCCTCACCACCACCTCTTTCAAGATGGCAGGCAAAAACCCCTCACTCAAGGAAGCATTAATAATACTCTGGAACCAACCTCGTATCACACCTCCCGGGTGGCCAAAACCAGCCAGGAGGGGCACGGATCCAGTAAACATGTGGTGGCATTAAGCCCACCCAGTATCCTGTCCATGTCTTCCAGGGTCACAGGATCAAATTCATCCCAGATGACCTCCCCAAGATCCGCCTCAGTCATCCCATCCAGAGTTGCCCAGTCAGAGTCCAGCCCGTCCCGAATCTGAGCGATTTGTCCTGCAGATATCTCGAAAAATCCTCAGCCTGTCCCTGCAGGGGATCCTCCCGCACTCCCACATCTAAAAGGGAGTGGGTCACCCTAAAAAGGGCGGCTGGGCGATTTTCTGCGGACGCAATGAGGGCGGAAAAGCCTCTGGGAGGCCGAAAAAGGCCTCAAACCAGCCAAAACATCAGCTGTGAGGCACAGTGCAGGTAAGGGGGAGGGCGTGGGGGGTGGGGAATTGTACGCACATGCGCAGGCGGCATGGGAGGGCATGCATTGCATTCTGGATGCTGGCACACGAATCTGATGCACACACAATTTTTGGCACAGGAGCCCAAAATGGTTAGCCACCACTGGTATAAGGTCTCCTGCCTTGAGCAGGGGGTTGGCCTAGATGACCTCTGAGGTCCCTTCCAGCCCTAGGAGACTATGTCCTAAGAGACGGTTCAAGTCAGCCTGGACTTTAAAAAAAAGGCCTGGGCATGGGGTCCCCACTGCCCTGGAGACCAGCTCAGCTGAGGAAACAGGAGGACGCCTCTCCCCCTCCTCTTGTTAGGAAGATGAGACTTGTGTGGGTGTCTGTGGTTAGAAATACGTAGCTGAACAGTTTTTGCGTCGCTTCCTACGAAGCTCCCACTCACGTGAGGTTTCTGAAGGAGAGGAAGCTTACGGTGCCCACACCTACTCAGTGCCTGCCTCTTGCCTCCTGCACATTACAGATCCACTGAGCAGATAAAGAAGGGTTTAACAGGGGCCCAGACATCCACAAAGTCCAACATTTAGGCAAGAAAAACCATACAGACTGGGTGAAACCAGGCTCAGTAGCAGTAACTGTGAGAGGGATCTTGGAGTCTTAGTGGACAATCAGCTAAATATGAACCAGCCGTGTGCAGCAGCAGCCAAAAAAGCTAATGCAATCCTAAGTTGTATTAACAGAGGGATACAGTCAAGATCAAGGGAAGTACTAATACCACTCTATAAAGCCTTAGTAAGACCACACCTAGAGTACTGCATCCAGTTTTGGTCACCACATTATAAAAAAGATATTGAGACTCTAGAAAAAGTGCAGAGAAGAGCAACCAGGATGATGAGGGGACTGGAGGATAAAACATATGAAGAACGGTTGCAGGAACTGGGCTTGGCTAGTCTAGCAAAGAGAAGGACCAGGGGATACAGGAGAGCAGCCTTCCAATATTTGAGGGGCTGCCACAGGGAGGAAGAGGTCAAGCTATTTTCTAAAGCACCTGTAGGCCAGACAAGGAATAATGGATGGAAACTGAATAAGGAGAGATTCAACCTGGAAATAAGGAGAAATTTTCTGACAGGGAGAACAATCAACCCATGGAACAGAAGTTGCTCTCGGAAGTTGTGGGAGTGCCATCACTTGAGACTTTCAAGAAGAGATTGGACTGCCATTTGTCAGAAATGGTGTAGGGCCTCCCGTTTGGGCAGGGGGTTGGACTAGGTGACCTCCAAGGTCCCTTCCAACTCTGATTATCTGTTATCTATTATCTGTTAACTTACAAGGCCCACCGTCTTTGCCATCATATGTGCAGAAAGTTGCCTTTTAAGCAACTTTCATTTGCAACAGGTCATTTAAGCGAATCTGGCTTTCCCTTATTGATGTTGTTTGGTTGGGAAGGTTGCAAATGGCAATGACCGCAGGATGCTGCAACCATTGGACATGTATGCTGGTTGTCACATGCCTGAATTGTGATGACGTGCATTTATGATGGTATGACAGTCATAAGTGCAAGGATTGAGGTGTAAGTCACTTTTTTCAGTACCACTGTAACTTGGAATGATCCACTAAATGGAGAGTTTTAATTCGATGATTTCCTGTAATCCAGGTTTCTGCAGCTTTCATCATTCCACTGTCCTTGCTCTTGTTGTTTTATCTTATTCTACCTCTATTTTCTTCTCTTTGGACATGATCTGTTGGGCTGCTGCCTAACAGAATCTCCTCCCTGCAGATCAGGCCGCATGTTTAAAAAAATGCATCAAGAGGTATGAGAATTGGTCAAATCTTATCTCTCGATCTTTCCTATTTGTAATGTGGGTCTTCTGGATCTCCTTGTTATCCTGGTTCAGCCAGAGAGGATCAATTCAACAAACAACTCCCAGGGTGGTGGACAGGGGCGGGATGCAAATATTTTTTACTACCGGTTCTGTGGGCGTGGCTAGGTGGGCGTGGCTTCTTCTTTTATGCAGCATCCGACACACATACACTCCATTTTTTTTGCCTCCTGGGCAAAGTATTAAGACAGTGAGGGGGATCCAGGCACAGCTGATCGTTGGCACAGCTGATCATTGGCACAGCTGATCGTTGGCACAGCTGATCGTTGGGAGGGAAAAAATATACCAGTTCAGCCGAACTGGTAGCCGTTTTTTTTACTGCCTGTTTGGCCGAAGGCAGCATATTTTTTTTACTATCGGTTCATTTGAATCCCACCACTGGTGGTGGGGAAAGATTTACAATAACAGCAGCCACATTGATTCTCTAGAACTAAAAGGAAGTGGGGGAAGGCTTTCATTGGGCCAAGGAAAAGAGAAATAAATCTTCACTCTTTTTCCTGCCGGTTTATTGACTCTGGAGTTATATGCAAGCATGTGTGCATCGTGCAGGGGTTATTCTGGCTTTTGCCACAAGAGGGCAGCACAATGTAGTCTGTTGGTAGCGTAAGCTTTCCAGCATCCTTTTCAGAAAGAGATTATAGTACAAAGTCCTTGGTGCTCTCTAAACTTGGTTGTTTGGTTGCGTAATATTTTGTTACTTGATTCGGTAACATCTTCAATGCAAACACATGTGGGGTCTTCTCCGTGTTTTTATATGGTAGTTTACCCTGCCAGGGCTAGTGGAGTGTGATTTTCTCCTTGATATTTCCTTCATTAGGGTATTGTTTTCTGCTTGATTGTTCGTTTGGTGTTAATTCCTGCTTATCTGAATGTTGGCTGCTGTGGGCATATGTTCTGGTTTCTTTCTTTCCTTCCTTGCTTCCTTCCTTGCTTGCTTGCTTCCTTCCTTCCTTCCTTCCTTCCTTCCTTCCTTCCTTCCTTCCTTCCTCCCTCCCTCCCTTCCCTCCCATCCATCCATCCATCCATCCATCCATCCATCCATCCGAACAGAGTTGGAAGGGACCTTGGAGGTCTTCTAGTCCTACCCCCTGCTCAAGCAGAAGACTTTCTACTATTTCAGACAGTGACTGTCCAGTCTCTTCTTAAAAAACTCCAGTGATGAAGCACCCACAACCTTCCTTCCTTCCTTCCTTCCTTCCTTCCTTCCTTCCTTCCTTCCTTCCTTCCTTCCTTCCTTCCTTCCTTCCTTCCTTCCTTCCTTCCTTCCTTCCAGGGATGGGCTGCTACCGGTTCACACCGCTTCATGTGAACTGTTTGTGAATTTTATGGGCAGTTTGGTGAACTGGCAAATCCCACCCCTGGCTGGCTCTGCCCACCCCACTCCGCCCCTCCCAGGAGTCTCCACATGGCCTGTTTTGGATCTCAGGTAAATTCAGGGTCCGTGTGGAGGCTCGGAGAGGGTAGAAAATGGGCCTCCCTCCAGAGAGCATCTGGAGCCCAAGGAGGCCGTTTTCGCCCTCCCAGAGGCTCAAGAAAAGCCTCCGGAGCCCGGGAAGTTCTGGAAGTTCCAGAAGGCCAGAAACGGGCCTGTTTCCAGAGAGCCTCCGGCGGCCCATTTTCGCAATCGGGGAGGTGCAGGAGACTGACTAGGACAGGGCTACCATGGCCATGCCCATCCATCAACTGGGCAGAGAACCAGTTATTAAACTATTTGAAATCCACCCCTGCCTCCTTCCCCCCTTCTTCCTTCCTTCCTTCCTTCCTCCTTTCCTTCCTTCCTTCCTTCCTTCCTTCCTTCCTCCCTCCCTCCCTCTCCTTCCTTCCTCCCTCCCTCCTTCCCTCCCTCCCTCCCTTCCTTCCTCCCTCCCTCCCTTCCTCCCTCCCTCCCTCCCTCTCTCCCTTCCTTCCTCCCTCCCTCCCTCCCTTCCTTCCTTTCTCCCTCCCTTCTTTCCTTCCTCCCTCCCTCCCTCCTTCTCTTCCTCCCTCCCTTCCTTCCTCCCTCCCTCCCTTCCTCCCTCCTTTCCTTCCTTCCTTCCTTCCTTCCTTCCTTCCTTCCTCCCTCCCTCCCTTCCTCCCTCCCTCCCTCTCTCCCTTCCTCCCTCCCTCCCTTCCTTTCTCCCTCCCTCCCTCCCTCCCTCCCTCCCTTCCTTTCCTTCCTTCCTTTCCTTCCTCCCTTCCTCCCTCCTTTCCTTCCTTCCTTCCTTCCTCCCTCCCTCCCTCCTTCCCTCCCTTCCTCTTTCTTTCTTTCTTTCTTTCTTTCTTTCTTTCTTTCTTTCTTTCTTTCTTTCTTTCTTTCTTTCTTTCTTTCTTTCTTTCTTTCTTTCTTTCTTCCTTCCTTCCTTCCTTCCTTCCTTCCTTTCTTTTCACTCCTTTAAATTCTGTGTAAATGCAGTTTATCTCTATGTGTCTATGGATGGCTGGTCCAATCATTGGGTTAGGATGCTGACAGTGTTGTGAAAACATTGAGAGAAGAAGAAATTTTCTCAGAGGTTGTTCAGAGTCGTATTTGAATCATGAAATGGGTGGTAAATAAATTTGATAATAATACTTGGAAATACTTGAAAACAAGAGAAGAGAAGAGAAGAGAAAGAACTGGAGAAGATAACTGTTCTGTTCTAGGCCTCCCCAAAAAGCACTAAATCAGTTCTGAGTCCTGGCAAAAACCTCTTTTATTATATTAATGTGAATTTATTTCATTCACAGTCAGCCAACATCTTGGCAAACAGTCTTGCGAAGGTAGACTAATGAGCTCAGACCTTTATCAATCCTGGAACGCTGCCTGGTAAATAGTCCTACACTCATTGTTGACAGGGAAGGGCTGGGTTATACAGACAAATCTCTATGGAACAAACAAACGACCAAATGAGCAAGTTGTTTCCTGCAAAAGCCCCCTCCTCTTTTGCTTCTCTTTTAATCCTGATGGGAAGGGCCATTCATCATCCACCTGTGGCCTTACTCCCATGTAACTCTGAGTTCTTAATTGTGCCTTCCTTTTGGCAGGTCTGCGCAGGAGCAGGCTGGGAACTTGTTCCAGAAGCTGCCTTGCCTCACTGCTGTCCAAACCCGAAGGCAGCTGATGACTGCCAGCCTGCCCTAGCCCCATCTCTACTTCTGACGCAGAGCCCTCATCCAAGCCTTCTTCAGCCCCCAGGAATGGCCTGGGTTCCTCCCCAACCTTCTCACTACTGTCCGACTCTACTGCCAGCTCCTCCAGTTGCCGGCGGGCCACAACAATAACAAAATACAAAGAGCTGCAAATAGAAATAGAACGACTGTGGCAAAGAGAAAGCCAAGATAATACCAATTGTGATAGGAGCCTTGGGTGCAATCTCAAAACACCCGGAACACCACTTAAACCACACCGGCATTGACAAAATCCCCATCGGTCAATTGCAAAAGGCAGCTTTACTCAGAACAGCTTTCCATCCTGCAACGATCCTTTAAGTTCAGCTTCCCTCTTTAATGTTTTTAAATTTTTATTTATTCATCAGACAAAAATTATACATTTGAATGAACACAATAAAAAAAGTTAAAATGTGCCAGGGACGATAGCCATGTTAGTACACTTACACACGCCTCCTTGGGAACCTCTTAAATTTGACGTGAGGTCCAGAGAAGTTAAGTTAGGAATTAAAACTGTGAAAGTTAGCCGAGATAACAGAATTGGGTAAGATATGCCAGACTTTGACAATACTATTACAAAAATCTTTTTTTTTTTAAATTGTGGAGTTTAAAGCGGTTTAGATGGTTTAAAGGGGTTGTTTTTACATACAGGTGGTCTTCAACTTACAATCACAATTGAGTCCAAAATTTCTGTTGCCAAGCGAGACAGTTGATAAGTGAATTTTGCTCAATATTACGACCTATCTTGCCACGGTTGTTAAATGAATCATGACATTTGTTAAGTTAATAACAGGATTGTGAAGTGAATCTGGCTTCCTCATTGACTTTGTCTGTCAGAAGGTCACGAAAGGGGATCACGTGACCCTGAGACATTGCGACCATCATAAACATGAATCAGATCCCATCAGTTTGATCATGTGACCATGGAGAGGCTGCGGTGGCGGTGAATGTGAAAAAGGGTCATAAATCACTTTTCAGTGCCATTGTTAACTTCGAACAATGATTATAAGTTGAGGATGAGCTGCATTTTGGAGTTTTCACGCCCCTAATTTGAACGAAAGCAATTGTAGGATTGTAGCCGCCACCCACACTTTTCCTAAGAGGAGAGATGTACAAAATGGAGGCATCGCTGAGATGAAGGACAACACTATGTTGGAGAAGACCATAGTGTTCTCCAACAACTACCAATGTTTTCGCCAACGCAAGGAGCATCTCATTGTTGCAGAAACTTGGGGGTTTGTGTGGGACGTTTTGAGGCCCGTTCAAAAGTGGTGGGAAGGTTTATGCACTGGAGCCTCATTCTTTCCTCGGCTCCCCCGTACAGCAACAGATGTTGAACAGCTGGATCTGAGCAATGCCAGAGTCACTCGACATTCAGGATGTGGAGAGATTAAATCACTATTCTCAAGGCAACAATTTACTGTGTGAGGTCCTCGCCCCGCAGAGTAGTAAGTGACAGCTAAGAAATTAAGAAACAAGACCCAGAAAAAAAAGCAGACTTATTTTTTTTACATCCCCTTCCAAGCAAGTCATGAAAATACAATCCCTGTTTCAAAGAGATTGTGCTCTGAATCGCTTTGAATAAAACCTCACATCACCACTTTTGCTGTTACAAGAAATTGATTTTTTGGTTGTTGCTTTCTTTCTTTCTTTCTTTCTTTCTTTCTTTCTTTCTTTCTTTCTTTCTTTCTTTCTTTCTTTCTTTCTTTCTTTCTCTCTTTCTTTCCTCCCTCTCTCCCTCCTTCCCTTGTTCCCACCCCTATTTCTTTCTTTGTTTCTTTGTTTCTTGCTGCTCTTTTCTTTCTTTTTCTTTCCCTCTATCCTTCCTCCGTCCCTCTGTCCCACTCTCCCTCTATTTCTCTTCTTTCATCCCTCTCATTTCTTTTTCCTTCCTTCCTTCCTTCCTTCCTTTTTCTTTCTTTCTTTCTTTCTTTCTTTCTTTCTTTCTTTCTTTCTTTCTTTCTTTCTTTCTTTCTTTTTCCCTTCCTCCCTCTTTTCTCCTTCTTTTCATCTTCCCTCCTTTTCTATGATCCCTATTTCTTGCTTACTTGTTTTTTTCTTTCCTTTTCCTTCCTTCCTCTTTCCCTCCCTTCCCTCCCTTCCACAATTTCTGTTCCATCCTTTAATTTATTTCCTTCCTTCCTTCCTTCCTTCCTTCCTTCCTTCCTTCCTTCCTTCCTTCCTTCCTTCCTTCCTTCCCTCCCTCCTTCCTTCAATTAAAACAGTTTACTAAACTAAATAAGCCCCACAATTCTTGGCTTCATGTACCATAACCTATGCACCCTACTACGGATGGATATGAGGATGATGACCTGGTTCTCACAGCATACTAAGATGCTGGCTGAGTTCCCACAACCGCAAACGAGCAACCTCATTTCAGTGAAGTTTAACATGTCCGGAAAACCCCTATGAACCAATGTAAAGTTTCAGGCAGTTAAAATGTTGGCTGGCGGATATGTTTAGTCTGAAGAGCAAATTCCAGATGCATATATAAACAGAAAAATACTCCAATGTTTTTCTTCCTGGAATCTTCTTTCATTAAACATGGAACTGCTTTGATTTCCAAACAGCAGCAACCTCAACTGAGAAGGGAGTAAGGTTTTTTTAGTAGCAGCCTCTCATTCTGTCCATTTCACGGCCCATCATAGATCCCAGTTTCTTCTTCAGCAAATACAGGTAGTCCTCGAATTACAAGAGTTCATCTAGTGACCACTCAAAGTTACAATGGCACTGAAAAAAGTGACATGACCATTTTTCATTGCAGCATCCCCACGGTCACGTGATCAAAATTCACATGCTGGACAACTGATTCATATTTATTAACAGATAATCAGAGTTGGAAGGAACCTTGTAGGTTATCTAGTCCACATGTTTATTGGACCCGTGCCCTTCCTGGTTGGTTTCTACCTCCAGAGAGGTGACATGAGGCTGGCTCCAGGGGATTGTCAACGCTTCGTTGACGGAGGGGGCGCTTCCGACCGCCCTGAAAACGGCGGTGGTGCGGCCCCTCCTCAAGAAGCCTTCCCTGGACCCGGCTCTTTTGAATAACTATCGTCCTGTCTCCAACCTTCCCTTTGTGGCGAAGGTTGTTGAGAGTGTGGTGGCGCGTCAGCTCCCTCAGTATCTGGAGGAAGCATTCTATTTAGATCCGTTCCAATCGGGCTTCAGGCCCGGGCACAGTACCGAAACAGCATTGGTCGCGTTGGTAGATGATCTCTGGAGGGCCCGTGACAGAGGTTATTCCTCTGTCCTGGTCCTCTTAGATCTGTCAGCGGCTTTTGATACTATCGACCATAGTATCCTATTGCGGCGGTTGGAGGGGTTGGGAATTGGGGGCACCGTTTTGCGGTGGTTCTCGTCCTTCCTCTCGGACCGCTCGCAATTTGTGTTGACGGGGGGGGAGGGGTCCACCCCTAAGCCCCTCATGTGTGAGGGGCCTCAGGGGTCGGTCCTCTCCCCTCTTCTGTTCAACATTTATGTGAAGCCGCTGGGAGAGATCATACGTGGTTTTGGGGTGAAATGCCATCTTTATGCTGATGACACTCAGCTTTACATCTCCACCCCAAGCCACCCCAACGATGCTGTGGAGGTTATGGCCCGTTGCCTGGAGGCTGTGCGGAACTGGATGGGCGAGAACAGGCTTCGACTCAACCCTTCCAAGACCGAGTGGCTGTGGTTTCCGGCGGCCCGATATAGTCAGCTGACTCCGTCGCTGGCTATTGGGGATGAGATCTTGACCCCCACAGAAGGGACCCGCAATCTTGGTGTCCTCCTGGATGTACGGCTGTCTTTGGAAGATCATATTACGGCCGTCTCCAGGGGGGCTTTTTATCAGGTTCGCCTGATACGCCAGATGTGGCCCTTTCTTGATCGGGACGCCTTACGCACAGTCACTCATGCCCTGGTCACCTCCTGTCTGGACTACTGTAATGCCCTCTACATGGGGCTCCCTGCGGGGAGCACCCGGAGGCTTCAACTGGTACAAAATGCAGCCGCGCGGGTAGTTATGGGGGCGTCGAGATACTCCCACGTGACGCCCTTCCTGCGCGAGCTGCATTGGTTGCCGGTGGCCTTCCGGGTTCGCTTTAAAGTACTGGTTTTGGTCTTTAAAGCGCTCCATGGCATCGGACCAGGATACTTACAAGACCGCATTCTGCCAGTAGTCTCCCACCGACCGGTGCGCTCCCACAGAGAGGGTCTCCTCCGGGTCCCGACGCCTTCTATGTGTCGCCTGGTGACCCCGAGGAACAGGGCCTTCTCTGTGGGGGCACCCGCCCTTTGGAACGGGATGCCCCCTGGACTACGAACGACCAGTGACCTGAGGGCCTTCAGACGTGACCTGAGGACTTGGCTCTTCGAGCAGGCCGGCCTGAGCTGACTCAAATGGGATTTTAAATGGGGTTTTTAGATTAGTTGGGATGGGGTACAATGTTTTAATTTATTTTAATTGGGGTTTTTTAGATTTTTATAGGGACAGCCTAGGGTTTAATTCTTTTTTAACTATTTATATTTGTCTACATGTATTTTAGTTGGCTGTTCACCGCCCTGAGTCCTTCGGGAGAAGGGCGGTATATAAAACCTAAAATAAATAAATAAAAATAAATAAACCCCCCCAAGCAGGAGACCCTACACCACTTCTGACAGATGAGAGTCCAATCTCTTCTTGAAAGTCTCTAGTGATGGAGCATCCACAACTTCCGAAGGCAAAGCTGTTCCACTGGTTGATTGTTCTCACGTCAGAAAATTTCTCTTTATTTCCAGGTTGAATCTCTCCTTGTTCAGTTTCCATTCCATTATTCCTTGTCTGGCCTTTGGGTGCTTTAGAAAATAGCTTGACCCTCTCCTCTCTGTAGCAGTGCCTCAAATATTGGAAGACTGCTCTCCTGTCTCCCCTGGTCCTTTTCTTCCCTAGACTAGCCAAATCCAGTTCCTGTAACCATTCTTCATATCTTTTAGCCTCCAGTCCCCTCATCATCCTGGTTGCTCTTCTCTGTACTTTTATGACGGTTGCAGAAGGACAGTTGACCTTCTGAGAAGCAATGGGGAAGCATGATTCATCTGTTATTAACTTAACAACTTAGAACTTAGCATAACTTTATTGTCACTTTGTACACTAATCGGCATACATTAAAATGAAATTTTGTTGCATACAGCTCTTCAAAGGGTCACCACCTCCAATATACACTACATAAACATGACAAAATAAATAAATAAATAATTGTGTATATACCCACCTGTATTATATGACAAAAAGGAGCAACACAGTCCAGTTCGGATGTCTACATGTACATGGTGAGAGAAACGAATCTTGCGAGACGGATGGCATAGGGAACAAAGCAGAGGTGGTATTCAGCAGGTTCTGACCAGTTCTGGAAAACCGGTAGTGGAAATTTTGAGTAGTTTGGAGAACCGGCAAATAGCAAATAGTGTTTATAAGCAGTATCCTGAATGACAGGAAGAAAGCTTCTCTGCTGTCCTCACCACTCTCTGTAGGGACTTTCTACCTGAGGCACTGCTGCCACCAAACCAAACCGGGATATGGTTTGTTAAAACGCTCCCAATCGTGCCTCCATAAAAAGGGGCCAGGACAGAAGGAGAAAAATGTGCTCTCTTCATCCAATGCAAGAATTGCACTCTTCATTAAGGATGACATGTGGAGAGACCCGAACTGCAATTATTCACTTAGCAACAGTGGCAACGAAAGTGGTAAAATGGGGTGAAATTCACTTAACTAACGTCTCACTTAGCAACAGAAATTTTGGGCTTAATTGTGGTTATAAGTTGAGAACTACCTATATATAAGTATGAGAGAAACCAAGCGAATGATTGATCGCATCAACATTTTTAATTAAAGCAGCTTTCTGAGGTCATTAGGTTTTTTTGTTCCAACTGTGCCCTGAGAAAATCTGTTTTTTTCCAACATCCCTTTGCCGTGTTTCTCCTAATAAAGCTTGACAACTTCATTTTAACTCTTTCTCGGGCCCTCTTTGGGAAGCCATCGAGAGTTGGGAAAATGAAGCTGCTATTGTCCTAATTAATTGTGACACATATTTTAGCAGCTGAGAAAAGATGGCTAATTAAGTCCAGATCATTGCTTTGACATCCCACATTTAAAAAAAAAATCTCTTCTCCCAGCCAACACTCTCTCAATCTTTTTAACTCCATTCCACTCAGGAGGTGGGCTGATGTCAAAACTGCCATAAAACCATCAAAATAAACCTTGTGATCTGCTTGATTACTAACTCACCCTCTGTCCCATCCTCCTTCGCTGACAAGGCCACGAACGTGTTCTCAGTTCCCTGGGATGGGAGTTGTAGTACAATAGCTCTGAAGATGTGAGAATAATCACAAAATACAGCAGAGACGGTGAACCATATGAAAGAGCTTTATTATTAAACTTTTGCAAAAGGGAATTCTGTTCATGGCAGAAGACATTCTCCCCAGGAAGGCTGGGGTTTATATACAAGTTTAAATGTACAGTGTCTGCCCCTTTCCTGGGTTCACAATCTATCCAACTACGTAATTCCCTATGCCACACCCATTGCGTACCACCTGTTTCCTTTTCTTTGGACACTACCCTTGTTTTCATGGCTTTTTCCTGTTATGCTCTTCTGAACACAATGGATCATTAACCAGTTCTGTTCAGATCAGAATGACCGTAGCATCTCTTACATTAATCTTTAAACCAAAATATACAACTCCCATGTTCCAGACAAAAACCTGACATTTATTTCAGAAAATAACAAGTTACAAAACAGTACATGTTTTCAGTAATCATATAGAAGGTCATATTTTGAACAAAGATGGAGTCCCTTCTGCTCTTCGTTATCTCAGGTGTAACTTGCAATAATATATTATTTCCACATATAACAGAAGGGTTAGGTTTCTTTAAGAAACTTAACTATATTGGTTTACTATATATGGCTGCAAGTCAAAATGACTCAGCACTATCTTGTAACCAAGATGCTGATTGGCTACAGGAAGCAGGAGTGCTATATAGTAAGAAAGCCAGAGAGCACATGGCTAGTGTCTGTGAGTCTCTGTGAGTGCTACAGGAATGCTGCTACTGGTTTGCTAGGCTTCTACTATGCTACTCGGCTACTTGGCAAGTATCTTCAACACTGTAATTATATTTCTCCATTGATGCATGGATGTATTGAAGATGATGTATTGCTTTTATATCTACTGAACAAGAATAGTTAGTAAGCTAACCTATTGATGGATGAACTGTGTATGATATTGGACTGAAACTTGGACTGTGCTTATATCACTGTATATAAAGACTTTACATTTCAACTGCTGTACTTGTGTGGTTCTATACTCACTGCTACAATCTGAATACTACTTCCGTCTGCTGTATTACTCCTTGATACCAAGGATACTCTGCTAAATACTTAACAAGAAGGGAAAGGAATACACTGCCTTAAAAGAAATAAGCAATTAGCAGGTAGTGGGCTCAAATTACGACCACAACTGAACCCAAAATTTATGTTGCTGAGCAAAATAGTTGTTCAGTGAGTTTTGCCCCCATTTTACAACATTTTTATCTTGTGGTTAAGTGAATCACTGCCATTGTTAAGTTAGAAACACAGTTGTTAAGTGAATCTGGCTTTCCCATTGATTTTTCTTGTCAGAAGGTCACAAAAGGGGGTCACATGACCCTGGGATGCTGCGACCATCATAAATATGAGTCAGTTGCAAAGCATTTGTATTTTGAACACATGACCATGGAGATGCTGCAAAGGTCATACGTGTGAAAATGGTCATAAATTACTTGTTTCAGTACCGTAATAATTTCAAACAGTCACTAACTTAATGGTTGTAAGTCAAGGGCAACCTGTAATATGTGACGGGCACATCATTTTTGGGGTCTCATTATGTCCAAAGGATGCCATCGCTTGCTTACCTAGCTGATGTATAGGTAGTCCTACAGTCTAGTCCTACCTAGCTGATGTATAGGTAGTTACAACAGTTCACTTAGTGACTGGCACTGAAAAAAGTGACTTATGACCGTTATAGCATCCCCACGGTCATGTGATCAAAATCCAGGTGCTTGGCAACTGATTTGTATTTATGATGGTCACAGTGTCCTGGGAGGTCACATGGTCTCCTTTTGAGACCTTCTGACAAGCAGAGTCAATGGAGAATTCAGATTCATTTAACAACCATGAGCTTCCTGTTCCTGTGGCAAGAGCATGTATTCTATTGGCTGTAATCAGATTCGGGCCATGTGGAGAGTCATGTGTGTCTGAATCAAGTTTGGTGGAACCTTGGGCTGATGTAATGTCCCCAGGTGATTTCGCAGTGCAGTAAACCCAGCTGCTAGAGGAGTAGAGGGCTAATCCTATTATGTCCTGAGGGGGTCATGTCTTAATCCCATCACCCTGGAGCTTTGGTTTTTGTCTTGTAGATAGGCTGGCCCAGTCCTGCTAGGGCTTATTAAGAAAGATGGGGGCTGTTTTCCAAGAGCATGTTTCTCCTTTAGGGAGAAACTATAATATTCTGCCTTTTTAATATTTCCTAAAATATTTCATTCTTCTAAGAGGGGTGGGTGCTAACTTTATACACTGCAAACTGCCGTAAATAAGGGCTCATTGCCGAGTGACCAAGTTATGGCCACGTGACCACAATGGGGGGGAAGGCATCAGAACTTCAAACCCCATTCGTAAAATCGGGATCCGTTGTAACTTCTAATGGTCAATAAGCAACCTGCCATTTCCATGGAGTTGTGCAGCAAGTGTCCTAATGAAGTCAGAGACACCGACCCGAACTTGTAGTTTTATATAAATAAATATATTTAACGTCTATATCTATAGCAGACGTGTCAGGAACAGAAACGTCATGAGGTAAATTGAAGAGTGTACAGAAGAGAGAGAAGAAAAAAGGCGGGAAAAAGGGAAACACCCCCTTTATGCTCACGGCAACCAATCACAACACAGATTGCCTCATGCATGACTCAGCCCTTTCTAACTCATCGACGACATCTGTGTGTTCTGGCCCATTGAACTTTTTACTGTTCTGGCTACTAAATTTAATATTTAATAACCATCATAAGTTGAGTGCAACTGAAAATAGTTGCTCTTTTTCAGAAAATAATTTCACCTATTCTTTTAGGCTGGGGGAAAAAGAACCACTCTACTTTTGAACAATCATAGTCCCAAATGAAGCCAAATATTTAAATCCTAATTTCCCCCCACTCCCACACAAAGACAGTAAAAGCCTTTTAAAAGACCACTTATTTTTCCTGCCCAGTTAGCCTGACATGCAATTTGTCACAATCCTCGTTCTGTTGAAATGGCACCATTGTGCCATTCCCAACTCCCTGATTGCTTGTAAACCACGCTGTTTAGTGAATATTACCTTGCTGCATGATGGTTTATTACGGTGGAATTTTATTTAATGGTTCTAAAAAGCCATTTTGCTAAAATACACCTTTGTCTTGTTGCCTCCCTCCAATTAGCCTGCACTCCGGCTATTAATTAATATTAATTCCAGCACCTAGCAAAGTATTTGCGGTTGGAAATAGGAGCGTTATTGTATGTTTGTGTGTGCTTTCGCTGTCTTTACGGCTGGTTTAGCAAAACCCATGTACACAGGTAGTTTTCAATTTACAATTGACCCCAAAATTTCTGCTCCTAAGCGAGATGCTTGTGAAGTGAATTTTGCCCCATTTGATGACATGTCATGTGGTTAAGAAAATCACTGCAATTGTTAAGTGAATCTGGCTGCCTCTGACATAAGAATTTTGCACAGAAATAGCTGTGTTTTTCTTTTAAATCCAGCCTATGAACACCCCTAGTTTTCCAGTGTGAATAAAGAAACAACAGAAAAGCATAATCTCGCAAAATTTTAAACAAAACAACAGGGTATTCCTATTTCCATAATACAATCCTCAATGACAAGGGTTGCCAAACTTTTGGACCACGGGAACCACCAAACTCATAATTTTAAATCCCGTGGACCAGACACCCTGGGAAAACCCCCCGAAAAGTCTGCAGGAAAATTCCCCACCCCGTTTTCCTACCGATTGATCATTTTTTTATTTGGGATCACAGGATACCGTCTCCAGCTCTGTTCTCAGGGGGAGAGAGACTTGGCTTCATGCAAGGAAAGCAACAGAAGTCTTTCTCTCCCCCGAATTCTGCCAGGAATGAGTCTTTGTGAGACTGGTTGCACCGGCGTAGCCTCTTGGAGCAGAAGGCTTTGCAGGGTCCCAAAGACTCATTTCTGGCAGAGTTTGGGAGAGAGAAAGACTTTTGCTGCTTTCCTTGTGTGCAGCCAAAAGCAGAAGTGGACAGAAGCAGCCTGGTGGCCGGGCCAGGTGTGTGGGGTGCGTGAGGCAAGTTTCCCCCCTCTGCCCTTTCCCCCTTCCCCTCACTGCCTTGTGTTGTTTGCAATGCAAGCGACACAAGCCTTGTGTTCCCACACAGCCTGGATTAATTGCTTTGGAGGGTACTTTGGGGGTGACATTTCTCTGCAGGCCACCAAAATTTTCTCGTGGACCACCAGTGGTCCCCTACTTGGCAACCACTGCTCTATGATCACAGTTGTAATGGTTGTTAAGCCTTTTATTTTTGGTGGTAATCATTAAGAAAATGTGACAATCATTGCTGTCAAGCGAACTCATTGCTCACTAGGGTATGTTTTTGTCCCAAATCAAAAGCAAGTGCCATGTTTTGGCAAAACCATAATAAAACAGTCATGGGACTACACAATGCGGCCAGTGTTCTATAATTGCAACTGTTTGGCTGAAAGTCTGAAATGATGTCACAGGACTGTGCAGTGAAGGCGAGCATCGTAATTTCGAATCCAAGTCATTGGACCCCTTTTTTCCAGTAGTCATAACTTTGGTTGCTAAGCAACTGGTCGTATGTTGAGGACTACCTCTAAGAGGAGTATCAATTTAGGAATGGATTTTCGGCCAGCCATCCTTGCAAACTTTAATTGATGCACTATATATATATATAGTGCATCAATTAATGGGGGGTTATATATATAGTGCATCAATTAATGAGGGGTTATGAAGAGGTCTTGTTACCCCCAGCGAGGCACAACAGTGTGGCAGGCTCGGTGGCCTCGCTTGGGCTGCGGCAATTTCGGGGGGCCCCGACCAGTGCGGGAGTGGCCCCGCTGTGGACATGGCGGGCCTGGACTGGATTCGGGGCCGCCCCTATGGCTGCGAGGACAACACGGAGACTGGGGGTTGGATGGTGTTGTGACCGTTCCCCTCCCCTCCTTGGGGCCCCCACCTGTGGCAGGGGTGGTGGGCCCGGGGAGGGGGGGAGTGACCTTGCCTATGACCCCTTTTCTCCCGGGGGTCCCACCGGTGGCAGGGGTGGGGCGGCCGGGGGGGGAGGGGTTTACCCCAGTCCGCCTGGATTTTTCCATCACAAAGACCTTGGACGCTGCGAGACCGTCGGGGTGGGGTGGCCGGGGCCACGGATGTACTCCATGACGGAGCTTTGGGCCTTGAGGGATGTCCCCCTCTCCCTTAAGAGGCCCTCAAAACTTTCGAAGACGTTCCGCTATGAGGGATCCTGGGATCCGGAGCGATGGTGGGGCCGTGGAAGCCGGAGGAATGGGAGGAAACGCGGGAAACCCGGGATTGGTAATTTTTTAATGGGGTTTTTTAATGGGTTAAAAGGATCCAGGGTGGGCAGGGGAGACAGCCCACATGGAGTTGGGGGCAGCTGGGCCGGCCCGCGCGCCTGGGGGGCCTCGGGGGTTTCCGTGTCGAGGTGGCAGACTGGGGGTGGGCTGCCGGGGGCAAATTTTATCAGCACGGTGACTGGGAGAGGCAGATATGCTGGGGGTAGAGGGCCATATCCAGTAAGGGGATCGCGCTCCCGATGTTTGCAAGCGGTAGCGCGCTCCGACCCTCCATACCCATCCTGCAGCCCTGGTTGTCTGGATTCTCAGGCCCTGAATACCCGGCTGCTGTTGTGCAATGCAAGGTCCGTGGTTAACAAGGCTCCCCTGATCCATGATTTGGTTCAGGAGGAGGCCGCGGACCTGGTAGGTGTTACCGAAACCTGGTTGGGCCCAGAGGGCGGTGTCCCTCTGGTTGAGATGTGCCCACCAGGTTTCCTTGCATTTCACCAGCCTAGGGCTCAGGGAAGGGGTGGAGGGGTGGCGGTGCTTATAAAGGAAGCCCTTTATCCTAGGGAGGCCACTGTCCCTCAGATGGCTGGCTGTGAATCTCTATTTGTGAAGTGGGGGCAAGGGGTTCAGATGGGTCTTTTGATGGCGTACCTGGCTCCCTGCCACATCTCATCGGCCCTGCCCGGACTCCTCGAGGTGATAGCCGGGCTGGCGGTTGAGACCCCCAGGCTTCTGGTCATGGGGGATTTCAACCTGCCATCGTCCGGTGAAACCTCGGGGTTGGTTCGGGAGTTCTTGGCTTCCATGACGGCCATGGACCTGACCCAGTTAGTTTCTGCCCCCACTCACATTGAAGGACACATGCTGGACCTGATTTTTGTCTCTGGGCAGTGGTTGAATGACTGTAATTTTGGGGAGTTAGTTATTACACCCTTGTCATGGACAGATCATTCCCTCCTTAGGTTGGACTTCTGTTCCGCCACCCCCCACCGTAGGGAGGCGGAACCACTTAGATTGTTCCGCCCCAGGCGCCTGATGGACCCGGAGCGGTTCCAGAGGGAGCTTGGGCCGTTTCCTGAGTCTCTGCCTCACAGCTCGTCTGGAGACCTGGTGGCGACCTGGGATGGGTTGGCCGCCGGGGCTCTAGATCGAGTTGTGCCCCTGCGACCTCTGACCCGGCACAGATCCCATGTGGCTCCGTGGTATACGGAGGAGCTACGGGAGATGAAGTGCCGGAAAAGACGTCTAGAGGGCATTTGGAGGGCGAGCCGTTCTGAGTCTGACCGAACACAGGTGAGATCTCATATTAAGACTTACCTTGTGGCGATAGGGGCGGCGAAAACTTCGTATTTCTCCGCCCTTATTGTATCAGCAGAAAATCGGCCTGCCGCCCTGTTTAGAGTGACCCGCTCTCTACTTGAACCGAGAGCACGGGATGACCTCTTGCAGGGTAGGGCGGAGGAGTTTTCCCGATTTCTGCATGATAAAATCACTCAGATTCGGGAGGGGCTCGACTCCAATTGGATGGTCCCGGGGGAGGTGTCCGGGGCAGGTCTTGTGAGTGTTATCTGGGGGAGTTCGACCCTGTGACCGCCGAGGGTGTGGACAGGTTGCTGGGGGGTCTGAATGCCACCACCTGTTTATTGGACCCGTGCCCTTCCTGGCTGGTTTCGGCCGCCAGGGAGACGACACGAGGCTGACTCCAGGGGATTGTCAACGCTTCCTTGAGAGAGGGGGTGCTCCCTACCGCCCTGAAGGCGGCGGTGGTGCGCCCCCTCCTCAAGAAGCCTTCCCTGGACCCAGCTATTTTAAACAACTATCGTCCAGTCTCCAACCTTCCCTTCGTGGCGAAGGTTGTTGAGAGTGTGGTGGCACGTCAGCTCCCCCAGTACCTGGAGGAAGCTACTTACCTCGATCCGTTCCAATCGGGCTTCAGGCCTGGACATAGCACTGAGACGGCATTGGTCGCGTTGGCTGATGATCTCTGGAGGGCTCGTGACAGAGGGTTCTCCTCTGTCCTGGTCCTATTAGATCTCTCGGCGGCTTTCGATACTATCGACCATAGTATCTTGTTGCGACGGTTGGGGGGGTTGGGGATTGGTGGAACCGTCCTTCGATGGTTCTCCTCCTTCCTCTCCGACCGTTCGCAATTCGTGTTGGCGGGGGGGGAGAGGTCCACCTCTAGGCTTTGGTTTGTGGGGTGCCTCAGGGGTCGGTCCTCTCTCCCCTCTTGTTCAACATTTACATGAAGCCGCTGGGTGAGATCATCCGTGGTCTTGGAGTGAGGTGTCATCTGTATGCAGATGACACCCAGTTGTACATCTCCACTCCGGACCACCCCAACGATGCTGTGGGGGCTATGTCTAGGTGCCTGGAGGCCGTGCGGGACTGGATGGGCGGGAACAGGCTTCGGCTCAACCCATCCAAGACCGAGTGGCTGTGGTTTCCGGCGCCCCGATATAGCCAGCTGACACCTTCGCTGGCTATCGGGGGGGAAGTTCTGCCCCCCGCAGAGAGGGCTCGCAACCTGGGAGTCCTCCTGGATGTATGGCTGTCGCTTGAACATCACATCGCGGCCGTCTCCAGGGGGGCGTTTCATCAGATCCGTTGGATCTACCGGTTGCGGCCCTTCCTGGATCGGGACGTCTTGCGCACGGTCACTCAGGCCCTTGTCACCTCTCGCCTGGACTATTGTAATGCCCTCTACATGGGGCTCCCTCGGGGAGCATCCGGAGACTCCAGCTGGTGCAAAATGCAGCCGCGCGGGTGATCATGGGGGCGTCACGTAGCGCCCATGTGACGCCTCTCCTGCGCGAGCTGCATTGGTTGCCGGTGGCTCTCCGGGTTCGCTTTAAGGTTCTAGTTTTGACCTTTAGGGCGACCCATGGCATGGGACCAGGTTACCTTCAGGACCGCATTCTGCCAGTGTTCTCCAACAGGCCGGTGTGTTCCCACAGAGAGGGTCTGCTCCGGGTGCCGTCGGCCGCTATGTGCCGTCTGGCGGCGCCGAGTAGGGCCTTCTCTGTGGGTGCCCCCGCCCTCTGGAATACTCTGCCACCGGAGCTCCGTACCGGCACGGAGCTGAGGGCCTTCAGGCGCGCATTGAAGACCTGGCTCTTTGAGCAGGCCGGCCTTGGCTGAGATGGTTTTAATTTGGTCTCCATTTTATTAATTCTAAATTGGGTTTTAAGGGGGGGTGGGTGGGGTTTTGTTAGTTTTATCAAGCAGCCGATTGAAATTTAATATTTTTTAACTTTTGTATTCTTTGTGGGGTGTTTAGATGAGCTGTTCACCGCCCTGAGTCCCTCGGGAGAAGGGCGGTATATAAATGGAATAAATAAATATATATATATATACATATATATATATATATACGTATATATATATATATATATACATATATATATATATACATATATATATATATACGTATATATATATATACATATATATATATATATATGTATATATATATATATATATATATATATATATATATATATATATATATATATATATATATATATATATATATATATGTTTTCGGAGATTTTCGCGGGTATTTGTATGTGGATCTTTGGTTCTTCGGGTTTTCTCCCGCGTAGAGTTGGAAATATCTAGGCGACGTTTCGATGAAGTCTCATTCATCATCTTCAGGCTTGTGTCTTCGGTCTTGTGCTTCTCAGAGTGAGAAGCACAAGACCGAAGACACAAGCCTGAAGATGATGAATGAGACTTCATCGAAACGTCGCCTAGATATTTCCAACTCTACGCGGGAGAAAACCCGAAGAACCAAAGATCCATATATATATATATATATATATATATATATATATATATATATATATATATGTATATGTATACGTATACGTATATATATATATACGTATATATATATATATACACATATATATATATATATATGTATGGATCTTTGGTTCTTCAGGTTTTCTCAAAAAGATCCACATACAAATACCCGCAAAAACCTCCGAAAATAAATATAGCTGAAGAGAGCTAACTAGCTCGAAATAGATCTATCCTAGTCTCCCTCATTTAATTATTTATCAGCTCAAAACTTTACACACACACACATATATATATGTAGGTCTTGGTGTGTTCGGGTCTTTTCCCGTGTAAGATTCAGACTATCTGGGCAATGTTTCGACAAGATCCCACTCAGGCTTGTGTATTAGGTTCTTTTTAATTTTGTGTGCCAGGCTTGGCAGTTGTTTTTTGTGTATATATACAGTATGTACACAATACATACATACATACATACATACACACACAAATGCATCAATATTTTGTAACGAAGGGAAGAAGACGATGGGGAAAGAAAAAAGAATAAGGAACACAGATGCTTTTGAAGGACTTTATTAACAACTCAGCTTATGCCTCTTCCAAGTAAAAATTCGGTCTGCATAAAAATTAAAATATAACTCTGAATATATAGACCTTCCCCTTTATTTACATGAAATCATATCAGATAGATTTGTGTCTCTCTATTTACAGATATAGAATCATGTAATTCATTTAAAAGAATTAAAAAAATCAGTTTTTAACTGCACGTTTAAGTTGTTATGTGGTAAAATGAACTTGTTTTTCTTTTGTTTTTTTTTAAATTTACAAAACCGTCCTAAACCAGCCCGTGCCTTCATGCTTACAATTTTTTTTAAAAAAGCCAGAAAATTTAAGCCCAACCAATTCTTCACCATGTCAGCAACCATGCTGCCTGGGGTTTTCAAAGGTATTTAAAACAAAGATCCACAAGCAGAGTAAAAGTGCAATTCTAGACACAGAAAATAATAATAATGCATCTTTGCATTAGATTTTAATAGGCCACTGCATCACTCCAAGTATTCCTCGTCAAGTTTAAGTCCCATTAAGTCTCCAGTCAAGGTAGCTGAGAATTCTGGGAGTTGAAGTTCACATCCTTCTATCCAGCTCAAATAGGACAATGCTTCCTTTCTTGCAACTTGTTTCCCTCTCTGTATAAAGTCAACATCCCTATCAAAAACCTAAAACACAAACTGTATTTGAGTCGTTAATTTTCCCCTCAAATTCATTTTTAAGGCATCCTTAAAACTCCAGCGTGATTGCTTTCAACAGTTGTGGACGCTTCATGGTTGGAGGCTTTCAAAAAGAGACTGAACAAACATTTGTCTGAAATGGACTAGGCTAGGGGGGTTGGACTAGAAGATCTCCAAGGTTTCTTCCAAATCTATTATTCTGTTACTTCCTCAGGCCCCTCTTCAATTTGTTAAAGAAGTCAAAATGGCCAAACTTTGCAGAATTTCAGGGATGTCTGATGAAGATTAGGTTGAAGAAATCATTATTTCTGCATACTGTCAACTCATAAAATATTTCTATGTCTTTTTAGAGTTGTCAATAGAAAGGAAGAATCAAAATCGAAAGTGCATTCCATAAATTGTTTTCAAAGATAGCAACTAGGTGACTGAAGTTTCTGCCGCGCAAAATTCTAACTGGAGAGCATGATTGATGATTCTGGGCTATGGAGGTGTCCCATTAGAGAATATGAATTACGATACACCCAGGGGATGGCGGGAAACCAGGGTCAAGGGTGACAATGAATGATGTGTCTCAGAGTCGGCTACACTCAGGCAGTGCCAGATATGTTAACTCCCAAGAAATCCTTTTGAAGTTTTGGAAGTTTGGCTTGAATTTCATGATTTAATTGGGGTAATTGCCAGAATCCTGACACATACGTTGAGTGAAAATGCCAACGTTGTTTTTTTGGGCTAGTATGACTGATGACCTCAAGCACGAGATAATCTTCCAAACTTTGGTGAATTTCAAACTTTTCTTTTTTTCAGAGCTGGTTGTGTTCCTGTATCACTTCTTGATCATACAGGGATGCCCAGCACTTTAAAATATTTCCGGCTTCATCTCAAGACCTTAATTTGGTTCATTGTGTGAGCACTTCTATGCATGCACAGAGAGCTCCATGTTTCCAAATACCAAGCGTTGAAGAAAAAGGGAATTGCAGGCAAGGCCTTAAAAAAGTAAGAAAACAGAGACGGAAAATCTGCGGAAGGTAGTTGTCAGTTGGCATATTGTGCATAAAAAGCCAGCTTCACCCGTTCAATCTGGTGGCACAGTTTGATGGCTGGGCCAAGCTTCAATTCCATGCACTCCTGGACGGTTGGGAGTGTCAGCAGGAGAAGGGCTTGTCCATCAATATCCTGCAAAAAGGAGAAATAGGGGGGGAAATATATATTTTAGTTAAGGAGTCTTCCTCGGTTGAAGTTTCAAAACAATTGGATTGTGGGGCTTTTATACTAATTGATCCAAGGATGTAACACCCCTGAGTGTCTGTTAATTGAACATAGCATTAGGCCCAAACAAAAGGAAATTAATGGAAAGTCGAAGATTAAAAAAATGTAAAAAAAATTGCTGTAGATTTTACTTCGCTACGTGTTGCCAACTGTAGTGGGCAGTGGGCATCTCTGTTTCAAGGCCATTGAGCCAGTGCTGTCCGAAGATATTTCCACGGTCATGTCGCCAGCATGACATCATGGAGTGCTGTTACTGTACCTTCCCACCAAAGTGGTACCTATTGATCTACTATTGATCTATAGAAGACGGCTGAGGTCCCTCCCACTGTATCAGTTTATGTCCTATGTTAATGCAATTCTGATCCTGTATCAGGAAGTGCTACAGTTAAAGAAAAGAAAAGAAAAGAAAGAGGAGAACGAGAGAATGGGAGTAAGGAAGAAAGAAAAAAGGAAGAAAGGAAGAAAGGAAGAGAAAGATCGATTGAGAGAAAGGAAGGAAAGAAGAGAAAAAGAAAAAAGAGAGAGAGAAGGGAAGGAAGGAAGGAAGAAAAAAAGGGAAAGAAAGAGGAAGAAACAAAGAGAGAAAGGAAGAAAAAGAGAGAAAGGAGAAAAAAGAAACAGATTGAGAGAAAGGGAGAAAGGAAGAAAGAGAAAAAGAGAGAAGGTAAGGAAAGAAGAAAAAAGAAAGAGAAAGAAAAAAGGAAAAAAGGATGAAAGAAAGAAAGAAAGAAAGAAAGAAAGAAAAAGAAGGAAAGGAGGGAAGAAAGGAAGGACCTGTTCCTGAAAGATTTTGGCAAGGGGAGCGCAGTCGGTCAACCGGAGGAATTGCACCACATCGGGCACCGTCCATTCCAATGGGTTGCTCTCCAGGATAAGCTTATCTTCTGCAGCCTCCTTGATCTGCAACGAACCAAAATTGAGACTACAAAATTAGGGCAGTTAATCCTCAACTTTACAACAGTTTATTTAGAAACCATCTGAAGTTACAATGACACTAAAACATTGACTCATGGCCGTTTTTTGCCATGAATGACCTTTACTGCATCTCCAGGGTCACGTGGTCAAAATTCAGAAGCTTGGCAACCGTCTCTCAGATTTATGATGGTTGCAATGTCCTGGGGACATGTGATCACCTTTTATGACCAAACTCAATGGGGAAGACAGATTCACTTAACAACCGTGTTACTAATTCAACAACTGCAGTGATTTGCTTAACAAATGTGACAAGAAAGGTGATAAAATGGGGGCAAAACTCACTTAGCAAATGTCTCACTTAGCAACAGAATTGTTGGGCTCAATTGTGGTTGTAAGGTAGTGATTCCCTTAACAACTGTGGCAAGTAAGGTCAAAATTTACACAACAGCGATCTCGCTTAGCAACAGAAATTTTGGGGCTCAATTGTTGATCAAAGGTCAAGGACTACCTGTGATATTGGAAACAGTGTTTCTTTAGGATGGTTTAGAGGCCCATCCCTTCTTCATCCTAGGGCACGTAGGGAGGAACGGGAGCAACGTGGGTTGTGTGACTTATGGGGGAGGAAAGGGCCCTGATTCCCTTCATTAGCCACAGCTGGGAAGAGAGTTTAAAAGATATGCATGCTGAGTGCGGCAGCTGCTGGGAACAAACTTGAGTTTATCTTGTGTTGTCATGGCTTATCTGTGTTCCTGGCATCTTCCCAACCATGTTGAGTTATTGCCATGCATTCACGTCTGGAATTATTGCTTCTGCCCTGCCGGACTAATTATCTCATTTTGCCTTGATTGGACTTATAGTTACAGTTTTTGTTGACCACATTTTGGACTTGATTCTCCAGCCAGAAGAATCAGTTTTTCTCCAGCCAGAAGGTAACCAGGGCTTTGGGGGCAAAGTTGTACCTAATAAAGAGACTCCTACTGATTATCTGACTGTGTTGCCTTTGTGCCACGCCCCGGGTCATCACACCAACCAAGCTGGATTCCCCCTAAAAAAATCCCCAGAAAGCAAATGAACCAGGCCTACAAGACAGAAAACCCATGATTTTCCAAGGGGCTGTTTTGGAGTCGTCCAAATGTTGGAGACCCGTCAAAAAGCAAGGTATAGCTATCCAGCCACTTACCTGCCTGGTTCTCTCACTTTTGACACGCAGGAAGGAAAGTGCCTTCTGGGCTTGCCTGTCCCTCTCAGGCCGAGCCACATGGATGGAGCCTTTTCTGCTGCGTAACTTCATTGTGGTCATTGGTATGGCCAGAGGAATGTCCTCTAAAGAGACGTCGGTTAGATCATCCTGCAGTTCTGGGCTGGTTTCCTCACTCCACGGGGTGTCGGCTTCTTCCTCGTCACTCTCCTGTCACGGAATTGAATTGAATTGAAGGACTGTATTTGCATGCCTCCTGTAGGAGATGACCAGTCTGAGCCCAAAGGAGGGGTCAAATGCATCATCAGTCTTGAGTCCCTTCGTGCCCACGAGAGATCTAAGTCCAGCCCACCTTGAATTCCCGTGACAATTTGCTTTGATCATTAGTAGTTCAGATTCCTGAGTGGTGCGGTGGCCCAGAGGTAGAGTTCTTGCCTCACAATCAGGAAGCCATGAGTTTGATCCCTAGGAAGAGGCAGATATTTCTCTCTCTGGCACAATGAGAATACATCTGCTGCAAACTCCACATTGGTGACAGGAAGGGCAACTGGCCAGTAAAGCTCCATTCAGTTGCCTCGACTCCACCCCTCAGGGTCATTAAATGACAACGAAGAAGATGATTAGTAGTTCAGATTCTTGTAGAGAAGAGCTTAAGCTTGCAATAAATTCTTGTATTCATTTGAACTGCTTGGCTTTCCTGATTTCCGTGCTTGACACTCCCAAATTAAACAAAGGACTCCCAGCAGAAAACCACATTAAGAGCACACTATCAGCTTCTCTTCTACCTACCACGTGATAATTAATAATAAATAGCTGTTAATAAGGAGGATGAAAGGTAATCGGATGAAACTAATTACCCGATAAAAACCCAGAGGGCATCACTAAGTGTTCCCTGAGAGAGCACCGTTTTGCACTAATTTCCCTTAAATCAAACAGATAGAAACATAGCTAGACGTTGAAGAGAGGTTATTCCATTAAATAAGAGCAAATGGCAGAGAAACAGCCTTTCTTTATAATCATTGCTTTTCAAACTCGGCCACTTTAAGACGTGTGGACTTCCAATTCCCAATTGAAGTCCACACGTCTTAAAGTTGTCTAGTTGACAAAACATGGCTCTGGACAGCACTGTAGTTGATTCCTCTCACATTAATCTAATACAGAAAAGATGCTGAGACCGTATAAAAAATACAGAGATGAGGAACAACCATGATTCGGGGACTGGAGGCTAAAACATTTAACGAACGGTTGTTGGAACTGGGTATGTCTCGTTTAATGAAAAGGAGGATAAGAGGTGACATGATAGCAATGCTCCAATATCTATGGGGTTTCTACAAAGAAGACAGGGGGCAAACTATTCTCCAAAGCCCCTGAAGGCAGAACAAGAAGCAGTGGATGGAAACTAATCAAGGAGCACCTAGAACTAAGGAGAAATTTCCTGACAGTGAGAACAATTAACCAGTAGAACAGCTTTGCCTCCAGAAGTTGTGAATGCTCCAACACTGGAGGTTTTTAAGAAGAGAATGGACAACCATTTGTCTGAAAGGGTGCAGGGTTTCCTGCCTGCAGGGGGTTGGACTAGAACCGTGATGGCGAACCTATGGCACGCATGCCACAAATGGCACACAGAGCCATTTGTGCTGGCACGTGAGCCGCAGACAAACTTACCTTGCTGCGCATGCGCGCTCCTCACAGTTGATTTTTTTTCTGGTTGGTTTGAGGCCTTTTTTGGCCTCCCAGAGACTTGTAAAAAGCCTCTGCAAGGCTTTTCAGGCCGAATTATAGGCCCGTTTCCTCACTTCCTGTAATACCAGAAGTGACGAAACGGGCCTATAATTCGGCCAGAAAAGCCTTGCAGAGACTTTTTCCAAGCCTCTGGAAAGCTGAAAAAGGCCTCAAACCAACTGGAAAAAAAATCAGCTGTGAGGCACAGTGCAGATAAGGGGGTGCAGTGGGGAATTGCGTGTGCATTTGCAGGGGGCGTGCATTGCGTTCTGGGTGATGGCATGCAAGTCTGTGCGCGCTGGTGCACGCACAATTTTTAACACAGGAAGCCCAAAAAGATTAGTCACCACTGGACTAGAAGACCTCCAAAGTCCCTTCCCGTTGTTCTATTCTGTTAGCTTTCTGATCCTATTCCACTTCATGTGCAGATAATGTTCACAAGAGAAGCTAAATCTCACCTCGGATGATCCTGCTCCATTCAGATCTGCTGACGGGAGACACCTTTTCTTCGGTGTAAAATCTGGTTTCCGCATCTTATTGTAATCCGACCATATCTTGTGTCTGCTCTCCAAGCTGTAAGGGTTTTTTTCTTCACTGGGGGAAGGCTTAATGACTTTCCTCCGTTTTCCATAATAGTATGCTGGAGAGGAAAAGTCTGGTTAAAAACCAAAGCATCAAATTCTATAGGTGTCATGCCTCTGTTGGAATCTGATTCCAAGGGGGAGGCCGAGCAGCTGACAGGGAGTGAGAGTGTGGCTCCGGTGGCTGTGGAAGAAACAGGGAAAGGGCATAGTCCGGCTGGGCATTCAGAGGAAGACCCAGGACCACCCCCTCTTCATCCTAGGACACGCAGGGAGGAACGGTGAAGGGAGCAACAGGGGTTACAGGGGTTATGGGGGAGAAAAGGGCCCTGATTCCCTTCATTAGCTGCAGCTGGGAAAACAGGATTTATAAAGGGCGTTTGCGCACAGCACCTTGCTGGAAGCAAAGCAGGAATTATCTTTGTTTGACAAGTCTTATCTGGGTTCTGGCGTCCTCCCAACTGTGTGTGCTTCGGTATCTTTTGGAAGTCTGCAATTCCTTATCCTGCCCTGTCTTCTTAATTGCTGCAGCATGGTTTGTGTTGGTTTTTATTTATAATCTATATGTACTTTGGGTTCAGACTGAATTTCTTCCCTTTAAAAACTGTTCTTGGGAGAGTTTTTTTCTCCAGCCAATGATAACTGGACATTGGGGGCCAAGTTGGAGGCATTAAAGGGACTTTACCTACTTTTCTGACTTTGTTGCTTTTGTGCAACAAAGTATTGTATCAATGTTAAGTATTTAGCAGAGTATCCTTGGTGTTAAGGATTAATACAGCAGACGGAAGTAAAGTAGTGTTCAGATTGTAGCAGTGAGTATAGAACCACACAAGCACAGCAGTTGAAGTGCAAAGTCTTTATATACAGTGAGTATAAACACAGTCCAAGTTCCATTCCAATTATCATACACAGTTCACCCATCAGTAGATTAGCTTACTAACCATTCTTGTTCAGTAGATGTAACAGCAATACATCATCTTCAATACATCCATGCATCAACGGAGAAATAGTTACAGTGTTGAAGATACTTGCCAAGTAATAGAGTAGCATAGTAGAAGCCTAGCAAACCAGTAGCAGCATTCCTGTAGCTCAAACACAGACACTAACAGACATTCTAACAGTACTAGCCACATGCTCTCTGGCTTCTTACTATATAGCTCTCCTACTTCCTGTAGCCAATCAGCATTGTGGCTACAAGATAGTGCTGAGTCATTTCTGACTTGCAGCCATATATAGTAAACCAATACAGTTAAGTTTCTTAAAGAAACCTAACATTCAACATGGGTCATCACAATAGATCTGTAATGGCGAACCTATGGCACACAGAGTCTTCTCTGTGGGCACGCCAGCCATTGGCCCGGCCCAGCCCCACCGTGCATGCGCACGCATCTCCTGCCAGTCAGCTGGTTTTGGGGTCTCATGTGGGGTCTCTGTGTGCATGCCCCCCATGTCAGTGTGCCCCATTTTGAGCTTGGAAAGCTTCCTGCACCAACCTGGAAGCCAAAAATGGGCAAGGGGGGGAATGGCACATGCGTGGGGGACGCTTGCATTGCATTTGGGGGGTTTGTTCTTGCGCGCTTTGGGCACTCGCGCGCTGGCGGCGCGTTCACATGCGTGCGCTTTGGGCACTTGACACCAAAAAGCTTAGCCATCATTGCTATAGGTAGTCCTTGACTTACAACCATTCGTTTAGTGACTGCTTGAAGTTAAACAGCCCTGAAAGAAGGGACTTATAACTGTTTTCACACTTACACTGTTGTAGCATCCCCATGGTCACGTTATCAACATTTGAATGCTTGGCAACTGGTTCATATTTATGATGGTTGCAGTGTCTCAGGATTATATGATCCCCTTTTATGACCATCTGACAAGTGGATAGGATAGAGAATGGAGTGGAGGTAGTGAGGGGAGGAGGGGGAACATGCCCCCCTCGCTCCATGCGCCTCACCTGGCCACCGGGCTGCTTCTTTCTTCTTCTGCTTTTGGCTGCACGCAAGGAAAGCAGCAAAAGTCTTTCTTTCTCTCCCCCAAACTCCGCCAGAAATGAGTCTTTGGGACCCCGCAAGGCCTCCTGCTCCAAGAGGCTGCGCCGGCAAAGACTCATTTCTGGCAGAGTTTGGGGGAGAGAAAGAAAGACTTCTGCTGCTTCTGCTGCTTTCCTTGCATGAAGCCAAAAGTCTCTCTCTCTCTCTCTCTCTCCCCCCCCCCGCCCCAAGAACGGAGCTGGAGACGGTATCCTGTGATCCCAAATAAAGAATGATCGATCGGTGGGAAAACGGGGTGGGGAATTTTCCTGCAGACTTTTTTAGGGGTTTTCCCAGATTCTCTGGTCCGCGGGATTTAAAATTATCAGTTTGGTGGTCCCTGAGGTCCAAAAGGTTGGCAACCCCTGTTCTAGCCTAACCTTTTGCTCAGGCAGGAAACCCTATACCATTTCAGAGAAATGGATGTCCAGTCTCTTCTTAAGTCAATGGGAAAGCCGGATTCACTTAACAAATGTATTATAATTAACAACTGCGGTGTTTCATCTTAACAATTGTGGCAAGAAAGATTCTAATATGGGGCAAAACTCACTTAAGAACTGTCTCACTTCACAACAGAAACATTGGACTCAACTGTGGTCATAAGTCGAGGAGCTACCTGTCTTTCTTTTCCAAGCCAGAATCCAAGGAATTCTGAGGGCTTCCCCAGCGTTGTTCTTCAGAGTCAATCCTAGATTGTTAACGATGGGCTTCCATCAGCAAATGCCAATACCAAATTTGATTTATTTGCAGTGTTTTAGATTACCCCAATCATAATACTCCAGGAAGAGCAGGAGAAACTAAAACCCACACAAACTAAAACCAGGTTTCGTCCCACAGTTGTCATGCATGCTTACCGTATTTTGTTTTGGTGTGTCTGGAACAGTTTTCAGGGCAATTTTCGGCGACCGGAACAGGGCCGAATAAATTGGGGCAGCATTCCAGTTTCGCGCATACCTTCCGGCAGAAATTGGAGACTTGGTCAGACGTACGAACTATCTTGACCATTGCCCTGTACGTTTTCCCACGGTATCTGTCATGGTGGGTTGCAATAACACGGCATACATTATAAATCAAGGTTTGGTGAGCAAGACTTTTTCGCTCAGTTGGATGTTATATCCTCACAAAGACAGCTCACAGGGAAACAAACCGAGATTTGGGAAGGTTAACCTATCTCCATCTTAAAAAGACAGTCAGGCTGGTATATCCTAAGGTTCCTCCACCCTGGCTGCCATCTTATTTACTTATTTACTTACTTACTTACTTACTTATTAGATTTTTATACCGCCCCCTCTCCCCAAAAAGGGACTCGGGGCGGTGTACAGCCAGATAAAAATAGAAACAAGATATAAAAATTGTACAGTTAAAAGCAATTTAAAATGATTAAATTAATGGCCGAGTTATAAAATTACCAAAATGTATAAAAACAGGTAAAAATTTAAAATACCAAATTTAAAACCCCATAATTAATTACTGGGCCAGGCCGGCCTGTTGAAAAGTGGGTCTTTACCGCGCGCCAGAAGGTCTGAATGTCGATGATGGCCCGACATTGACTTCTTTTTACCATATTCTGCAGAAATTTCCCATGCAAACTATTTATTTATTAGATACAGAAACAATTTTTCCACAATGCAAATATTGGGCTGGGGAACGCAGAGAAACGTAGAAAACCGATGGCAGAAAGAGAGCCATCGTCCATCAAGTCTCCCCTTTGAGATTTTATATTTTAATGTAAATTTAATGTAATTTTTTCACTGTAATTCAGAATGGAAGAGATTTATGTCCAACCTTGGCAACTTTAAGACTCATGGACTTTCAACTCCCAGAATTCTTCAGCCAGCCATTGCGTAATTGATAGGATTCCGTCACTTTCTGGAAAATTTGCTCCCTGAATTCACTAAGGAATCCTTTGGCAATCTCTACAATAAAACTGAAGCACTTGTCTTCTTAAAAAAATAAGGCATCGTTGGCAGGCATCAAGCCCATAAGAAGGGCCAACCTGAGCTCATAGCCATAAAGGGGGTATCCTTTGCAATAACATCATTTTTCAAGTATTCCACTGTGTGGTTGTTTCAATAACATTTTCATTTTACCAGCCACATTGAGGTAATTAAAGTAAAACACCCATCCAAACCTATTAGCTTGAAGAATTTAAGATATGATCGTTTACCACTATCTGGAACAGCAGAAGTTCCCCTAGTAAAATTCATTTTGCTTTCCTAATTAAATGTGACATTCCTGAAGTTGTGGAAGCAGGCATGAAAACGACCGCTTTACAAAATAGCCTTGGAAATAATGCACCAAAACCCTTGTTCAGAGCATAGAAGCTATCACAAGTAGACCTTGACTTACAACAACAAGGGAGCCCTACATTTCTATTGTTAAGCAAGATGTCAACTCATAAAACATTCCCATGCCTGTTTTAATAGTTGCCATTAAAAAAAAGTGGTTGGGGGGAGGAAATCTGGAAGAGCATTTGAAAGCGAAAGTACATTCCAAGTCTTATCTTTAAAAGATTGTAACTAAACTACCAGAGCTTTTGCCTGTGAATATATTTAATTGGAGAATATGAATGATGACACTCAGCCCGTGACCGTGCTCAATTGGAGAATGTGATTTATGACACACCCAGGGGGGAAGGGGGAAACAGGATCACAGGGGACTGTAAATGACGCATGCCAGAGTTGGCTTCATACAGGGCAGTGCCAGTATGTCGTCTCTAATAAATCCTTTGAAATTTTTTAAAGTTTGGCTTGAGAATCATGATTTAATTAGGGTGATTTCTGGAATCCTGACACAAGATGATTGTTAAGTGAATCACTATAGTTGTGAAGTCAGTAACCAGGCTACTAGGTTGACTCAGCCTTCCACTCTTCCAAGGTGGGTAAAATGAGGACCCAGATTGTTGGGGGCAAGATCCTGGCTCTGTAAACCTATTAGAGAGTAAAGCACTGTGAAGCGGTATATAAGTCTAAATGCTATTGCTATTAAATGAATCTGGCTTCCTCATTAACTTTGCTCACTTGCCAAGGGTTCAAATTTTAATCCTATGACCGTGGGATGAAGCAATGGTCGTTAAGTGTGACAAACAGCACTCACTTCACCACGGCAGTGATTCACTTCACAAACGTTGTAGACTGAGGCAAAATAAATATTTCACTTAACAACAGAAATTTGAGGCTCAATTATGTTCATAAATCGGGGATTACCCAGAGTTTCTTTTATCTTCTTCAGGTAAAATAACTTTTGCCAACATCCTTTCTTCCCTGGCCCACCATTATGGATATATTCTTAAATAACAAACTGTCTGGATTTTTCTTCCTTTTAGAAACAGTCCTTACTTTGCTTTGAGATTCTCTTCCTGAAAGTTCCACCTGGGGTCACTGACACGTTGCAACTCTCGCAAAATGCTTCCGGGTTTGTAGGCAGAGTTGATCACCATGCGAAGAATCTGAGCAGAGCAAAAAATCAAACAAACAAATATTGGGCATGAAGC
Organism: Bungarus multicinctus; assembly: GCA_023653725.1. Lineage (NCBI taxonomy): Eukaryota > Metazoa > Chordata > Lepidosauria > Squamata > Elapidae > Bungarus > Bungarus multicinctus. The sequence continues at coordinate 77,421,323 of CM042848.1, read as the reverse complement.
TATGAAGCTGGGCTTAATACCATCCCTGTGAGGTAGGCCAAGTTAAGAAACAGGCACCACAAAAAAAAAAGCACTAGAAATTGAATAACAAAACAGAGTAAACAGAGTAACAGAATTGGAAGGGACCCTGGAGGACCCTGGTGGTCGCCAACCAGTGGGCCGCGAGAAAATTTTGGTGGGCCGCAGAGAAATCTCACCCCGAGAGCACCCTCCCCAAAGCAATTAATCCAAGCTGCACAGAAACACAAGGCTGCTCAGCCCACATGGTCTGCGGGAACCCTCCCCGCCCACTCACTCCTAATTTGGCAAACTTGCCTGCTAAATTGCTATTTTTCCTTTTTCCGACCATCATCTGTTCTGCTGCACCGAGATTTAGTTTAGCTAGGAAGCAGGAAATGGTTGGATTTCTTGCTTTCTAGCTAAGCACAGCCAAACCTCCCTTAGGATTGAAGGTTTGTTTGCAAGCAAATTCAGTGCAGACTCACGGCAAGCAAATTTGAGAGACTGAGCTAGCCGATGGCAGATAGATAGATCACTGAATGATTCTGTGAGCAACTCAATCTGCCTGCCTGCTTTGCCTGATTTTGGGTAAAAGTTGCTCTTTTTTTTTATAAAAAATTCAATATTTATATAAATATTTATAATATTTGCATACAAGCCATGCCCAGCCAGTCACATGACCACCAAGCCACACCCACAACTTAGGCCACGGCCACAGAATCTGTTAGTGGTCCCTGGGATCTAAAACTATGAGTTTGGTGGTCCCTGAGGTCCAAAAGGTTGGCGACCCCTGTTCTAGTCCAACTCCCTTTTTAGGCAGGAAACCCTGTACCATTTCAGACAAATGGTTATCCAATGTCTTCTTAAAAAACTTCCAGTGTTGGAGCATTTACAACTTCTGGAGGCAAGTTGTTCCACTGATTCATTGTCTTCACTGTCAGGAAATTTCTTCTTAGTTCTAAGTTGCTTCTCTCCTTGGTGAGTTTTCATCCATTGCTTCTTGTCCTGCCTTCAGGTGCTTTGGAGAATAGCTTGACCCTCTCTTCTTTGTGGTAGCCCCTTAAATATTGGAAGACTGCTATCATATCACTATTGGCATGATTAGCAGTATTGACAAACTAAACTGTATTAGTAGAATCTTGAGTTCAGTATTTGCTCTCCATCTCAAACTAGTCTCTAGCAGTTTTGGTTGCTCCAACACTAGACGTTTTTAAGAAGAGACTGGACAACCATTTGTCTGAAATGGTACAGGGTTTCCTGCCTAAGCAGGGGATGGACTAGAAGACCTCCAAGGTCCCTTCCAACTCTGTTATTCTGTTATTGTTTTAAATTTTGCTAATGGCAGTTCCATAGATCCTCAAACCTCATCTCAGTACTCGTCTGTGGCTGTGGTTATTGAGTTCAGGATTTTTGCTGGGTCCCCTCTCTGTCTATCATTTTGTCTGCTTTTTGTCTAACAGACTGTTAATCTCAGTTCCTCCTTTTCCTCCAACTCCACTACCTTCTAGCACTGATGATGTTACCTAGTTGGGTCATGAAACGTCTGCAAGGAAAACAATCAAGCTCAGAGAGCACCATGGACCCCACAGATGTCGTTGTCATCCTCCTCATCCTCTCTGCAAACCCCACCCCCTTCTAGCACTGATGATGTTACCTAGTTGGGTCATGAAACGTCTGCAAGGAAAACAACCCAGCTCAGAGAGCACCAAGGACCCAACTATTCAACCCTGAGCAGTAACTATTCTCTTCCATCGACACCATTTGGGTTCCATACTCAGCAGTGGGTTGGTTTGGATGGCCTCCTAGACCCCTTGTCAGATCCATGTATCTGCCATTCTTCAATGGAAGAAGAAGGCAGGGGGAGTTGGTACAAGTAATCCTTTTTGATGTAACCTGAATATATTAAATCCTATATTGAATCTGTATAACTGGCATATGATATACAACTGAGGAGTGGAGCCAGATGTCCAGAAACTTGTCACCTCTTGAAGAGATAACAAGCTGAGAAGGAATCATAAAAATTCCAGCTCTGGAAGACACTCCTGGGAACGCTGCTAAAATACTTTCCCAGAGAAGGGGAGGGGGGAATTAACATGTTGGTTCTTTGACTAAATCCACATCTGAATAAGGGGAGGGATTTTAACTTCCTTTATCTATGATTGTATGCCTGGTGATATCTTAGACTCTGCTTTGCCTAGTGTTGAGATAAAATCCCTTTCAATAAAGGACTCCTTTTGAAACACCTGGTCTTCAGAAGTTCATTCTTTTAGATTGAAGGGAAAAAGTCCAATGCTTACACCCCTTCCCACTTTTCCAGGATCCTTACCTCTTTAAGAACCAGGACGCATTTTCCGGGACCAACAGATCGCGGCAGGTCTGCCAATCTGCCTTTGTTGAGATGTGGGCCTGAGAAACAGCGATGGTTGATGAAGAGGACGGGGCAGTTGTATCTCCCATTGATGGTTCCTGCAGGGAAGAAACCAGAAACCAAGTCCATCTTCCTCCAGCATCCCATCTGGGGCGCATTTTTTTCTCTATCCTCCTCCTTCCCACCATCTTGGGACATAAACAACAACCATGTTTATGGAGTTTATCTATTCTTTCCCACTTCCAACCAACACGGCACCTGGGAATTATAATCCAGCATTGATTTGGACAACCTGGGTAGTCCTTGACTTATGTCCACCATTGAGCCCGGCATTTCTGTTGCTGACTGAGACAGTTGTTAAAACGAGTGCTGCCCCCATTTTACGATCTTTCTCACCACTGTGGTGGTGCGAATCCCTGCAGTTGTTAAGCTAGTCATTGCTGATCATAAGGTCGCAAAAGCAGATCACGTGACCCCCGGGACACTGCGACTGTCGTAAATGCGAGTCAGTTGCCAAGCGCCATGGGGAGGCTGCAATGGTCATAAGTATAAAAAATTGGTCACAAGTCACTTTTTTCCAGTGCCATTGTCACATTGAACGGTCACTAAATGAACAGACATAAGTCGAAGACTACCTGTACTGTACTGGGAGTAACAATTCAAAAATACATACTTATTGATGCTGATCGTGGGAATGCAGTGTTTTTCAAAGTTAGCAACTTTTTAAGATGGATGAAATTCAACTTTCAGAATTCCTCAGCCAGACTGGCTGGGGATTTCTGGGAGTTGAAGCCCACTTGTGTTAAACGCCTTGATTTATCTTCTTACTAACTTTAGTATTTCAATTATATATAAAGGACACTATAAAAGCGAAACCAATCTATCATGCTAAGGATAGGAATGTGTTAATGGTGCTGTAGGAAGTTATAACCCCCCTTCTCTCCTAAAACAATGAAATATCCTAGGAAAAATTAAAAAGGCAGAATATTTCCCTTAAAAAGAGTAAAAAGTAGAAACTCAGAGAGGCAGAAACTCAGCCCCCCCCCCACTTTTGCTAATGGGCCATTAAGGCTTAGGCCAGCGTATTCTACATAACGAAGGCCTCTACCCATCTCACCACCTGGCCTGGGAAGATTGCATCAGCCAGCACTCAGGTGAAGCCATGTGGTCCAGACAAAGCCTACAAAGTTAGCTAAGACCCCTGCCCTGGGAGTCTGACAGCCAATGGGATACATTTCTTACACAGGAACAGGAAACACTAAGGTGGGACCTAACAGAGGATATATAAAGGACTCTCAGCATCTCAGCCCTTCCTTCTTTTCCTTCATCTTGAAGCATGTGATCGTCCCTTCCTTCATTGGAGTTCCAAGCCATGTGGTCCTGTCCACCATTAAACCATCTTTCCAAGCAGTCACCATGTTTCCAGTGTCTTTCTTCCCCACTTGGAACTGAACCCAGAAGGATATTTCTTCCAACAGTGCAAAAACTGATGCACTGTAAACAGACATTATTAGTGTCAATTTATGCACCAAATGGAAGTCAAGAAGAGTTCTATGATAAATTACATAAGAAAATAACGGAATTGGAATACGAAAATATTTGCATTATAGGAGATTTTAATGCAATAGCAGATGCAGAAATGGACTATAAAACTAAAAAAGATAAATAAAAAGAACAGGAAAACATTACCAAAATCCTTCTTCAAAATGGCAGATGAATTAGCAATTCAAGATGCATGGAGAGAAATATACCCAAGAAATAAACAAAACACATTTTACTCGAGCAGGCGTCTGTCTTGGTCCAGAATAGATATGATATGGGCAACAACAGAGTTAATTACTAATACACAAGAAATAAGTATTGAAACAAGCACTTGGGCAGATCACAATCTGATTAAAGCACAGGTCTTCAAACTTCACAGCTTTAAGACTTGTGGACTTCAACTCCCAGAATTCCTTCTCCTTAGTTCAGGAATTCTGGGAGTTGAAGTCCACAAGTCTTAAACTTGCCAAGTTTGAAGACTCTTGGATTAAAGTAACATGGAAGGGACAAAAGAAGAGGTCAAGATGGATGATGAAAAATTCAGTACTAAGAGAAAAGGAATGTGTTAAATACATGGAAAATGATTGAAATTCTTCTTTGAGAAAAACAAAAAAGAGGAGACCTCATTACAAAATGTATGGGATGCAGCAAAAGCCTATATAAGAGGACTAACAATAACAGTCCTGGGAAAGAGAAACAGATAGAAAAGATAGGCACGAAAGATACTAGAAGAATATAAAAGTTGGAGAAACAAAACTCGCAATAAAAAGATATACAAAACAAAATGAATTCTACTTTAGTATTTCAGATCTAAACTCTTTTTCCTCAAACTCACCCATCATGTCTGTCTGGGGAATGCAGTGAGGATTGTGAATTTTCACAATAGGCACTTCCGCTGGCAACCTAATATAAGACCAAAGAACAACAACGTGAAGTAAGATCGTAAGCCCCGTCACTTAGCATTCAAGTGGCCAGTCCCAATTGTGGTCACTAAACGAGGACTAATGATACTTGAATGGGGGGGAAGAGGGTTGTCCAGAGAAGAGGTTAAAAAAGTTGGCAGGCACAACCATGTAATAAAAGCTGAAGACCACATTTAATCAGTGTTGGAAGGGACCTTGTAGATCATCTAGTCCAACCCCCCCACCCAAGCGGGAGACCCTACACCATTTCTGACAAATGGCAGTCCAATCTCTTCTTGAAAGTCTCAAGTGATGACGCTCCCACAACTTCCGAGGGCAACTTCTGTTCCATGGGTTGATTGTTCTCACTGTCAGAAAATTTCTCCTTGTTTCCAGGTTGAATCTCTCCTTGTTCAGTTTCCATCCATTATTCCTTGTCTGGCCTACAGGCACTTTGGAAAATAGCTTGACCCCCTCCTCCTCTCTGTGGCAGCCCCTCAAATATTGGAAGGCTGCTCTCCTGTCTCCCCACGTCCTTCTCTTCCCTAGACTAGCCAGGCCCAGTTCCTGCCAACCATTCATCTTATGTTTTAGCTTCCAGTCCCCTCATCATCCTGGTTGCTCTTCTCTGCACTCTTTCTAGAGTCTCAACATCTTTTTTATAGTGTGGTGACCAAAACTGGATGCAGTACTTTAGATGTGGTCTTACTAAGGCTCTATAGAGTGGTATTAGTACCTCACTTAAACTTGATTGTATACCACTTATATACCACTTCATAGTACTTTTACAGCCCTCTCTAAGCGGTTTGCAGAGTCAGTCTATTGTCCCCAATAATCTGGATCCTCGTTTTACCCATTTTGGAAGGATGGAAGGCTGAGTCAACTTTGAGCCAGTCAGAATTGAACTGATGGCAGTGAGCAGTGAATTAACCTGCAATACTGCATTCTAACCACTGGGAAGAGAAGGAAGGAAGGAAGGAAGGAATCGCAATAGCAACTTAAGACTTATCTACTGCTTTACAATGCTTTCCAACCCGCTCTAAGCGGTTTGCAGAGTCAGCCTTTTGCCCACAACAAATCTGGCTCCTCATTTCACCCATCTCAGAAGGACGGAAGGCTGAGTCAACCTTGAGCCTGGTGGGTTTCGAACTACCAAATTGCAGGCAGCCAGCAATCAGCGGAAGTAGCCTGCAGTACTGCACTCCAACCACTGCACCACTGCAGCTCAGGGTAAGTTGAAGACTACCTGTGTATCAATGGACCCCTTGCAATATAGTCAGTTTTTTTTCTATCTCAGAGCAACTCTTTTTATTTACATGATAAAACTGTGATGTAATTGACATTTTAAGAGCGTACTCACTGCTTTTCCGGTTGGACGATTGCAATCTTTCTCTTCCTGTGCGCTGGAAAACGAGAACAAGGACAAAGGTTAATCTGGCAATGCCAATTTGCAAATGTACAGGGTGTGCGCTTCCCTGTAGGAAAATTAAAGATTTCTCTTGCCCTTTTCAAATGTACAGGTAGTCCTCAGCTTACGACCGCAATCAAGCCCAACATGTCTCTTGTTAAATGAGACATGTGCTAATGGGAGTTTGGCCCCTTTTTTAACAACCTTTCTTGCCAGACTCGTTAAGTGCCTCTCTGTGGTCGATAAATCAGTAACCCGGTTGTTAAGTTGAATCCGGCTTCCCCGCTGACTTGGGGTGTCCGAGAAGGTCGCCTAAAGGGGATCACGTGACCTTGGGACGCAGCAATGGTCATAAATAGGAACCGGCGGCCAAGCGTCTCAATTTTGATCACGTGACTGTGGAGATTCTGCAGAGGTCGCAACTGTGGAAAAACGGCCGTAAGTCACTTTTTTCAATGACTTTTTTTTGTTGTCACTTCAAACAGGCACTATTTTAACTCCGGGGGTGGGTGGGTGGGATGAGTCTGCCTACCGAGATGAGGTAGACCGGTTGCTTTCATGGTGTGGAGACAATAACTTGCTCCTCAACACCAGTAAGACCAGGGGTAGGATTCAAATTTTTTAACAACCGGTTCTGTGGGCGTGGCCAAGTCAATATCACTCACATCGAGGCACGCATCTCCTCGCCTGGCCTCAAATGACTGTGGGGATGCTGCAACAGTCATAAGTGTGAAAAATGGTCATCAGTCACTTTTTTTCAGTGCCATTGTAGCTTTGAATGGTCACTCCACATAAGCAAAGTACCAGCAAAGGAGGGGAAAAAAACTTCCAGAGAAGTTCCTGAGACAGGAAGTCTAGTCCTGCCAAGAATGTAATAAGGGTTAACGGAGAGGCAGTTTCTGTAAGCAACACCAGAATGTTTCCTTCCTGCCTTCCTTACAGGATTAGGCCAGTAATTTCTTCTAACAACCGGTTCTCTGAACTGCTTAGAATATTAATAACCGGTTCTAGAGAATAGGTGAGAACTGGGAGAATCCCACCCCTGAATAAGACCAAGGAGGTGATAGTGGACTATAGAAGGAACAGATCAGACATCCAATCCTTGCTTATCAAGGGAGGCCGAGTGGAGCAAGTGGCCAGTTTTAAGTTTCTGGATGTTACCCTAAAAGAGGACCTGACCTGGGGTGCCCACATTGCAGTCCTGGTCAAAAGGACCCAGCAGAGACTATACTACCTGAGACTTCTCAGAAAACAATGGAATGGAAAACTACTGGTGACCTACCACTGCACCATACAGAGTATCTTAACTTACTGCACCTGTGTCTGGTTTGCCAATTGCACAGTAGCAGATAGGACAGTGCTCCAGAGGGTGAACATCATTGTCCAGAAGATCATTGGTTGCCCTCTCCCCTCTTTGGAAGAGCTTTAGAGCTCCCGCTGCCTTAAGAAAGTTCAAAACATTCTCAAAGATCCATCTCATCCTGGGCATCCTTTTTTTTTTTTGACCTATTACCATCTGCCAGATGGTACAGGATAATAAAAACAAGGACAAATAGGCTGAAAAACAGCTTCTATCCCAGGACAGTAGCTTTTTTGAATTCTACTGTTGTTGTGGCTCGTCGGCAGCAGGTGCAGACGGCTGAGGTCTCGGAGAGCGAGGACTCAGATGAGGGGCCTGCATGTGATGCAGGGATGGGGCCAGGACCATCAAGGAGTGAAATGCTGCCTTTGGAGATTGTGGAGACTGGCAGCAATGATGAAGAGGCTCCCGAGGAGCCTGTGTCCAGTGTGCGTGCACGCAGGGCTACTTGTAGGAAAGAGCAGCAGCTGCAGCACAGGCGACTCAGGAGTAAGGCTGCAAGGTAATGGCCAATCCTGTGACTACTGCAGCTCTAGAATATGGGACCGACTTTCCCACCAACATCAGCAAGCCACTCCGGGGTGGATTTCCTTCTCCCGCCGTTGGTCTTACCTTCCAGTTCCAGCTTGCGTGGCTGTACTCAAGGTAAGGTTTGCACGTGGCCAAAGGGTAGGGGGACAGCAGGTGGGTGGGCCATGTGGACGGCACAGCCTTGTGTTCCCGCGTGGCCTGAATTAATTGCTTGGGGGGGGGGGACATTTCTTTGCGGACCACCAAAATTTTCTCACCAGTGTTCCACAGCCTACTGGTTGGCAACCACTGTTCTAGCCCAATTCCCTGCTTAAGCAGGACACCTTATGCTATTTTAGACAAATGGCTGTCCAAACTCTTAAGACAGAATCATAATGTTACGGGGCTGATGCAAAACCTTCCCATTCTTTTCATTCTCCAGGAGAAAAAAACAAACCACATTTCCCTTCTTAAAAGGAGGTTTGCAGGCTTAGCCCACGGCATTAAACTATTCCTTGGTTTGGCTTTATGAATTGAACCGCATGGCGGCTTCGTTGTTTGAAACCATTCACCATAATTTGTTAGATAGGCTCATTTATCCCAATACCAAATTGAGATGTGCTTGTCTGAACAAGCTTTTTTTAGTTGGAGTCCTAGTGGATGATCATTTGAATATGAGCCAGCCATGGGCGGAAGCAGCGAAAAAAGCTAATACAATCCTGGGTGGGTGGTATAAACAGAAACAAGATCGTGTGAAGTATTAGTGCCGCTTTACAAAACCCTAATAAGACCACACCTGGAATACTGCAACCAATTTTGGTCACCATAGTACAAAAAAAGATGTTGAGACTGTGGAAAAAGTTCAGAGAAGAGCAACTAAGATGATCAAAGGCCTGGGAGCTAAACCATACGAAGAAGGGCTGTGGGGTTTGGGTTTGGTTAGTGAGTCTAGAGAAAAGAAGAATTAGGGGCGACATGACAGCAGTAGTCCAGTATTTGAAGGGCTGCCACAAAGAAGAGGGGGTCAAATTTTTCTACAAAGCATCTGAAGGCAGGACAAGAAATAATGGTTGGAAACTAATGGAGGTTTTTAAAAAGAGATTGGACAGTCACTTGTCTGAGATGGTATAGGTTCTCCTGCTTGAACAAGGGGCTGGACTAGAAGATCTCCAAGGTCCCTTCCAGGTTCTGTTCTGTTCTATTCTGTTCTCTTCTGTATTTCTCTTCTGTTCTGTTCTATTCTAGTTTTATTTTGATTTTATAAAATCATAATAAAATTCTGCTCTGCAGAGGTTTTCCCCATTCTAGTTCCTCCCTTAGGGGTATGACTCTGGCCCTCCAGATGTTGCTGAACTGCAATTCCTGGAAGACACAGCCACTGTGGTTAACAGAGGCTGGACTAGAAGATCTCCAAGGTCCCTTCCTGTTTCTATTTTATTCTGTTCCGTTCCGTTCCACTCCACTCTATTCATTCTCTATTCTATTCGACTCTTCTCTTCTAGTTTTGATTTTTATAAAATCGTAATAAAATTCTGCTCTGCAGAGGTTTTCCCCATTCTAATTCCTCCCTTAGGAGTATGACTCTGGCCCTACAGTTCCTGGAAGATGCAGCTAGTGTGGTTAACACAGGCAGTCCTCAACTTACGATCACAACTCAGCCCCAGATTTCTGCTGCTAAGAGGGACAGTTGTCGATGCTTGACTAATGGCTGTTTTTCACACGCCTGTTTGCAGCGTCCCCATGGTCACGTGATCAAAATTCAGGCACTTGTGGCAACCGACTCGTATTTATGACGGGCGCAGTGTCCCCTTTTGCGATCTTCTGACAAGCAAAGTCAACGAGGGAAGCCAGATTCACTTTACAGCCCTGTTGCTAATTTTAACGACTGCAATGATTCACTTAACGACAATGGCAAGAAAGGTCGTAAAACGGGGCAAAATTCACTTAGCGACTGTCTCGCTTAACCAGGGAAATTTGGGGCTCCATTTGCGGTCGTTAGCCGAGGACTCCCTGTAAGTGCTGGAAAAGGCCAAACAATTGAATGGTTATTGCAAAACTTAGCAATCGAAATTTGCTCTTCCGGGTACCTACCGGTGTTTTTATGCGGTGCCCAGAGCTTGTAACCATTTGCTTCACACCAGCCCACAGGGAAGATGTCCATCGAGTGCACATCGACTATATATTCGGAAGGAGGTGCGTGAGGAAGACCTATCAAGGCATTAGAATGCATTAGAAACTCCGGAAATTAATTAAAAGGGATTAGATGTCTTTAAAAAGCAATAAGAGAAACTACTGTAATAGACATACTGAATATTACTTATATTATTTTGAATATGAATTTTGAATTTATTTGATTTCTCAATCGCTTACAAGATAGTAGGTATAAGTATATACATAGTTATGATTACATGAAATGGGTACATATAAGAAGAATAAAAGAAACAATAGGACAGGGACGATAGGCACGTTGGTGCACTTATGCACACCCCCTACAGACCTCTTAGGAAAGGGGTGAGGTCAAGAGTAGACAGGCTAAGATTAAAGTTTTTGGGGTTTGGGGAAGAAACCACAGAGCCAGGTAGAGTATTTCAGACATTGACCACTCTGTTGCTGAAGTCGTATTTCCTGCAATCAAATTTGGTGTGGTTAATCTTGTTTGTATCTATTGTGTGCTTATATATACTGATATATATATATATAGGACTGTTATTATTATTATATTGTTATACTGTTAAGAAGAATATTATTAGTAATTGTTAAGCACATGAAATATGTACCTAATCGATACACAATTGAAATGGAATGGATTTATTGTATGTTAAAAAAAAATTAAAACATTAATTTAAAAAAAAATAAAGATATGCCAGAAAGGCAGCAATTTGGTGGCGAAAAGAAAAGGCACAGATATATCCACGTGGGGAGAAGAATTCGTGCCTTCCTGTCATGCCCCTGTGGGAATCTGACTCGGAGGGGGAAGCCGAATGGCTGAGAGGGAGTGGGAGGGAAGAAAGGATAGAAGAAAGGATGAAAAGAAAGAGAAAGAAAGAAAGAAAGAAAGAAAGAAAGAAAGAAAGAAAGAAAGAAAGAAAGGAAGGAAGGAAGGAAGGAAGGAAGGAAGGAAGGAAGGAAGGAAGGAAGAAAGAAAGAAAGAAAGAAAGAAAGAAAGAAAGAAAGAAAGAAAGAAAGAAAGAAAGAAAGAAAGAAAGAAAGAAAGAAAGAAAGAAAGAAGGGAGGGAGGGAGGGAGGGAGGGAGGGAAGGAAGGAAGGAAGAAAAAAGAAAGAAAGGGAAGGCAGGATACAAGGAAGGATGGATGGAAAGAAAGAAAAAAGAAAGAGAGAGAAAGAAAGGAGGGAAGGAAAGACGGAAGGGTGGAAGGAAAGAAAGAAAAAGAGGGAGGGAGGGAAGGAAGGATGGATGGAAGGAAGGAAGGAAAGAAAGGAGGGAGGGAGGGAGGGAAGGATGGATGGAAGGAAGGAAGGAAAGAAAGGAGGGAGGAAAGGAAGGAAGGAAAGAAAAGGGAGGGATGGAGGGAAGGAAGGAAGGATTGAAGGAAAGAAGGACTGGAAGGAGGGAGGCAAGGAGGAAGGAGATGGAAGGGGGGAGATGAGGGAAGAAAGAGAAAGGAAGGAAGGAAGACAGAAAGAAAAGAAGGCAAAGAGAAAGGAAGGCAGAAAGAAAGAAAGCTTCAGGAATTCAGCAGGGCAGGATTTCCCCTGCAGGCCGTCTTCTAATGTACCTTCCAAAGAGAGCCACATTAGCCGGCCTTTTACGGAATTGACAGACGCCACGCAGATCTCAGCTGGATTCTGGGGGTTCACCGCTTCCAGCATCATGTTTTTCATAAAAGCTCGACTACAGGAAGCCTGAATGGCATCAACAGAAAACACAGAAAACAGAATATAGAGTAACACAGTTGGAAGGGAGCTGGGCGACCTCCGGCTGAGGCAGGAAATTTTATGCCATTCTGAATAAACGGTTGTCCACTCTCTTTTTTTTCATTACCCTGCCAGCTCAGTTCCCCAAATGGGGACTTCTAACCCTGAAAAAATTCACTCATCCCTCATACTATAACCTCCATACAGAACAGAGGTCTCCAAACTTGGCAACTTTAAGACTTGTGGACTTCAACTCCCAGAATTCCCCAGCCAGCTATGCTGGCTGAGGAATTCTGGGAGTTGAAGCCCACAAGTCTTAAAAGTTGCCAAGTTTGAGGACCCCTGTGATATACAGTAGGCAGGGAGCTACATAAGCTTTGGGGCTGCAGAGGAAGTGCCGGTTTTAATGCTTGTTCTAATTATTTTGGGCTGCTGCTGAACTAGATGTATCTTCCTCTGCAGATGTTTCCTTGTTGGCTTCTCTTTCTGAAAAGGGGAAGGAGGGAGGGAAGAATTAGGGGAGGGAGGAGGAAGGAAGAAGAGAAACAGAGGAGGGAGGAAGGAAAGAGGAGAGGGAGGCGGAAGGAAGAGGAGAAGGAAATACAGTAGGGGAAGGAGGAGGAAGAAAGGAGAAATAGAGGGAGGGAGGAAATAGGGGCGGGAGGAGGAAGAAAGGGGAGAAATGGAGGAAGGAAGTAGGAGAAGGAAGAAGGAAGAGGAGAAAAGGGGAGAGGGAGGAAGGAAATAAGGAAGAGGAAGAAAGAAGAGAAACAGAGGGAAGGAAGAAGGAAGGAAATAGGAGAGGGAGGAGGAAGGAAGAGGAGAAAGAGAGGAGGGAGGAAAGAAAGAGGAGAGGGAGGAGGAAGGAAGAGGAAAAATAGAGGAAGGAGGGAGGGAGGGAGGAAATACAGTAGAGGAAGGAGGAGGAAGAAAGGAGAAATAGAGGGAGGGAGGAAATAGGGGCGGGAGGAGGAAGAAAGGGGAGAAATGGAGGAAGGAAATAGGAGGAGGAGGAGGAAGAAAGAGGAGAAACAGGGGAGAGGGAGGAAGGAAATAAGGAAGAGGAAGAAAGAAGAGAAACAGAGGGAAGGAAGAAGGAAGGAAATAGGAGAGGGAAGAGGAAGGAATAGGAGGAAGAGAGGAGGAAGGGAGGGAGAGAAGAAAGAAGGAAGGAAGGAAGGAAGGAAGGAAGGAAGGAAGGAAGGAAGGAAGGAAGGAAGGAAGGAGTGTTGTGACCCCAGCCTCTTTGACCTTAACTTTCTACAAAAGTGACTTTGTAGAATACATACAACGAAGGTGTAGGACCATTAATGGCGATGGGCACGGGACAAGAAAGATCCCGATGCAGTGAAAAGAAAAACCAGAACTTACATTTCTGAAGTAGCCCTCAGGAGCTGCCTCCGCTCCGCACTGCTTCTGGTAATCCGCCCAGTCGAAATCCGGATTAGAATAGCCTGCAGGAAATCCCAGAAAACAAACAAAAAAATTCCTTTTCTCTCATTTTGTTTGGGTGAAGACAGAAGTGGACAGCCTGACAGCAGCCCACACTCATGAATAACACAACTATCCAAGAATATTTACCTCAGCCCACTCAAATGTTGGTTAGAGTCCTTCGCTAACTAGGGTTTACAGGAATCGGATGAGCTGCGCCAATATACAGAATTTAGAAGCTTTTAAACATTACCCAACCCATATAGTTGTTGTTGTTGTTTACAGTGGGTCAGTGGATGGCAGTCAACATTGTACTGTGGTGGCAAAAAAGCTGAATACAATATTAGGCTGCATCTTGGACATAAATCATAGGGTACACTAAGCAATCAAATCATACTAGGAAACAGTCAATATAAATCGTAAGGATACCAGTGACAAAGTTACAGTCATGCAGTCATAAGTGGGAGGGGATGGGTGATAAGGAGTGATGAGAAGATTAATAGTAATAGTCACTTATTTTTGTATTTTGTAATTGATGGGATTGGGCCGGATTCGTATATTTAATTCGTTTTTTAACTATATATATTTTGTGTTTTAGTAGGCTGTACACCGCCCCGAGTCCCTTTTTGGGAGAGGGAGCGGTATAGAAATTTAATAAATAAATAAATAAATAAATAAATAAATAAATCTATCCTCAAAACGACGCTATAGGGCATTGCACACCCGAACAACTAGACACAAGGACAGGTTTTCCTTGAACACCATCACTCTGCTAAACAAATAATTCCAACTATTTACAAAGTCTGCACTACTATTACTATTAATCTTCTCATCACTCCTTATCACCCATTCCCTCCCACTTATGACTGCATGACTGTAACTTTGTCACTTGTATCCTTACGATTTATATTGACTGTTTCCTAGTATGATTTGATTGCTTATTGTACCCTATGACTATTATTAAGTGCTGTGTCTTATGATTCTTGATGAATGTATTTTTTCTTTTATGTACACTGAGAGCATTTGCACCAAGACAAATTCCTTGTGTGTCCAATCACACTTGACCAATAAAAGAATTCTATTCTATTCTATTCCATTATAACTATACAAAATAAAACACAAACACGCATCCTTCGCATTCTATAGCAACAGAATTGAAAACCCCTGACATTGCATTCATATAGCACTATGCAGTAAAATTCAGTATAGTTACTGCTCTGGGATAGAAGCTGCTTTTCCAGCCTATTTGGTAGTGTATTGGTAGGGTTTTTTAATTGATTTTAAAATGGTTTTTAACTTTTTAACTCTACAGTCTGTTTTATCCATCAGCCACTTATTTAATCTTTTTAATTGCATTTTAAATATTGTATTTGATTGTATTTTATTTGGCTGTAAACCGCCCCGAGTCCCGTTGGGAGAGGGGAGCGGTATATAAAATTGATTAAATAAATAAATAAATAATAAATAAATAAAAGAAATTTGTCGTTGTGTTTATTTTTTTATGCTTTAATTAATTATGCTTTAATTTTGCATAGGCACTTTCGCCCCCACAAAAAAGATGGCTCAGCCTTGCCCAGGCAAAAAAAGTTGTAAAAAAACATCACATGCTCTTCACTGTTTGCTGAGTGTTCATACCAGCAGTGGGATCCTACCCCTTTCCACTATGGAATCGGTGATTGCGCTTTTGCGCACCTAATCCGCGTGCACCTAATCCGCATGCGCAGCTTTCCCCACACCAGCTGAGGCCTGCAGCACCAATCAGCTGAGAAGAAGAGGAAAGCGCAGGGGTAGGTAGGAGAGCCGATCCTGCACTTTTCTCTTCTTTCTCCTCTCAGCTGATCCTTGGAGGCTTTTATTCCTCCTCTCAGCTGATCCTTGGAGCCTTCTTTCTTTTTACTACCGGTGCGGCCAAACCGGTCCGAATCAATAGCATACCACCATTGGTTTATATATTCCTGTGCACCGTAGGACAGACAACTTTGTCCCTTACGGCCTTTCCATTTTGAGTGGGGAAAGGGGCTGGTCTCCTTCACCGTCTTGCTTCCTCGCCCGCCAAATTGAAATCTCCATCTTGAATTTCTACCTGGTCTGCCTCCAACCTGGGCCTACGTGCCCCCAGCTTTCAAGTATGAATATTTCATCGCTTTGGAAACTGCACTCATTGGGATGAACCCGCAGCAAAAAGCCAGGTGCCCCTCGCAAACACACACAACGCCAACACAGAAATACGCCCGTCTCCAAGCAGAGAGACTGAGAAAAATCCGCCCCACAGCTGTGAACGCTTAAGGAAAAAGAAGTCTATAAATCTAGCTGTCGACAATATAAATAGTGTCCATGGAGCGCTTTCATATGGTGGGAAATTAATGGATATTAATTTTCTGGCTGGCATGAAATAAAACACGTCTTTTTTTTCTCCTTAGGGAATCTAAACAGCTCTTCTAACCGTACATTAATGTGTACATTAAACATAATGTGTACATCACTCTCCAATTATTCATCTATATTAGCCATGTCTTGGAACAAGGAGAAATTCCTTTAGAAGCCAGAAGCCTGTTCTAATGCAGCAACATCGATGGTTTTTGTATTGCTTTAAAGATTTAACTTTTCGGACAAGAAGCAAAGGGCTGTGAAATAGCATAGGATTTCCTGCCTGGGGTTGGACTAGAAGACCTCCAAGGTCCCTTCCAACACTGTTATTCTATTCTATTCTATTCTTATTCTTATGTATATTCTATTCTATTTTATTCTATTCTATTCTTCTCTATATTCTGTTCTATTCTTCTCTATATTCTATTCTATTCTTCTTTATATTCTATTCTATCCTATTCTTCTTTATATTCTATTCTATTCTTCTCTATATTCTATTCTGTTCTATTTTTCTCTATATTCTATTATATTCTTCTCTATATTCTATTCTATTCTATTCTGTCTCTCTCTGTCACTCCTCTGCATTGAATGTTAAGCCACGATAGCCTTAATTTCACCTCCCTGAATTTGTAACGCTATATTGACTTCTGAACAGAAATTCCTTGGCGCTTCGTAGCTGAAGGGACATTTGGACATACAATTCCAAGGTTTGGGGGTTTCTCTTCAAGCACCGCATCGAAATAGGTTCCCCGGAGTTTGCAAAAAAAAAAAAAAAAAAAACCATAGAATGCAGAACTACAGAGTTGGAAGGGACCTTGGAAGTCTTCTAGTCCACTCCCCACCCACCCGCTCAAGCAGGAGCAGGGGTGGGATTCTACCAGTTCACACCTATTCACTAGAACCGGTTGTTAACATTCTAAGCAGTTTGGAGAACCAGTTGTTAGAAGAAATTACTGGCCTAATCCTGTAAGGAAGGCAGGAAGGAAACATTCTGGTGTTGCTTACAGAAACTGCCTCTCCGTTAACCCTTATTATGTTCTTGGCAGGACTAGACTTCCTGTCTCTGGAACTTCTCTGGAGTTTTTTTCCCCTCCTTTGCTGGTGCTTTACTTGTGCGGAGTCAACATTCAAAGTTACAATGGCACTGAAAAAAGTGACTTATGACCATTTTTCACACTTACGACTGTTGCAGCATCCCCAGTCATGAGAGGCCAGGCGTGCCTCGATGTGAGTGATATTGAGTTGGCCACGTCCAGCCAATAACATGACCACCAAACCATCTCCACCCAGTCACATGACCACCAAGGCCCGCCCACCACCTAAGCCACGCCCACGGAACCAGTTGTTAAAAATTTTGAATCCCACCCCTGAACAGGAGGCCCTATCATGTCATTCCGGATACATGGTCCTGCTATCTCTTCTTTAAAAAATTCCAGGGATGGAGCGTCCAGATAATTTCTGGAGGCATTTCTGGAGGCACTGATGATGCAAACCGTCCCCCCTCCCCAAATCCAGACCCATTCTGCAAGGCCAAGGCAAACCTTTGGGAGGGGTGAGATGAACTCCGTTTTTAAGGCACCACTGCACTGGCAGGAGGCCCAAGGAATCGGCGTGGCAGAGCATCGATGTGCTGCATGGTTCAGGACGCAGATCGTCCAGAGTGACTTGCACGAAATGGTGGTTGAAAACCTACAGGGGAAGCAAGTGGAGGAGTTTATTTATTTATTTTATTTGTAGCCCACTTATATTATTTTCGCAAATAACTCAAGGCTGAAACCATATCCAACGTATTCTCCTCCTCCTATTTTCCTCGCAACAACGACCTTGTGAGGTCGGTTGGGCTGAGGGAGAAGGACCAGCCCAAAATCACCCAGGTGCTTTTCGTGTCTAAGGCAGGACTAGAACTCAGAATCTCCTGTCGATTGGCACCAAAGTCATCCAGCCAGCTTTCATGCCTAAGGCGGGACCAGAACTCCCAGTCTCCTGGTGATTGGCCCGAAGTCACCCAGCTGCCTTTCGTGTCTAAGGCAGGACTAGAACTCGGAATCTCCTTTTGATTGGTCCAAAGTCATCTTGCCGGCTTTCGTGCCTAAGGTGGGACCAGAACCCACAGTTTCCTGGTGATTGGCTGAAATTCACCCAGTTGGTTTATATCTAAGGCGGGACTAGAATTCGCCATCTCCTGGTAATTGGTCCAAAGTCACCCAGCGGGTTTATGGTTAATGCAGGACATGAATTCCTATTATTATTGTTTTAGAAATCTCAAGGCAGTGAATACAAACAATCCTTCCTCCTCCTATTTTCCCGACAACAACAATCTTGTGAGGTTGGTTGAGCTGAGAGACAATAAATTGGCCAAAGTCACCCAGTCGACTTTCATATCTAAGGCGGGACTATAACTCCCAGTCTCCTGGTGATTGGCCCAAAGTCACCAGCCAGATTTAATTTATAAGACGTAATGGAGCCTGGAATTTCCATCTTAATTCATGACAGCGATAAGTCGAAGCTCTCCCATTTCCAGACCCTATTTTACGATCTGCTGCAGTCATTAAGTGAATATGAAGATTGCTAAGTGAATCAATGTATTCCTATGGGTATTTTTGGCCAGAAACTGACTGAAAAGGCTAGAAAGTGA
This sequence comes from Bungarus multicinctus, assembly GCA_023653725.1. NCBI lineage: Eukaryota > Metazoa > Chordata > Lepidosauria > Squamata > Elapidae > Bungarus > Bungarus multicinctus. Next base: position 77,402,924 of record CM042848.1, on the reverse strand, counting down.
CAAAAAACATTGTAATTTGCAGTCACGTGACCAAGTGTGAAATATGGTCACGAGTCCCCTTTTCAGTACCGTTGTAACATTGGACGGTCACTAAGTGAATTGTTGTATGTCGAGGACTGCCTGCATTATGGTTGCATGAGAAAGGGAAATTTCCCGAATTTCCACCAAACTTCTCCATGCTACTCAAGAGACAGTTTTAGGGTCTCTAGAGGTAAACTCAGAGCAGGGGTCTCAGAAGAGGTCAACTCCTGGATGGATGGATGGATGGATGGATGGATGGATCTATGTTGCCTCCGGAGTGTCCCTAGGAGACCTCAAACCCATATGCCTTGCCTTGACTGTGGAAGATCTGCTTTTAATTCTCAACCCCATTTTGGATTCCTCACCTTAGTTATAGTAGCCGGGCAAATCGCGGCTGGTTCTCGTTGATCCACTGCTTCCAACTTCATCCCCACCGTGAATGAGTGGTTCTTCAAATCGGCGTGATCCTAGGAAAAAACAAGCTGAGAACTTTGCTTCATGGCCGAGAGTTTGGGTCCATCTTGTTAGGGGATAGGCTACTCAGGTAAAGCCAATGCAATCCTAAGTTGCACTAACAGAGGGATTCAATGAAGATCAAGGGAAGTATTAATACCACTCCATAAAGCCTTAGTAAGACCACACGTAAAGTACTGTATCCAGTGTTGGTCACCAGACTACAAAGATATTGAGACTCTAGAAAAGAGAGCAGAGAAGAGCAACCAAGAGGATTAGGGGACTGGAGGTTAAAATATATGATGAATGGTTGCAGGAACTGGGCCTGGCTAGTCTAGGGAAGAGAAGGACCAGGGGAGACAGGACAGCAGTCTTCCAATATCTCAGGGGCTGCCACAAAGAAGAAGAGGGAGTCAAGCTATTTTCCAAAGGACCTGAAGGCAGGACAAGGAGCAATGGATGGAAGCTGACCAAGGAGAGAAGCAGCCTAGAACTAAGGAGAAATTTCCTGACAGTGAGAACAATTAATCACAGGAATGACTTGTCTCCAGAGGTTGTGAATGCTCCAACACTGGAAGTTTTTAAAAAGATGTTGGATAACCATTTGTCTGAAGTGATGTAGGGTTTCCTGCCTAGGCAGGGGGTTGGATTAGAAGACCTCCAAGGTCCCTTCCAACTCTGTTATTCTATTCTAACTCTCAGAATTCCCCAGCCAGCATGGGGAATTCTGGGAGTTGAAGTTCACAGGTCTTAAAGGTGCAAAGGTGAGGTCCCATGTATGTGTTTGTGTGTGTCTGTGTGACAAAGAGAGAGAGAGAGAGAAAGAGAGAGAGGGGAGGGAGAGAGAGAGGAGGAGGAGGAGGTGGAAGAGGAGAAAGGAGGGAGGAGAAGGAGAGAGAAAGAGAGATTGAAAGAAAAGTTCAAAAAGGAATATCTACCATTTCCATGCTAAATTCTCCATTGCTAGTTTCAAATCTGGAAATCGGAGGATGACAGGGCAGCAATTTAAATGGCTCAAAGAAGAAATAATGGTTTATTAAGCAGAAATCAGGGTTTATTAAGATTTACCTTAAAGACTTCCATGGGAAGGGATCGTTTTTCTGCCTCAGCCAGGACCGTGTTTAGTGCTGTCCGCCATTCAGACGCAATCTTCAGAGAAGAGATTTCTGCAGTAGAAAGCATGGGAAATTCCCACCACTGATTAAGCCAGCTGCACAAATTCAATGTTCCTACATGCTGATATGGGTAATCCTCGACTTACGACCACAATTAACTCTAAGATTTTTGTCGCTAAGTGAGACACTTATTAAGTGAGTTTTGCCCTATTATATGACCTTCCTTGCCACAGTTGTTCAGTGAATCACTGCAGTTGTTCAGTGAATCTACTGACGGTTGTTAACTGAATCTAGCTCCCTCAAACCTTGCTTGTCCGAAAGTTGCAAAAAGGGGATCGCACGATCCCCGGGACATTACAATTGTCATAAGTATGAGTGGGTTGCTGAACATCTGAATTTTACTCTCATGGCCATGGGGGAATGCTGCAATGGTCATTAAGTGTGAAAAACAGTCGTAAGTCACTTTTTTCAGTGCTGGCATATCTTCGAATGGCCACTAAATCATCTTCTTTTAACCATCCTATAATCCCTTTGCAGGGTGGAGTCTCGGCAACTGAATGGAGCTGAGTGTTTACTGGCCGGATGCCCTTCCTGTCACCAATGCAGAGTTTTGTTCAGCAGATATATTCTCATTTTGCCCACAGGGAGGAATATCTGCCTCTACCCAGGTGTCCTGCCCCAGTTGGAGTCTGACTCTGAGTGAGAGATGGAACAGCCGACAGGGAGTGGGAGTGGGGCTCCAGTGGTTATGGAGGAAACTGGGGAAGGGCACAAGCCGGCTGGGCATTCAGAGGAAGACCTAGGCCCATCCCCTCTTCATCCTAGGGCATGCAGGGAGGTGTGGATAAGGGAGAAACGTGAGTGGTGTGGTCTACGGGAGAGAAAGGGGCCCTGATCCCCTTCATGGGCTGCAAGTGGGAGGACTGGTTAAAAGGACAAACTGCGCATGGCATATTATTCTTGCTGGAACTTATCTGTGTTTTGGCTTCCTCCCAACTGGTGGCTGCGGTTATCTGGTAGAAGTCTGCAATTAATCATCCTGGCCTGCTGTATTAATTCCTTCAGTGTGGTTTGTATTGGGTTTTTTAAAATTTCTAATTAACTTTACTTTGGGTTCGGACTGCATTTACTCCCTCCAAGTAGATTGTTTTCTTTAAGAGTTTGATATCCAGCCTAGGATAATTGGACATTTGGGCCAAGTTGGAGGCATTAATGGGACTTTACTCTATTTTTGTGACTTGGTTATTTTTGTGTCATGCCCTGGGTCATCACACCAGGATCGAACTCACAGTCTCCTGAATGTGAGGCGAGTGCTCCACTTCTAGGCCACCGGCACCACTCTTCAACATGGTCGCTAAACGAACGGTTGTAAGTTGAGTATTAAATCTTTATATCTGCACTTTTCATAAACGTCTGGCTATAAAGTCTCCTTCGAACTGAACCAAGTCTGTGGAGTTTAAGGTGGGAATTCCCTCGTAGTATTTTAAGCACAATGAACTCTTTTCAAGTAAATTTGGAAATTTTTTTTCCCCTTTAGCGGGTTCTCTTTAGCATTGTTTAGGACGTCATTCCTCCAAACCACATCCAGAAAGAAACCACGATGAGAAAGTGAAAGGGTTATTTGATTTGAGGAAGCCTGGCTCATCTCTGTGGAGAAAGAGAAGTTAATGAAGAGAAAAAGATCAGATGCCTGGCACTTTGCCCTAAAGGAGCTTTTATTGTGTATCATGCTGGCCTTTTCACAGCCGCTCCGATGCAGCTCATTTTGTTGAGAAAAACAGGGGATCCCTCAGCTGCAGCCATAATCAGGGTTGGTCTCAACCCTGGTGATTTTTTTTAAAACTATGGACTTTAATTCCCAGCCGGTCAGCCAGCCTGCCTGATGTCCAAAACAGGGAAAAGGAAACTCGACAAAGCAAAGTCACACCATTTTAAAATCCATATTGTTAAGACATGAGACAGCTGCTTAAAATAAGATTAGGGGAAATAAAGTCTCCCTTGAATCAAGTTCATCTCTTTTCATCTTTTTTAACAAGACTTTATTAAAAGTTTCAAAAGAAGATTGATGATCGCACAGAGATATTCCTCTGTTTCTTCCAAGAAAATTACAGCCCTAGGGTGCTGCTTACTCCTACACATAGCCCGCTAAATTTAATCCTGCTTTGCTTTTCAAGATCAGCCAAAGATGTCTAGATGTTTTCTTTGCCTGAAATGAAGATTGCTTTGAGCTAAGTTGGATCCTGTTGACTTTGAGTCACATCAAGTTTGTTTTATTTGCAACAGTAGCCTTTTTCTAGGTTGGGGTGGGGTCTGTGTGTGTGTGTGTGCGTGTGTGTGTGTGTGTGTGTGTACTTTTGCATTCCCAATTTATCCTGATATTTCCCTGTCTTGTCCAAACCACTTCTGACTTTGCTTACCTTTTCTCAAGATGAATCAGATGACATTAACACCTTGGATGGATGGATGGATGGATGGATGGATGGATGGAAGCATGGGTGGATGGAAGTATGGTTGGTTGGTTGGTTGGATGGATGGATGGATGGATGGATGGATGGATGGAAGCATGGGTGGATGGAAGTATGGTTGGTTGGTTGGTTGGATGGATGGATGGAAGCATGGGTGGATGGAAGTATGGTTGGTTGGTTGGTTGGATGGATGGATGGATGGATGGATGGATGGAAGCATGGGTGGATGGAAGTATGGTTGGTTGGTTGGTTGGATGGATGGATGGATGGATGGATGGATGGATGGATGGATGGATGGAAGCATGGGTGGATGGAAGTATGGTTGGTTGGTTGGTTGGATGGATGGATGGATGGATGGAAGCATGGGTGGATGGAAGTATGGTTGGTTGGTTGGATGGATGGATGGATGGATGGATGGAAGGATGGAAGCATGGGTGGATGGAAGTATGGTTGGTTGGTTGGTTGGATAGATGGATGGATGGATGGAAGCATGGGTGGATGGAAGTATGGTTGGTTGGTTGGTTGGATAGATGGTTGGTTGGTTGGTTGGATGGATGGATGGATGGATGGATGGATGGATGGATGGAAGCATGGGTGGATGGAAGTATGGTTGGTTGGTTGGTTGGATGGATGGATGGATGGATGGATGGATGGATGGATGGATGGATGGAAGCATGGGTGGATGGAAGTATGGTTGGTTGGTTGGTTGGATGGATGGATGGATGGATGGAAGCATGGGTGGATGGAAGTATGGTTGGTTGGTTGGATGGATGGATGGATGGATGGATGGAAGGATGGAAGCATGGGTGGATGGAAGTATGGTTGGTTGGTTGGTTGGATAGATGGATGGATGGATGGAAGCATGGGTGGATGGAAGTATGGTTGGTTGGTTGGTTGGATAGATGGATGGATGGATGGAAGCATGGGTGGATGGAAGTATGGTTGGTTGGTTGGTTGGATGGATGGATGGATGGAAGGATGGAAGCATGGGTGGATGGAAGTATGGTTGGTTGGTTGGTTGGATAGATGGATGGATGGATGGAAGCATGGGTGGATGGAAGTATGGTTGGTTGGTTGGTTGGATGGATGGATGGATGGAAGGATGGAAGCATGGGTGGATGGAAGTATGGTTGGTTGGTTGGTTGGATAGATGGATGAATGAATGGTTAGAATAGATGGATGGAAGTATAGATGCATGTTGGTGCATTTATGCATGGGTGGATGGATGGATGGTAGATGGATGGAAGTATGGATGCATGTTTAGATGGATGGATGGGTGGATGGATGGACGGATAGATGGATGAGATTGAGGGGTGCGTGGATGAATGGAAGGATGGATGGATTTATGCATGGATGGATGGTTGAATGGTTGGTTAGATGGATGGATCGGTGGATGAAAGTATGAATGTATGTTGGATAGATGGATGAGATGGAGAGGTGCATGGATGGATGGATGGTGGATGAATGGACGGAAGGATGGATGCATGGATTTATTAATAGATGGATGGTGGAAGCGTTGGTTAGATGGATGGATGGATACATGGACAGGTAATAGGTGAATAGATAGTAATTTCTGGTACCTGCAGGTGGTTCCAGCTGGTATTTATTCTCTTGACACCAGCCCACCGGTCGAAGTCTACAATCCAAGTAGAAGAGCCACTGGTCGTAAGAGTCGGTTTCCTCCAACCCTGCATAGCGAAGGCGCAACCTTCCGCCGACATTCTCAATCACACTCACTATCCAGAACTGAAAGGGACTCTGTCCATCCTGCAGCTCTATTAAGGAATCCAGACTAATGAGGTCCACAGCATTTTTCCCTCGCAGAGGCTGTTTGAAGAAGAAGCAACACCCCTTATTTTACACTTCACAGAACATGATCTCTGCTTAGCCCAGGAGCAAGGGTGGGATTCTACCGGTTCTGTCCGCCTCTGTAGAACCGATAGCTCTGAAGAGCAGGAGACATAGAACCGGTTCTATGTCTGCTGATGTTTTGGCCCACCCACCCACCTGGGCTCTTACCTGATCTTTATTTCCTGATTTTTTCAACTTCAGCTGCCGTGCGAGGCACAGCTGAGGTTGAAAAAAGCAGGAAAAAAAGTGCTTTTTCAAATGCTGCTTCTCTGCACGCAGCGCTGCTCCGCTGTCCAGGCAGCAAGCTGATGACGATTTACAGGCGCATGGGCAGCGTCCATGGAAGCACACTGTAAATCACCGAACCTCGTAAATCACCAAACCGGTAGTTAATCCTGTCACCCCTGCCCAGGAATCCCCAAACTTGGACGCTTTAAGACTTGTGGACTTCAACTCCCAGAATTCTCCAGCCAGCATAGAAGTCCACAAGTCTTAAAAGTTGCCAAGTTGGAGAACTCTAGCTTAGCCATGCCTAGAAAACCTCCAATTTCCCTCTATCCACTCTTCTAGGAAACCATTGTTCCTCCTTCCTTCATACTGTATTTGCCATCCCATTTTCGTCTTCCTTTTCTTCCTATTAGGCATCCGTTGGCCTAAAGTAAGAGAGATGGCCAATAGATTTAATAATCAATACATTTAAAAAAATCCTTCTAGGAAAACTAAAAAAACAAGAAACCATTTGCAACCTGATTTTTTGGAGGAAAGGGCGGGAGATGGACTGCTGTGACATTGCTTATTTTTCCATTCAAAATTTCCCTTGCTGCTCTGGATGATGCCTCTTCTACAGAATTTACAGAATAACAGAATTGGAAGGGACCTCGGAGGTCTTCTAGTCCAACCCTCTACTCAAGCAGGAGACCCTAGACCATTTCAGACAAATGGTGGTCCAATCTCTTCTTAGAAACCTCCAGTGATGGAGCACCCACAACTTCTGAAGGTAACCCGTTCCACTGGTTAATTGTTCTCCCTGTCAGGAAATGTCTCCTTAGTTCTAGGTTGCTTCTCTCCTTGATGAGTTTCCATCCTTATTGCTTCTTGTCCTGCCTTCAGGTGCTTTGGAGAGTAGCTTGACTCCCTTTTCTCTGAGGCAGCCCCTGAGATATTGGAGCATCGCTATCATGTTACCCTTGAACTTGGAAGTCTTTTAGTCCAACTCCCTGCTCAAACAGGAGATTCTACATTTCCCACTTTGTATTTTTCTCCATTTTTCCCAGGGTTCCTGCATGTATGGCTACGTGAGGAAGCCCAGGTGAGATGAGGTGAAGAGATGCTACCTTAGGGAGAGAGGTAAGAGGAGGTGTAGGATATTCGGCCCTATCCTTCATGTTCAAACAATATAAACTAGGACTTGTTCATGTACTGAATCGATTAAATATTCCATATTAATTAGACCAGAAGTGTCCAATCTTGGCACCTTTAACACCTGTGGACTACAACTCCCAGAATTCCCCAGCCAGCATAGGGAATTCTGGGAGTTGAAGTTTACAGGTCTTAAAGGTGCCAAGGTGAGACACCCCCCCATATGTTTGTGTGTGTCTGTGTGACAGACAGACAGAGAGAGAAAGAGAGGGGAAGGGAGGAGGGAGGGAGGCAGAGAGAGAGACAGAGAGAGAGAGAGGACATTTGTCCTTATCCTGCACGTGCAAACATAATAGACTATTGTTCATTTATTGACATGATTAAATATTCAACCCTGTATCCTGTCCCTTATTTTCTGCTAGGTGGCAAACCTACAGCCTGGAGAACAGAAATTAAGTCAATACCTACGCCTTCTAGTAAATTTGCAGGTACTGTTCGTGAGCCCGTCAAATCACGTATGAGGAACTCCGTCCAATCCGAGTATTTCTCTTTGATAGCTTGAAAATAGAAGAGGGAAAATGTGATTACTTGAAGGACGTGATAACTAATCTCTTTCTTTAGGTAACTGAATGTAAGGAGATTCCCCAGGAGGGAGGGGCTGCATCCCAGAGGATTAAGAGACAACTCAGCCTAGATATTATGTGTGAGAGAAAAAGGGCGTGGACAGTCTCTCCCTGATAGTTCCCTGAGTATATTGGAGATGCAGATGAAAGAGTCTTTCAGTTGGGCAAGATTTTGTCTATAGGTGTGAAACAGTAAAGGGATGAGCTTGGGAAGAATCTTGATTTCAGGGCCTGTCACTTCCGACACAGATTTGAGGCAATGATTTCTTACAATCTGGATTCTGGGAACCTGTTATTATATCCACAAATAGCATTTGCATTTTGAACATTAATACCATGGTGACTCATGAAATTTTGGTTAATTTTCAACTTATGATGTATTGGGACACCCAGAACCTTCTTCTTGCAGTATACAACTGCTAAGTCAAGTTCTTCTTATATTGTATTATGCTAAGGCCTGCCTTCCTTCCTTCCTTCCTTCCTTCCTTCCTTCCTTCCTTCCTTCTTCCCTCCCTCCCTCCATGTCTTCTTCCCTTCCCTGCCTTCCCGGTAATCCTTCCTTCTTTCCTTCTTTCCTTCTTTCCTTTTTCCCTCCATTTCTTCTTCCCTTCCCTGCCTTCCTTCTAATCCTTCTATCTTTCCTTCCTCCCTCCCTCCCTCCCTTTCTTCTTCCCTTCCCTGCCTTCCTTTTAATCCTTCCTTCTTTCCTTCCTTCCTCCCTCTCTTCTTCCCTTCCCTGCCTTCCTGGTAATCCTTCTTTCTTTCCTTCCTTTCCCTTCCTCATTAAAGATTTACTACATTGCCTCTGTTTTGGCAGCTTGGTGCTGTACTGTTGTCTAGAAGGAAGCTCACAACCCCAATCTTTGGGGTATCTTCTAAATATCCTTCTTAGTTGCTCTCTCAAAATTACCCTGTTTCTGCAGCTTCATCCAAAGAGATCTAATCGATTTCCTTAACCCAGTTGACTGGAAAATAAATCTCTCCATTTGCCAAGGGAATGATGGAGAAACAGGCAATTTTCATCAAATTACACAAGCCAAACACAACTCAATAGGTTAATTGTAATAGCGGCCGTAGAAAACAGAGAAAGGGACTCCACTCAAAATGCAACACACACATACACACACACATACCCCAAAGCCCACCCCACCAAGTCTTAAGATTGCTTGGAGAAGTTGATAAAATTAGCTGCATTTAAACCCACAAACAAACCCTCTTAAGCTGTTTCTTTTTTGACTAAGTTGTGTGTTGCTGAAAAACCTCTGTGTTAGCACAAAATTGGTACTCATTAAATCTCCCATAAATTTCTACTCCGGCATTTCAGCCCATTCAAAATATTATTTAGAAATAGTTATGGGCCATTTACTTGCTTCTTGCCGCCTGAAGCCAATTGTACATTTTCTTGCCATAGTTTGCTTCACCCAAAGGTTATTTGGAGGTTGCTAAGATACTGGGAGCGTTTCTTCAAAGAAAATATAATAAAAATTGGAGCTTTCAAAAGGGCCCCCCGATAGATTTGCCGAACAATTCACAAGGGAATCTGAGGCAGGTCTACAACTTGATATCATGGGAGGAAAACCACATGCTTCTAACAGGAGTCTAATGAAACACAATGAGAGAAAACAAAATAAAAGATAGAAATGAGTGGAATAAAGTAGAAAAGATGTACTTTTATATTGCCTGGATAGAACAGTAAGAAATCTGACTTTTTAAAGACTTAAAAAGTCTTCCCTCGTCAATGGATTCTAAATAGGTCTAGTTACAATACCCAGAATTCCAAAGAATATTTGACAAGGAATAGAATAGAATAGAAAACACACCTCCAGCAGCCTCTGGCACAAAGCTGTGAGCACAATGGCTGCAAAGCAAGAAATCCAGTAGGGCAAGTTGAGGAGTCCAGGAAGCAAAGGAGCACGGCAAGCAATCCAGAAATCCAGAAAGCATGCAAGGAATCCAGAAAAGTTCAAAGGTCGGCACTCGACACTCCAGGAATTCAGGAGTCCTTCCCCACGGCATCTCCTTAAGTCTCAGTCCCTAGGTGTGAAGAGGGGCAGGGCGCTCTCCTCCCGAGTGGTTGGATCAGTTTGCGCTGTTCTCGCCTTCTCTCCACTCTCCCTGCTCAAGGATCAGGAGGGGGCGGTTCTTACTTATTGCCTGAGTTCTGTCTCTCAGGTTCATTGCTTAGCTTTACCTGGTCATCCTGCCCCCAACCTTCCTCCCTGCCTACAAGCCGTCTTAAACCTGAAAGTCCCTGGCCTGACTGGGCCTGATCCTCCCCATTTTCCTCTCAACCAACGAAGCCGTCCTTCGATCTCTATCATCTCCAGTTCCGGCACGTCTTTCTCTATAGATTTAGGCTCCGATGGCGGCATGAACCACCATCCTAAATCAAGTCGGACCATCCAGATCTCAGATCTGTTCCCGAGAAATGACTCCCTGCTTTTCAGTCTGGTTTTTAAGACAGGAAACAGCTTTGATCGAGATCCTATGTCCCCATTGGCATCGCCACCAAAACTGGCAATGGTATTGAGGATCAAACTAGCAGTTCCTTGAGTCCGAATGGCATGCTCTACCACTAACTGTTCCTCCCTTCAGAGAGAGCAGTCAGTTAGAACTGAAGAAGCTTCTTGGGTGAGAAGTGAAATATTTTCAGAGGCAGCTGGACTTTCTGGTTTTTCTCTGAGGACGGTTCGCTTCTCCTCCAAGAAGCTTCTTCAGCTCTAACCAGATGGTGGGGAATCCAGTCAGAGCTGAAGAAGCTTTCTGGAGGAGAAGCAAAACGTCTTCAGAGAAAAACCAGAAGCTCCAGTTGCCTCTTGAAAAATGCCAGAGGGGGGGCTGCTGCCCATTTGTACCAGTTCTGGCAGACCCGTAGTTAAGATTAGGCGCAGTTCGGCGAACCAGCAAACCTTGGTGGCCTCACTCCTGCCCATTTTTCAGGCCATTTTCAGGATGTTTCTGGGCCATTTTCAGGCCCTTTTTGCAGGCTGTTTTTGTCCTGAAAAACAGCCCAAAACAGCCTTAAAATGGCCTGGAAACAGCCGGGAAAATGGCCTGAAAATGCCCCCAAAATGGCCTGAAAACGATCTGAAAACGGCCCAGAATACAGCTGGAAAATGGCCTAAAAGCAACCTGAAAACAAGCCCCAAAACAGCCTGAAAATGACATGAAAATGGCCCCCAAATGACCAGAAAACAGCTGGAAAATGGCCTGAAAATGACCTGCAAATGGCCCAGAAACAGCCAACAAAACAGCTGGAAAATGGCCCACAAACAGCTGAAAAATGGCTGGAAAACGTCCTGCAAATGGCCCAGAAACAGCCCAAAAATGACCTGAAAACAGCCCAAAAACAGCCTGAAAATGACCTGAAAATGGCCCAGAAACAGCCCAGAAAACATCTGGAAAATGGCCCAAAAATGACCTGAAAATGATTTGAAAATGGCCCAGAAACAGCCTGAAAAACAGCCCAGAAAACAGCTGATAAATGGCCCAAAACCAGCCCAAAAGTGGCCTGAAAACGGCCCAGAAAATGACCTGAAAGTGGCTCAAAAACAGGTCTAAAAACGGGTGGGGGCGTGGCCAGTCAGTGGTGGGATTAGCCCCAACTGGTTGAATCCTACCTCTTCCTTTGAGGCGATTGACCGGAAGGCGGGGCTGGGTGTGATGAGTGACATCACCCACCCAGTCACATGACCAGCTGGCCACACCTACCCAGCCAGAGAACCGGTTGTTAAAAAATCTGCAGCCCGCCCCTGGAAAAAAAGCACCTTTGGGACAACTATGACCTGAATGGCTGAGAATCTCCACAGACCTTTAGAGAGCTACACCCTCTTGTCAAACCATGCCTTCTAAACACAACCAGCTCCGCCAAACATTTCTGCAACTGCTTCAAAGGGAGGGGGCCGCCTCCATTCAGGAGGTGCATCACACAACTTGAGACCCGCAACGCAGCTTCGGACTCACCGTCCGGGGGCATCAACACTTTCCCGTTCTGCGTGCACCAGCCCACGGGGTGGAGGTCGGCGGTCATCACATCGCACCAGAAGTCAGCGCGGCGGTCATCTTCGTAACCGCAGTAACGCAGCAGCAGCAGCTGGCCACACGTGGTGATGGTAGTGGCCACCCAGTAGGTGTCCGCGTTGTGCTTGTTGGCCACCTCGAGTTTCATACCAGGCTGCAAACTGCTCTGAAGGCTGATTTCCACCTAGAGAAAGGAGACACAGGGGTAAATGTCATTTTGGAAGGCAGCTGTCATGCCCCTGTCGGAATCTGACCTGGAGAGGGAAGCCGAACAGCTGACAGGGAGTGGGCCTGTGGCTCCATTGGCTGTGGAAGAAACTGAGGAAGGACAAAGTCCGGCTGGTCAGAGCAGGAGAGAGGTAGAACAAGGGAGATGGAATTCAGAGGAAGACCCAGGCCCACCCCCCTCTTCATCCTAGGGCATGCAAGGAGAAACGGAGAAGGGAGCAACGTGAGTAGCATGGCTTACGGGGGAGGAAAGGATCCTGATTCCCTTATTAGCGGCACCTGGGAACAGTATATAAAAGAGGAAGCTGCACACAGCAAATTGTTGGGAACAAATGTGAATTGATCTGGTCTCGTCGTGGCTTATCTGTGTTCCTGGCATCTTCCCAACTATGTGAATTTTGCTATGCTTTCAAGTCTGAAATTCCTTCTCCTGCCCTGTTAAGTTAATTACTTCAGCTTGGTGTGTTTGGATTTTTAGTAACAGTTTGTGTATACCTTGTTTTGGACTGAATTTTCTACAGTTAAAGGCTGTTCCTAGCAGTTTTTCTCCAGCCAAAGGAGACATTGGGGGCAAAGTTTGAGATAATAAAGGGACTCTTATTGCTTATTTGACTGTGTTGCGTTTGTGCCACGCTCCGCGTCATGACAGCAGCAAAGGGAGAAGGGCCAGCAATCTGTAGTATGGATTGAGCTAATTTTGAGTAGCTGCATTCCAAAGCAATACAGGTGGTCCTTGATTTACAACCCCAATTGAGCTCAACATTTATTTTTCTTTTTTTAAAATATGGATGTTGTGGTCCATTGGCAGCCTGCAGAGATGATAGCAGAATTGGACAGTTGGGAAGAACATGGGCCAGTCCGGGAGTCTGAGGAGGACTCAGGCAAGAAGCCTGCGTCCAATGCAGAGATGGGACCAGGGCCATCTGGGAGTTATGTGCTGACTCTGGAGCCTCCAGAAACTGACAGAAGCAAGGCAGAGGAATAAAGGGAGCCTGTTCCCAGTGCACATATGCGCAGAGCTGCCAGAAGGCAAGAACAGTTAACACAAAAGGGAGTAAGGCTTGGAAATGATTGGCCCTCCCATAAGACATAAAAGAGGAGCAAAAGGACAGAAATCTTTGCAGGAAGCAACTTTGTTCGTATTGGTCGGTTTGAAACCTGAAGCTCGGTGTTGTGAATTTGTGTTCCGTTTTGGCCTCATATAACTAATTGGACATTTAGTCATTGGCAACATTTCAAGGAAAATAAAGGTGTGTGCTTATCAGATTTATCCTGAAGGACTTTGGCAGACTTCCATGGGACTATTTACAAACTGTTTCAGACTTATTACGGGCTGTGAATGACTAAAATTCACAGCTGTTGAAACAGAGAAAAAAAGGGTTTTGGGACTAACCCGGTGTTTGTTAGTGTCTCCATAAACCTTGGTTAGAAGAGAGGCAAAAAAAGATCGCAAAATGGGGAAAAAACTCAACAATTTAGCAACGGAAATTTGGGGTCCAATTGTGATCGAAAGTCCAGGACTGCTGTACAGATGTGGATTACATAAAGATCATTACCATGAAATAGTCACACTTTATGGAAACCATACCCAGCCATACATACAGGGGAAGCTATGATGTGTATAATTATTGTTGTTCCTTTTTATTTACACTTTTCTTTTCTACTGGTTATAAAGACAGAATAATTAACTCATTCTAGTCACCATTGTGTACCCTTTACTGAATTACTAAGGCTGCATCATTTTCATCCATTTTGAAGTTTCACTGTAATCAGTAATAGAAAATACACTTATAAAGCTTTTTTTAAAAAAAAAACACAGATGAAGGCTTGTCAGCATCTGTCATGCCCCTGTCAGAGTCTGAATCCGAGGAGGAAGCCGAATGGCAGGGAATGGGGGTGTGGCTCCGTTGGTTGTGGAGGAGGCTGGGGAAGGGCAAAGTCGGGCTGGGCAAAGCAGGGGAGAGATAGAACAAGGGAGAGGGAGTTCAGAAGAAGAACGAGGCCCACCCCCTCTTCGTCCTAGGGCACGCAGGGAGAAAACGGAGAAGAGAGCAACGTGGGTTGCATGGCTTACTGGGGAGGAAAGGGCCCTGATTCCCTTCATTAGCCACAGCTGGAAGGCGGTTGATAAGAAAGGCAAGCTGCATGTGGCAGGCTGCTGGGAGCAAACATGACTTTATCCTGTGTTGTCATGGGTTATCTGTGTTCCTGGCGTCTTCCCAACTGTGTGAGTTTTGCCATGCCTTCAAGTCTGAAATTCTTGCTCCTGCCCTGCCAAACTAATTACTGCAGTTTGGCTTGTTAGTTACAGTTTGTGATGCTCATGTTTTGGACTTAATTTTCTGCAGTCAAAGGTTGTTCCTGGGAAAGTTTTTCTCCAGCCAGAAGATAACCTGGACATTGGAAGCAGTTGGAGATAATAAAGGGGCTTTTATTGCTTATCTGACTGTGTTGTCTTCATGCAATGCCCGGAGTCATCACAGCATCACAAAAATCAAAGCTGTAACCAATTTGTTCAAAAATACCACCCGAGTCTTCATTTTTTTTACACTAATAAGGTCTCATCATTGTTCAAATATGTTCTTCTATTTTATTATAGAGGTTTGAATTTTAGCACTGCCACGATCAATTCCCCGTGACGCCAGCTAGATGCCTTTCAACTGTCTGTTTGGCCAAACTAAAGATTCCCAGGCTAAACTTTGCAAAGCATTTTTTTTCCACTAATTTGCAGACTTAAGTTGAATATGTGTGCCTGTTTATTTTTCTCTGCCTTAATTTCACGGCTGAGCAGTTGCAGGGAAAAAAAATGGCTTCTATCCAGCCAATTTCAGCTTATTTTTTTCTAGGTTCTTAAACTGAACTGGTCTGCTCCTTTTCCCATTTCCTGCCCATTTAAACCAAGACTAGAAACCCTATACAATTTTAAATATCAGTACCCAGCAGACAATGATCAGAAATAATGGGAATTGTAGCCCGCACTGGGTAGCCCATGGATTCCTGAACGCAACAGAAATTTCTTTTAAGTAAACAGAATTCTGTTGCTTGTCAGACACTGGACGCCCGTTTCTAAAATCTCAATGAGGACTAGAAACCCTACCGTTCTGGCAATGTGCTTACGTGCTTAAATAAGGAGTGTGGAGCTGCTGTAGATTCTGTCTGTTCCAGATATTCATCCCAATTGAAGCCAGCTTCTTCAGGGTTGGAGCTTTCATCTGCTTTAAACGATAACGATGATTAAACTTTTTTTAAAATTATTGTTGAGGTATTCCCCGTTAGGAGAATGAGTGCTCTCAGAGAAACGTAGTGAGAGTGGTGATGAATAACACACAAACTAGCACACAGATACACTGAATAGTAAAATGTAGGTTTTACTTCCAGTAAACAGGTAAGCAAAGTCCAACAAACAGTCCAAGTCATACACGGTTAAAGCAATCAGTATTCAGTCCAGGGATAATCCAAAAACAAAAGTCCAGTAAACACAGTTTGCTAACAGTTGCGAGACTCACAGTAATCCGAGCAGAACGACGATCAGGCATAAGGCAATAGGGAAAATGCAAGAAGTAACAAACCGGGTTATTGGCTCCATCTTATGGCCGTTGAAAGAACCACACCCAATTACAATTACAGCATTCCCTTAAAGAGACAACATTAAATGACTATATTGCCAACCCAACCGTTAGATGACTATCATTCCTAACAATTATCTTTTATGATTTGAATGCTGAACCTTCTGAAACAAGATAGGTGGCAAATAAAATCATAAAATAAAATAATACAAATAAAATAAATATTGGAATCGATAAAACCCCCACCAGTCAATTGCAAAAGGCAGCTTTACTCCGAACAGCTTACGAAGGACTTCAGAGTTGTGCAAAAATCAAAATCCAGCCTAAACGTCTTATTCTGCACCAACAAAAATAATAATATAAGAAACAAACAAATGAGCAATTTTACAGAAGAGTCTACAAAACATGTCTATGCTGATGCTTTACATAAGCTTATATTTGTGTTTGTAGGAACAATGTGTTATTAATGTTGCATATCATTGATTCCATGACCTCTAAATGAGAAAAATATTGTTATCACTATGTTTGAATAATTTAAACTTTTAAAGATAAAACAGTAAAATAAATTGATATTAATATTAAATGTTTATGAACATTAAGGCCTTAGATGTTTCTGGAATTGGGGATGTCTACTTTAATGAAAAGAAGTACTAGGGGTGACATGATAGAAGTGTTCTGGTATTTCAGGGGCTGCCCCAAAGAAGAGGGAGTCAAGCTATCCTCCAAAGCACCTGAGGGCAGGACAAGAAGCAATGGGTGGAAACTCATCAAGGAGAGAAGCAACTTAGAACTAAGGAGAAATTTCCTGACTATGAGAACAATTAACCAGTGGAACAATTTGCCTCCAGAAGTTTGAATGCTCCAACACTGGAAGTTTTTAAAAAGAGATTGGACAGCCATTTGTCTGAAGTGGTGTAGGCAGGGGTTCTATCTGTTCTGTCCACCTCTGTAGAACCGGTAGCTCTGAAGAGCAGCAGACATAGAACTGGTTCTATGTCTGCTGATGTTTTGGCCCACCCGCCCACCTGCTCTTACCTGACCTTTATTTCCTGATTTTTTCAACTTCAGCTGCCACGCGAGGCACAGCTGCAGTTAAAAAAGCAGGAAAAGGGGGCTTTTTGAAAAGCTGATTCTCTGCACGCAGCGTGCTGATGACGATTTACAGGAGCGTGTAGGCAGTGTGCAGGGAAGCACATCGTAAATCACCGAACCTCGTAAATCAAGTAAACTGATAGTTAACCCTGTCGGATTCCACCCCTGGGTGTAGGGTTTCCTGCCTAAGCAGGGGGTTGGACTAGAAGACCTCCAAGATCCCTTCCAATTCTATTATTCTATTATGTACTTTATGTTTTTTTTTTTTAAATTATACCAAGAAGACAGCGTAACTACAGTGGTACCTCTACTTACAAAATTAATTCGTTCTGGAAGCCGTTTCGTAACCTGAAAATTTCGTAAGTAGAGGCACACTTTACCTGTAAATATCCTAATCCGTTCCAAGCCCCCGAACTGTACTTCTTCGTTCTTACTTCCTGCTTTGCTGGATTGCTAGCGCGAGACTGAGAACGCGGCGCGGTGCATGCGCACAGATCCCTCCTAGCCAGGAAGACATGCCAGGAAGTTAACCAATGGCAGCGCAGTTCGGACGCGCCCTTTTCCAGGAAAGCCTTTCGTATCCTGAAACATATTCGTAAGTAGAGACGATATTTTCTCGAAGACGCGTTTCGTAACCTGAAACTTTCGTAGGTAGAGGCTTTCGTAAGTAGAGGTACCACTGTATATAAAATAAGGTTAGCATGATTGCCCCAAATGTGTTTTTCCAAAAGGCAACTGGGCTTTCTTGGGTTTTTTTCTTGGAAACATTTTGCAGAAGCTAAGAAATTAAGAAGCTTCTTGGATGAGAAGGAAAAAATATTTTCAAGGGGAAAAAACCCAAGTAAATCCAGTTGTCTTTTGGAAAAGCACCTAACTTTGGGACTTCCATGGGTGATAAGGACTGAAAAGTGGGTCTTAACAATTGGACAGCTATTTGTCTGGAGTAGTATAAGCTTTCCTGCCTCAGCAGGAGGTAGACAACTCTGTTATTCTGTTAGATTTCATTCTGTGGGTATTTGCCATGCAGTATGATGGTAGTAATTAATTATTAGGTCTGGATAAGCAGATCTGAAGCCCTTGCAGATCCAGGCAATATTTGCACCAGTTTTTCCTCAACCTTGGCAATTTGAAGATGTATGAGCTTCAACTCCCAGAATTCCCCAGCCAGCTGAAGTCCACACATCTTCAAGTTCCCCAGGTTGAGAAATGTTGAATTAGATACAGCTATGCATTCAATATCATGAATAATCTTGTCCTTTCTTTCCTTCGTCTTCTGAATGCTTCTTGGAATGCAACTCTTCCAAGAAAAGTTTGGCTAAACCAAAAGATCTGAAAACAGAAGAACAAATGAATCCAACGTTTTCTCCCTCTTCATCTTTGGAAACACAGAAGCCACCTAGTCAACTAAGCTTTGAGCAATATGCTTTGCTAAGCCTTTAAAATCCATGTTTCTCATGCAACGGAAGAAAAACACCGATCATCAAGGCTCCCTGAGGATTGTAAAAAGGTTGAGACAAAAATGCCCAAAGCAACAACTTCCCCAGATGGATTTATAAAAAGTAGACCAACAACAACTCCTGTAGTGCCCCTTATTATTTCACAGGAATAGAAAAGCACCATTTGCAAACATGTAGGCCTTAAAAATGGCATTTTTCAAGCGCACTGTTGGACAAGTTCATTTCCATTTCCAACCGGATGGGATAAGGATATATAAATAGATCGAGATGGAGTTTCAGGCTGTCCCTTTTTCAAAGGCAGCGCGAGGGGTTATTTTTTTCTTTTAAAGGTTGCAATGTTGATAGGGAAATATTTTAAAAAGCACCTGAGTGAGAGCTTTCCTTGATGCCGTTAGCTGCTGGGCTGGGATGCTTTTCCAAAGGGAGGCGATGCGAATCGTCCATCTTAAGGACCAGAGATTTCCCGTTTTCCATCACTCAGGCCAAACTCGGTTGGTTCTTCTCCCCTCCAGAGAATGACATTCCTGTAGAAATAAAGACAAGAGCCTCAAAAGAAACTTTTCTCATTGTAAAATCTTTTCCTTTTGCTCTTTCCTTCGTGTATCCAAAATGTGGGAACTTTTGGATCGGGTACCCTAACCCAGGGGTGTCAAACTCAAGGTCCGTGGTGGGATTCGATTTTTTTTACTACCAGTTCTGTGGGCGTGGCAGAGGCTTGGTGGGTGTGGCAGGGGAAGGTTACTGCAAAATCTCCATTACCTCTCCATTCCACTAACCTGCTTTCCAGCTCCGTTCTCCTGTGCAGAGCAACCAAAGAAGACCCAGCCTTTCAGCTGGGACTCAATGGCAGGCAGAGAATAGAGGGGGGCGGGGCCAGTCAGAGGTGGTGTTTGCCGGTTCTCCGAACTACTCAAAATTTCCGCTATTGGTTCTCCAGAACTGGTCAGAATCGTCTGAATACCACGTCTTCCATGCGCCGAATCCTAGAAATAGGGAAGGACTGCACCGCGGTCCCTCTGCCAGTGAAAACGGAACTTGGGAGGGCCACATATGCCCCCACACAAGCTCCGTTTTCACTGTCAGAGGGCTGCAGGAGGGCACTGCAGCCGAAAAGGGAGCTTGGCTGCTCGTTTTTGCTGGCAGAACCCTTGGGCCACCACAGGCGCCCCGACATGAGTGACATTAAGTGGCCACACCCACCCCGGCCTCTCGAGATCAAATACAACCCCGATGCAGACCTCCATGAAATCGGCCTAACCTAAAGCAATGTTTTTCAACTTCGGCAACTTGAAGAATTCTAAGCCACTCCTTCAAAGTGCTCCATAAAGATAGTCCTTGATTTACCACCATGTGTTAAGCCACAGTTTTCAAAGTTACAACACCCCCAATCAGTTCTCGCATTTACAACTGTCACTGCGTCCCACCCCGGTCGTGTAAAGCTGGGTTTGCTTAACGACTACGTGAATCAACTGCAGCGATTAAAAAAAAAAAACAGATTGTCAAATCAGATGCAACTCATGTAACCACTGTCATGGTTAGCAAGAGAAATACTAGTCCCAATTATGAGTTATCCCTCATTAGCGTTCTGCATGCTTTTGCACTAAGGGTCCAAACTCAGCAACTTTTAAGCGTTGTGGACAGAGGGGATATTCAGCAGGTTCTGACTAGTTCTGGAGAACCAGTAGCGGAAATTTTGAATCATTTGGAGAACCGGCAAATCCCACCTCTGACTGGGCCGGCCCCCATCTATTCTCTGCCTCCCATTGAGTCCCAGCTGATTGGCTGGGTCTTCTTTGGTTGCCCTGCCCAGGAGAACAGAGCTGGAAAGCAGGTTAGTGGGGTGGGGGAGGGAATAGAGATTTTGCAGTATCCTTCCCTTCCATGCCTACCAAGCCACGTCCACAGAACGGTAGTAAAAATTTTTTTGAATCCCACCACTGCTTGTGGACTTCAACTCCCAGGATTCCTCAGCCAGCCCTATTAGCTGGGAAATTCTGGGAATATGAAGTCCACAAGTCTTAAATGTGGACCTTTGGGGTTTTCTTTTTTTTTCCCCTTGAAATACCAAGAAAGTCCATTTGTCTTTTGAAAAGCACTTTTATGACCACGATGACCTGGATGATTGGGAATTTCTGGCTGCTTTGACTTGGAAAACCTCTGGCCCGGCTTTAAGAATCGATTTTGCAATTTAATGAGTAGATTCTTTAAAAGAGGCTTGGAAGGAAATCAGCCAAGTCTAAAGTGCTGTGCTGGCATTGGTTCTTTGGAATCATTTTTGAAGCGTGCACATAGCCGTGATACGCAAACACGTGTGTGTGTGTGTGTGTGCGCGCGCGCGCGCACGTGCACAAGCAGAGCAATAGTGTCACAGAGTTCATCGATAGATGAGACGGTGGGAGAGAAAGAATGTAGGGCTTCTCTATTAACAGACCTAAAACTTCTATTCAAACAGTCTATAAGTAATCCTCAACTTACAACTTACGTCTGGTTAGTGACTGTTCAAAGTTACAACGGCACCTGAAAAGTGTAACTTACAAGCGTTTTTCAGTTACGACCTACGCGGCATCCCCATGTGATCAAAACTCAGATGCTCTGCCACCGACTCATATTTACGACCATTGCTATGTCCCAATGCCACGTTTGCGACCTTCTGATAAGGTGGGGAAGCCGGATTCACTTAACGATCGGGTGACTGACTTATCAACCTTCACTGAACATCTGCGGCAAGAAAGGTGGTAAAATGGGGCAAACCTCACTTAACGTATGTCTCACTTTAACAGCAGAAAAATTGGGGTCAATTGTGGTCGTAAGTCGAGGACAACCTTTTTTTAGCAAGCCAGATTAGATAGCAGCTAGACTTGTGGACTTTAACTCCCAGAATTCCTGAGCCAGCCTAATCTTGGGATGGGCAACAATTATGGCTGGCTCAGGAATTCTGGGAGTTGAAGTCCACAGGTCTTGTGGTAAAGTTGCCATAATTACTTATCCCGGATTTATAGCATAAAACCTTTGGCCTTGCAGATGATGTCTAGAAATCTTGGAATAAAGTTAAATTTGAAAAGCAGGGTGGGTGGGATAAGCAGGTTTACAGACAATCCTTGACTTACGACCGCAATTGAGCCCAACATTTCTGTTGCTAAATGAGACAGTTGTTAATTTTGCCCCATTTTACAAACTTTCTTCTCATAATCGAATCACTGCAGTTGATCATTTATTAATGCGGTTGTTAATAAATAAAGGGACACTGCAACCGTCATAACTATGAGTCAAGTTGCCGAGGGTCTGAATTTTGATCTTGTGATCATGAGGATGCTCCTATGGTTGTAATTGTGAAAAAAGCCAGTAAGTCACTTTTTTTAAGTGCCACTGTAACTTCAAACAGCCGCTAAATGCATTGTTGTAAGTCAAGGACCACCTGCAGTTTGGACAATACTGCATATGTTGGTATCTGCTTCACCTAACCTGCTATTATGTTATAATATCCTGATTTCAATCCCAATAAAATAGGAAAACAGGAGAAGGAAAGAATATTGGGTATGTTTTGCTGCCTTGAATGATTTATAAAAATAATAGAGGCGGGATAAAAAAAATCTATAATCAATAAATGCAACATATGCTCAGAATATTTGGAACTATAAACCGCTGAACCCCATCTTGATCTCCTCAAGGTTGACCCAGCCTTCCATCCTTCCAAGGTCGTTAAATGAGGACCCAGATTGTTGGGGGGCAAGAGGCTGACTTTGTAAATCCCTTAGAGAGGGCCGGAAAGCGCTGTGAAGCAGTATATAAGTCTAAGGGCTATTGCTAGGAATGAAAGCCAGCTGGATCCCTCCCACCCACCCACCCATAATGCAGTATTGCAGGTTGATTCTGCCCACTGTCAAGAGTTTGATCCTGACCAACTCAAGGTTGACTCAGCCTTCCATCCTGAGTGGGTAAAATGAGGACCCAGATTGTTGGGGACAATTGGGTGACTGTGTAAAGCATTATAAAGCGGTAGATAAACCTAAGTGCAAGTGCTATTGCTATTTTAGCCTAGGTTGGCCGGTTGTGAATGCCCAGTGTGTGTTCCCACACACACACACACACAAACCTAGCACATGTCTCCAATGCTTTCTGTCTCTCTGTCTTCGTCTCTCTCATCTCTTTCTCCCTCCCTCCCTCTCCCTCCCTCCCCCCCCCCACACACAAACACGCAAACACGGTTTTCCAACTACACGACCCCGTCCCCGCTTCTCCCTTCCCGCCCTTCTTTTGCAAAAAAGGGAGACTCGTTTTGTGCAACGCGCTGGTGGGGACGCGCGCAATTCAAACCTCCGCTGCCTTCTCCTGCCCCTTTCCCGGCCCTGGGAAGCCCGTCTTCCCAACCCGGGAGAAGCCGAACCAGCCTCTCCGAGACAAGCCTGGGTCGAATCCTGGTTTCAGACGTGCGCGGCAACTGCAAACCAACGCGGTCTTTCTTCCCGAAGGAGATTTCCCCTCGAATAGCAGACGCGGGATCGCGCCACCAACTCCACGCCGCGCGCCCACCCGCATTGCTTCGCTCTCGCGTCTGGGATAAAACCGCCCCGTTTACAAACCACCAATCCTAACGACACACGCTAAGCCATCATGCGTCGGAGGGAATTGACTGGCTTGCTTTACCGCTTTATTGCAGCCTTGCGAGCTCCCCAGCCCATATGCCAACAAGCCGGCTCAGTGCGGTTTATTGTGCGGACTCGGGAAATGCGTTGATCTTGCGGGTTGTGTGAACACAGCTAAGTCATCCGCCTCCCCCCCCCCAACCCCGCGCCTCCGCATTCTGCCGGGAGCCAGCGATCTCTTTCCTCAACGCGACCCCCGCGCGTTGTCGCATTTTTACGGATGCGCGCAGGAGGCCCGGACACCCCTCCCACTCCCTTTCAAACACGCTTTCCAGAAATGGAAAGAATAGCGGCCCTTAACATTTGGCCGTCGGGATTGCAGCTCTAGCGTTTGCAAGACAAGTGTATCCTAGCTAGCCACCGTTAAAGCCTTCGAAGTGGTTTTTCCCGGGTCTGTAGGGTCGGTAGTCCTTTGGGGCAACCATGACCCGGAGGAATGAAATCTCCACAGACTTTGGGATTACAGACTACACAGTACACAATTACAGACTGCACAATTTGGGATGCACACCTTTGGAATGGTTTGGGAGTAGGAATGGATTTCCAGAGCAAAAATGGCAAACTAAAGGAACCATTTGCACAACTTAGGCGACCCTGAGCACACAGATAAATCTCCAAGTGGCCTCAACAAATGACCAGCTGTCTGCAAGGAATATAAACCCTTCCATTCTTCACTATCCTGTCAGAGCTGAAGAAGCTTCTTGGATGAGAAGAGAAATAACTTCAAAAGAAAAAAAAAGGAAGTCCAGTTGCCTCCTAAAAAAAGCACCTTTGGGTTTGTTTACCTTCTCTCAGTCCGGGATTTCTACGTGGTCACCACTCCTAATACCAATGTAATTGGACCTTTGCCTCCAAAGTTACTGGACGTCGGCTATGGACTTCTTACAACCTGGATTTACCTGAAGGTAAAGTCCCAATCAACGAAGTCCTTAATGCCAGCTCAGGGGGCCCAGAATCGGTCCGTTTTATTTATTTAATAAACCCACCCAAATCCCGTGAAGCAACGAGACCTCGCCTGGATTCACACGACTCTGTGAATCCTCCCCCATCCAGTTGCTTGGGTTAAGACACCCCGCCAAACCCAAGCGACGTGTGAATACGGTCCAGAGTCACAACACTGGCGTGAT
The DNA here is from genome assembly GCA_023653725.1 of Bungarus multicinctus. Classification (NCBI taxonomy): domain Eukaryota; kingdom Metazoa; phylum Chordata; class Lepidosauria; order Squamata; family Elapidae; genus Bungarus; species Bungarus multicinctus. Next base: position 77,378,904 of record CM042848.1, on the reverse strand, counting down.
GCGTTGAACAGATAATCAGAATTGGAAGGGACCTTGTAAGTCATCTAGTACAACACCCCCCCCCCCAAGCAGAAGACCCTTCTTCGAGTCTTCCGAATATTTGGCATGTAAAACACGGGAAGGGAAGAGGCACCGACTGTTGGAAATCTGCTAGAGATCGTGGTTCAAACAAAAAAGCCGGCAGGCTCCTACTTTAAGGCTTCAATCCTGTCCCGATTCTTTGTACACACATTCACACGTCTAAACCTGCCTTTAAACCAAAAGACACATTCCTGCATTTCTATGAGACGCCTTGATAAATTGGCTTGATGGGCATCAATCACATCCTAATCCAAAGACCGAGTTCTCCCAATTCGGTCCAAGTCAGTCTAGTTTAGAGGGTCGTGTGAACTCGCTCTCCCTGCTTCTACTGAAAACAAGGGCACTAGCTTAACAACGAGGGGGAAAGAATATGTTATGGCCGAGTAACTTGCCTCTTTGCCCGAAACGCGGTTATCCCTTTGTCCCAGAACGTGTAAGCGAGTCCCAGGATGGAAACCAGCGGGTTCCACGGCGAAGCTTCAACTGCTTTAGGATCGCAACCTGCGACTTCCCACCACACAGTCCCGATCCTCGCTCTTGTGGACTCAGCAGAAATTGAACTGACTTGTGGATAAATTCCTGCTCCGCCCCCTCTCCATTTTCTCCTTTTAATAAGAGTGCTTATTTTCCGTTTTTCTGAGCCCGCCATGTTGAAATAAAGCGTTATTTCCACGCAGCGCATACAATTCACACGAAAAACGTGAAATGAATCTCTTGGGAGTTATTTCTGCAAGTTGGAGGGAGGGGGAGATGCGTTCGTGTATGTGTAATGTGCCGCGTTCATACAACACACTGCTCCTGCTTAGAGAATTGGCCGTTTTCTGGGTTCACGGACACTCCGGAGTTCCCAAAACCAGCAGGGGTGAGTGCGAACCTAAGTCCCCCCGCCCTCGCCGCCAAATGTTAAGCAGAATTAAGAACTAATTAAGATTTTCGCAGTTGGGCGAACGCATCCTAGTGTCTTTAATTTTCCGGGTTAAGGGCGTCGTGGGGGCGAGTCGTTCTAGCCCCCATCGCCCCCTCCCATTTCACACTGTCCTCTCATTTGACTTTCCTCCAAGAAACCATATCCAGCCGCTATTGCTGCGTTCCTGACCACCAGCCCCGAGAGCCAAGGATGATGGGCGCTGTAATCCAAAGCACCTGGAAAGGAGGCGGGTTTTTTGGGGGTGGTCGGGAAATCAGCTTTGCCTCCCACCTGTCAACTCGGAAGAGACCACCAAAGCGCACCTTCAAACATACCCACTCGAGAAAAAAAGAAGAGGAGGGTCATCCAAAGAGACGCGCGGCACGCCAGAAGCGATCCAATAGTGTCTTCCTGTTAGGGAGGGGCTGCAGATTCCCCCCCCCCCCACCAACCTTCCATCTTCTTCCCGAAAACAAAACGCGCAAGGTTCCCGCAGTCGGGGAGCTTAAGGTGTGGATTTGGGAGGGGGGGGGGCCGCCATCCCTGGATCGGGCCCAATTGCTCTGGATCGGGTCTAACTAACCCCAGGGCTGCCTAAAAAGTAGCGGAGCGGCTACCCGGAGCAAGGAACCAAAAGGGGCGCCCGCGCTTCTCCTGCGCAAATGGGGGCGGGGGTCTGGCTGGTTGCGCGTCCGGCCAGGCGGCTTCTAGGGGAACCCCGAACCCCACGCGGGCGGGGGGGGGGGAAGGAGAAAGAGAGACACCTCCTCCTGGAAAGGCAGGCGGACCCTGGAACACCCCCTTCCCTCCTCGGCCCGAACTCGACAGATCTCCCCTTCCCTTCCCCGCAACTCGGCTATGAATACATCTGTGCCAAAGAAGGAGAAGGAAGGGAGGGAAACACCCCCCCACCTCCAAACCCAGCCCCGCCACCCAGGCATTTTTCTCCCACCCGAGACTTCGCGTCCTGCTTGGCATCGGCTGTCCTTTCGGGCCAGCGGCCCTTTTACCTGAACCAAGTTTGGGATCCTCGCTTTCTTTGCCCTCCGGCGCGGGGGGGCGGGGGGGAAACCAAAAAAACGGCGGAGCCCCCCAGGCCCCCCCCCCACACGGCTCCCCTCCTCTTCCCTTCTTCCAATATGGCATCTGCGCACTGCGCATGTGTGTGTGTGTATGTGTGTGTGCTCCTGGCTCGGCTGATGGGGCTGGGGGGACTCCCCGTGTGTATGTGTGTGTGTGGGAGGGAGGGAGGGAGGGAATGAGAGCGCGCCTGCCTCCGTTTGGCAGCCCCTTGAGCCAACATTTGCTTTGCGCAAAAAAAAAAAAAAGAAAGAAAAGAAAAGAGTGAAACCTCCCACCCACCCAGCGCGAGGATTACGCGGGGCACTTTCGACTGGTGGAGCCTTCGCCCGGGTCTCCCGTGGAGTTCTGGCCGGTGGGTGTCTAAGAAGTGAGCGCGCGCGGGTGAAAAGGTGTGGCGGGCAAACCTTGGTGGAGGCGAATAAATCCGGTTCTAAACGGGTTCGGACACGCTCCGTGCTAGTCTGAAATACTTGTAGTATATACTGGTTTCCTGCCTAAGCAGGGGGTTGGACTAGAAGACCGCCAAGGTCTCTTCTAAGTCTGTTATTCTGTTCTGTCCTGTCCTATTCCTATTCTACTCCCGATTGTTCTATTCTCATCTCTTCTCTTCTCTTCCCTTCCTTTCCCTTCCTATTCTATTCCCTATTATTCTGTTGTTCTATTCCATTCCATTCCATTCAATATTCCATTCTATTCCCTATTATTCTGTTCTATTCTATTCCCTATTATTCTGTTCTGTTCTGTTCTATTCTATATTCCATTCTATTCTATTCCCTATTATTCTGTTCTGTTCTGTTCTGCTCTATTCTATTCTATATTCCATTCTATTCTATTCACTATTATTCTGTTCTGTTCTGTTCTGCTCTATTCTATTCTATATTCCATTCTATTCTATTCACTATTATTCTGTTCTGTTCTGTTCTATATTCCATTCTATTCTATTCCCTATTATTCTGTTCTGTTCTATTCTATTCTACTCTATTCTCCTATTCTATTCTATTCTTATTCTATTCCCTATTGTTCTCTTCTCTTCTCTTCTCATCTCTTCCCTTCCCTTCCTTTCCCTCCCTATTCTATTCCCTATTATTCTGTTGTTCTATTCCATTCCATTCTATATTCCATTCTATTCTATTCCCTATTATTCTGTTCTGTTCTATTCTATATTCCATTCTATTCTATTCCCTATTGTTCTGTTCTATTCTATATTCCATTCTATTCTATTCTATTCCCTATTGTTCTGTTCTATATTCCATTCTATTCTATTCCCTATTGTTCTGTTCTATTCTATATTCCATTCTATTCTATTCTATTCCCTATTATTCTATTCTATTCTATTCTATTCTATTGTAAACGATAGGAACTCCTGCAAGCTTAGGTTGTCTTAACTTTCTCCATCTGGATCTGGATGAGCTGGACTACCCTTCCCCATCATTTGCACTCTATATATAAACGCTCCAGAAGTCAGGAAAAACTCTTGGATGCTGCTGTGGGAAACCCCCCACCTCACTCCTAGAAGAATGAAATATTTTGGGAAATATTAAAAAGGCAGAATATTATATTTCCTTAGAGGAGAAATGGAGAAACATGCTCTTAAAGACAGAAGGCAGCCCCCAAGTCTTTCTTAATAGCCCATGTCAGATGCCAGCACTTAAAAAGATAAAGAGCTTATTGAAAGAGGAAATCAACTATCTAGATGGCTCCATTCATAAGCAAAGCGGGCAGAAATCAATTCGATATCTCAATACTGCTTGCAGCAAAGTTTGACAGCTAACAAAAGAATAGTAGGAGTAGAGTAAGCAGCCCCTCATCTAAGATCCAACACAGGACGAAAACCATTAAGACACAATAGGAATTGCCCAACATCCTTTCAGGTTGCAAGCCCCTTCTTAGCATCACCCCCAGAATGGTCCAAACTTCCAAAGTCACAGAAACCTATAAAGATCCATCCCCTCGTTCAAACATTTGGTCAGCTAACGCAGAACTGCTTGCTGCGTGTGAGATGGTTCTGCTTCAGTGGTGGGATTCAAAAATTTTACTACCGGTTCTGTGGGCATAGCTTTGGTGGGCATGCCATGGTTTAGTGGGCGTGGCTTGGTGGGCATGGCAGGGGAAGGTTACTGCAAAATCCCCATTCCCTCCCCGCCAGTGATGGGATTCAAAAAAATTTACTACTGGTTCTGTGGTTGTGGCTTAGTGGGCGTGGCTTGGCATGGCTTGGTGGGCATGGCAGGGGAAGAATATTGTGGCTTGGTAGGCATGGCAGGAGGAGGATACTGCAAAATCCACATTCCCTCCCCACCCCACTAACCTGCTTTCCAGCTCCGTTCTCCTGTGCAAGGCAACCAAAGAAGACCCAGCCGATTAGCTGGGACTCAATGGGAGGCAGAGAATAGAGGGGGGCGGGGCCAGTCAGAGGTGGGATTGGCCGGTTCTTCGAACTACTCAAAATGTCTGCTACCGGTTCTCCAGAACTGGTCAGAACTGCTGAGAACCACCTCTGTTCTGCTTCATCGATAAATGGACCCTTTTTCCAATCGGGCTCCAGAAGCCTCCATTTTGTCTCCTGGCTTGGAACTGAACCAGATGGATTTTTTTCCTCCCAATCCTGCAATCCTGTTGGTTTTTATGGAAACAATTCTTTGCACATGTAATAATATATCCCAGGGAGAGACAAAAGATGGCCAGGTACCATCCACTTAAAACTTGGCTCTGGTGTGTTGCTTGAGAAATAAAATCCAGAGGGTGATTTGGATGACGTGTTAAACTCCCTGTTCTTGACCAAGGCTTCCTGAGACCGTGATTAAGCACACGCTTAGTTAAAACAAATCCTGTTTTATTTCAATGCTGGGAATTATGTTCATTCCCAGCCAACAATGAGTCCCAAACAAGATAAACACCCACCTTTCTCTCCTTTGAATTGCTGCCAACAACTAACATGCCAAATGAACTATTAAAAAAACCAACCAAAGTACAAAGTTCACACAGAGCTTCAAGGATTAATCCGAACAGAGCAAATGACTTTGCTTCCTGCAAAGGTTTCTTCACCTTTGCCTGTCCTTTATACCTTATGAGAGGGGCAATCACCTCCAAGCCTTACTCCCGAGTCACCCCTTTTGTCTCAGCTGCTCTTGCCTTCTGGCAGCTCTGTGCATACGCACACTGGAACAGGCTCCCGTTGTTCCTCTGCCTCGCTGCTTCCAGACTCCAGAGGCAGCACCCCACTCCCAGATGTTCCTGGCCCCATCTCTGCATCGGACGCAGGACCCTCATCTGAGTCCTCTCCAGACTCCCGGACTGGTCCCCGTTCTTTCCCACTGTCCAATTCCGCTCCGAACAACTATGGTTAAATCAAGCCATAGTTTATCGACTGGACAGCCCCTTGTCTCAAATTGGACAGGGTCTCCTGCTTTAGCAGGGGGTTAGACTAGAAGATCTCCAAGGTCCCTTCCAGCTCCATTCTACTTGATGGATTGAATTACACTATCTGCCTGGGATTCACATGAGACCTGAAGTAGAAAGCTAGCTGACATGTTATAGCAAGCCAGTATGGATAGTTCTCAATTTATGAGCTTAACTGAGACTAAAATTTCTGTTGCTAAGCAAGACAATATTGCTTGCCCTATTTTAAGATGCTTTCGTGCCACAGTTATTAAATGAATCATTGCTGTTGTTCAGTGAGGAACATGGTGCTTAAGTGCATATGGCTTCCCCATAGATTTTGCTTGTCCGAAGATTGCAAAAGGGGATCACATGACGGTCGTAAATATGAAGCAGCTGTCAAGGATATGAATTCTGACCATATTTATTTATTTTTATTTATTTATTAGATTTGTCAATCGCTTACAAGACAATAGGTATAAGTATAAACATGAGTAAGAATACAGGAAATAAGTACGAATAAATGGGGACAATAGGACAGGGACGGTAGGCGCGATGGCGCACTTATGCACGCCCTTTACAGACCTCTTAGGAATGGGGTGAAGTCAATAGTGGATCGTTTAAGGGTTAAGGAGTGGGAGGGTTAGAGGATGTAACAACAGAGTCAGGTAGTGCATTCCGGGCATTGACCGCTCTGTTGCTGAAGTTGTACTTTCTGCAATCGAGTTTGAAGCAGTTTACATTGAGTTCGTATCTGTTGGGTGCTCTTGTATTGTTATGGTTGAATAGAATAGAATAGAATAGAATAGAACAGAACACAATACAATACAATACAATACAATACAATACAATACAATACAATACAATACAATACTTTATTGGCCAAGTGTGATTGGACAAACAAGGAATTTGTCTTGGTATAAATACTCTCAGTATATATAAAGAAAAGGTACATTCGTTAAGGATCAAGAATCATAATGATAGTCATGGGTACAATCAGTAATCAAATCAGACTAGGAAGCAGTCAGTATAAATCGTAAGGATACAAGTGACAAAATTACAGTCCTACAATCACAAGTGGGAGGGGATGGGTGATAAGGAGTGATGAGAAGGTTAAAGGTTGAAGCTGAAGTAGTCATTGACTAGTAGGACATTCTAAGAGATAATTTTGTGTGCTACGCTTCTATGACCACGGAGATGCTGCAATGGGTATTAAGTGTAAAAAATGGTCATAAGTCAACTTTTTTTTCCAGTGTTGTTCTAACTTCAAACGGTCACTAAACAAATGTTTGTAAGTCAAGGATTGCCTGTAGTATGACCTCATCAATGTGGCTAGTTAGAGTTTGGGGTTAACCTGTATATCTGCTCAGTTGTGATTTAACTTCCCTCCCCAGTTATTTCCCATAAACAAGTAAAAAACAAAACTGTTCAGAAAATAAAGAATTTTGACATCAATAGTGTTTCAACCAACTATACTTCAATATCACCTCATCATAGTACCGTATTTTCCGGCGTATAAGACGACTTTTGAAACCAAAAAAAGACAACTGAAAATCCGGGGTCGTCTTATACGCCGGGTCGTCTTATACGCCGGAAAATATTACGGGCGTCGCTGGGAGACGCTCCTCCCCTTCCCGAAGAGAACAAGATGGCGGCCGCTCTGCCGGCCCATCATGCTCCGCGGGAGGCCTGGTCGTCTTCCGTCTGTGTGGGAGAGAGACCGAGAGAGCCGCCCTGGGGCCGGAGGAGGAAAGTTGTACGGTCGGCTGATGCGAGCGCGAAGGAAGGAGAAGCATTTACAAATCCTTGCAGCTTAATTTTGAATACCCGTATTTTCTGGTGTATAAGATGACTTTGAAAAAAGACAACTGAAAATCTGGGGTCGTCTTATACGCCGGAAAATACGGTAAGCTGTGTTGTCAGTGGTGTGGTGGGCTAGAGTCACAATCAGGAGGCTGTGAGTTCGATCCTAGGTAGAGGCAGATAGTTCTCTCTGGGCACAATGAGGATATATCTGCTGAATACAACTCCGCATTGGTGAAAGGAAGGGCATCTGGCCAGTAAACACTCAGCTCCATTCAGTTGCTCAGACTCCACCCCGCAAGGGATTATGGGGTCATTAGAAGAAGATGGGTCATTAAAAAAAGAGGGATGCGGTGGCTCAATGGCTAAGACGCTGAGTTTGTCGGTCGGAAAGGCCGGCAGTTCGGCGGTTCGAATCCCTAGAGCCGCGTAACGGAGTGAGCTCCCGTCCCTTGTCCCAGCTTCTGCCAACCTAGCAATTGGAAAGCATGTAAAAAAATGCAAGTAGAAAAATAGGGACCGTCTTTGGTGGGAAGGTAACAGCATTCCGTGTGCCTTCGGCGTTTAGTCATGCCGGCCACATGACCACGGAGACGTCATTGGACAGCGCTGGCTCTTCGGCTTTGTAACAGAAAAAGTTGGAAATGACTAGCACGTATGTGCAGGGGGAACCTTTACCTTTGCTAACAGAAGACGATTATGATACTAAGCTATGTTGTGTTTTTAATGTCATAATCCCATGCACCACACTAACGCATAAATCTAATTTTTCAACTAGGCATCCCTCAGAATAATAAGTTAAGATAATGTTCTGTTTAAACGTGCATTACAGACCTCTCTGTATAGGAAGCATGCTTGCGCATAATTTAGCCCTTCTTTTCCTATTCACATTCCTTTGGGTCACGTTGTTTACATTGTAGATCCTTATTATAAATTATAATTTTCCTCAAGTGCTTTGCTAGATAGACAGAAAATATGGAGATGCAGTCAGAAGACAAATAAGTCATAAAACCAGTTACATCATTCTAATGTAAGAAGTAAAACCCCACAAGGTGAAAGATAGAACAGAGAGATATGCTGAAAATGGCTAGAGAGACAATTTAAAGGGGTGCAGGCTGCAGCTGATAATTCCTGAATGTCTAGATAGGTGTTTTTCACCATGCTTTAAGATGTATAGACTTCAACTTCCAGAATACTCTGGCTAGTCTAGTGAATAGCTAATTTAGTGAAGAGAAGGACCAGGGGAGAACATGAGAGCAGTGTTCCAATATTTGAGGGGCTGCCACAGAGAGGAGGAAGGGGTCAAGCTATTTTCTAAAGCACCTGTAGGCCAGACAAGGAATAATGGATGGAAACTGATCATGGAGAAATTCAACCTGGAAATAAGGAGAAATTTTCTGACAGTGAGAACAATCAATCCATGGAACAATTTGCCTCCAGAAATTGTGGAAGCTTCATCACTGGCGGCTTAAAGAAGCAATTGGACTGCCTGTGCTGTTCAGCCAGTCTATAGAATTGGCTAGTTACTTAGGAATGGTGAGCTGTCCCCTTAAGGGAATGCATCATGGGAAATGTAGTTAAAGGTATCCTGGGAAATGTAGTTCATATCACATGTAATCCCGATTGGTCACTAATTTGACCCTTGATGGGTTGGGGGAGTTTCCCTCACTTTTGCCTGAACTCACGGACTCATGGTAGCTGCTTTCTATCGATAGGAGATGGGTTAGGAGATAACCATCTTTTACCTGCAAGGCAGATATACAAAGGATTGGTCATTAAAGAAGAACTTCATCACAAATGTGAGTTATGAGGATACCTGATGAACTAATAAATGTACTTTGTTATGGACGTCTTGTTGAGTTTATCTATCTGCATCTGCACAGCTACAAATCCACTACTGTGCAAGAGACAGAAAAGCAAAAGTGAGGAAAACTCCCCCAACCCATCAAGGGTCAATTTAGTGACCAATCAGGATTACAGATGTGGCCACGTGACATGAACTACATTTCCCAGGATACCTTTAGCTACACTTCCCATGATGCATTCCCTTAAGGGGACAACTCACAATTCCTAAATAACTATCCAATTCCATAGACTGGCTGGGACACCACACTGCCGTTTGTCAGAAATGGTGTACCATCTCCTACCTGGGAGGGGGATTGGACTAGATGACCTACAAGGTCCCTTCCATTAATCTGTTAAAGTAAATACCTCAGCCATTATGCTTTTAAAAATTCCCAGAATTCCTTAGCCAGCATGATTCCAGAATTCCCTTAAACATGCTGGCTGGGAAATTCTGGGACTTGAAGCCCACACATTTTAAAGTGGCCAAGTTTGAAAATCACTGGCTTAAATAAAAAAGAATAGCCTTTCCTTGTTTTAAGTTTTAGGGTGCTCAAAATTGCCTGGAGGTCTCAGTTTTATTTCTGCTCACTGGAGGCTGATCCAGTTCCAGAATTGGGCTGTGTCTTAGAAGTTTTCTTATGATCTGATCCTCATCCTCCTTATTTCCTTTTAATGACCCCATAATTCCTTGCAGGGTAGATTCTGGGCAACTGAACAGAGCTGGGTGTTTACTGGCTGGATGCCCTTCCTGTCACTGATGCGGAGTTACATTCAACAGATATATTTTCAACATGCCGAGAGAGAGAAATATCTGCCTCTGCCTAGGATCGAACTAATAGCTTCCTGATTGTGAGGTGAGAGCTGTGCTTCTAGGCCACTGTACTACTCTTTCCATAGGATCTGATGCTTTTGTTAGGAATAATAGTCACCTAACAGTTGGATTGGCAATATATAAACCAGGATAGTCATTTAATACTGTCTCTTTAAGAGAATGCTGTAATTGTAATTGGGTGTGGTTCCTCCAACGGCCATAAGATGGAGCCAGAAACCTGGTTTGTTAGTTCTTGCATTTTCCCTATTGCCGTTTGCCTGATCGTCGTTCTGCTCAGATTGCTGTGAGTCTCGCAACTGTTAGCAAACTACGTTTACTGAACTTTGTGTATGATACTGGACTTTGTTTTTGGATTATCCCTGGACTGAATACTGACTGCTTTAACCGTGTATGACTTGGACTGTGTGTTGGACTTTGCTTACCCATTTACTGGAAGTAAAACCTACATTTTACTATTCAGTGTATCTGTGTGCTAGTTGTGTGTTATTCATCACCACTCTCTGTTTCCCTGAGTGCACTCATTCTCCTAACGGGGAATACCTCAACAGCTTTCATCAAAATGTTTCTTCATATGTATGTATTGAGCACTGGAGAACTAGAGAACTGGAAAAGAGTTGATGTAGTTCCCACCTCCCAAAAAGGGGGGGAAAAATAGATCCAGGAAACATTCAGCCTGACCTCAATTCCTGTGAAGATTCTGGAAAAGATAATCAAGCAACAAATCAGTGAACACCAAGAGTCATACCCAAAAGCCAAATGGGTTTGTCAAAAACAGATCATGCCAGACGAATCTTATTGAATTCTTTGACAAAGTGACAAAATTAGTTGACCAGTGGAATGCTGTCGATATAATTTACCTGGACTTTAGTAAGGCATTTGACAAAGTAGACCACAACCTACTACTTGATAAGAGAGAAAAATGTGGGTTAGACAGCATCACCACCAGATGGATTCGTAACTGGCTGGCCAACCGGACTCAACGTGTAGTCTTCAATGGAACTGCATCTACATGGAGGAAAGTATGCAGTGGGGTGTCCCCCAAGGCTATGTTTTAGGCCCAGTACTCTTCAACATCTTCATCAATGACTTGGACAAGGGGATGGATAGATGGGGAACTCATCAAATTTGCAGACAACATCAAGCTGGCAGGAATAGCCAACACTCCAGAAGATAGGCTTAAGATACAGAAGGATCTTGAAAGACTTGGAACATTGGGTCCTATATCTTAACAAAATGAAATTCAGTGGTGGAAAAAAAGAAAGGTTCTACATTTAGGCCAGAAAAACCAAATGCATTGGTGTAGCATAGGTGATACCAACTCTGTCGTATTCTAATCTGTATATCCCTTCTAGTCAGTGTTGACTCCTGGACCGATCCCTGCAGTTTTCTTGGTGGATTTCAGAAGGGGTTTGCTCTGGCCATTGTCTTCTTCCCAGGGCTGAAAGAGAGTGACTGGCCCAAGGTCATCCAGCTGGCTTTGGGCTTAAGGCAGGACTAGAACTCAGAGTCTCTAGGTTTCCAGGCCAGCAGCTAAACCACTGTACCGTTTTACTGTGGGTTTCACATACTTACACCCCAGGGGTGGGATGCAAATATTTTTACTACCGGTTCTGTGGGCGTGGCTAGGTAGGCATGGCCATGTGACAGGGTGGGCGTGGCTTTTCTGTTTTTGGTGCAGCACACACACACACATACACCGCGCTCCGGGGTTTCTTTTTTTTGTCTCCTGGGCCTCAGGGAAGTTTCCTGGGTGAAGCAGTAAGACAGCGAGGGGGATCCTGGAACAGCTGATAGTTGGAACAGCTGATCATTGGGAGAAAAAAAAACCAGTTTGGCTTAACCGGTAGCATTCTTTACTACCGGTTCACATGAACTGGGCCGATCCAGTAAAATCCCACCCTTGACACACCCCATACACACACTCCACTCCGAACCAGGAATCAGTACAGTATGAGGTGTTAAGCAAACTCAGGGTTTTCTTTAACCAGCTGTGATGATCCAGCTGGGACTGTGATAAACACAGTCACAAAAAAACAGGTAAAGCCCCTTTTATTCTTTCGCTTTCCTTCCAAGCTCCAAATATCCTTGACTGAAGACAAAAAACTCCCACACGAACAGTTACAAGAAGGAGGAAATGCCATTTAAACTAAAAATGCCTATAAATTATAAAGAGTAAAAAACAACACAAACCAAGCAGGATAAGGGATTGAAGACATCCACAGATATCAGGACACACACTGGGAAGGATGCCAAACTCAGAGAGGAACAATAGAGATATTTCCACGCTTTGTTTCCAGCGCTCACCCATACGTATGTCTATCCTCTTATCCAGTTGTCACAGCTGCAGCCCATGAAGAGGATCAAGGCCCTCTCCTCCTGAGTAGACCACGTCTCTCCCTTATTCTCTCTTCCCTGCGTGCCTCTAGGATGGAGAGGGGATGGGCCTGGGTTCTCCTCTGACTGTCCAGCCGGCCTTCTGCCGTTCCCCAGCCTCATCCACAATCTCCGGAGCCACACTTCCACTCCCTGTCGCTGTTCGTCCTCTCCCTCAGAGTCAGTCTCCAGGGGCATAACACCAGCTTTAAGCCAAGTTTTCTTCAAAATGCAGTTATCCTCGACTTACAACCACAGCTGGGCCAAGAATTCGCATTCTTTAGCAAGGAGGTTGTTACATCAGTTGTGCCTGATTCTGCCTGTCTTGTCACAGTTAACGAATCGCTGCAGTTGTTAAGTGAATCTGGCTTCCCCCATTGACTTGATTGTTGGAAGCCAGCTGGGGACGTCACAAAAGGAACACTGCAACGGTCATAAATACATGTCAGTTGCCAAGCACACAAATTTTGATCATGTGACCATGGGGATGCTACAACAGTCATGGTAGATCATGCTTCAAACCAGAGGTGGGTATTCAGCAGGTTCTGACCAGTTCTGGAGAACTGGTAGTGGAAATTTTGAGTAGTTCGGAGAACCGGCCAATCCCACCTCTGACTGGAGATTTTACAGCAAGGGTCTTCAAATTTGGTAAGTTTAAGACTTGTGGACTTCAACTCCCATAATTCCTGAGCTAACATGACTGGAGGAAGAATTCTGGGAGTTGAAGTCCACAAGTCTTAAAGTTGCCAAGTGTGGAGACCTCTGATCTATGGAATGCTCAAGGGATTCTGGGAACTGTAGTTCAGCACACCCGGAAGGCTGAAAGTTTCCCACAGTTTTTTATATACAGCCTTTGAACCCACAAGCAATCCTCAAGACCCCTCCCACCAATCCTGACAGAACAAGCCACTAGAATATAAAACGAGAGCAAACCCCTTTCTCTTGTAGCACTGATGGTGTTACCTAGTTGGGTCATGAAATGTCTCCAAGAAGACAAGCTCGGGCAGCCCCAAGGATCCATCCCTATCCAAACCCCACTGCAGCGGTTTTCAAAGTTGGCAACTTTATAACTTGTGGACTTTTAACTCCCAGAATTCCTCAGTCAGTCTTGTTGGCTGGGGGACTTCTGGGAGTTGAAGTCCTCAAGTCTTAAAGTTCCCAATTTTGGAAACCTCTGCTCGGCTGGGATAATGTAATCCTCCTTTCCAGATCCAGAGATATCTTTCATCTCCATATGGAGGATCCATCAGTGGTTGCACCGGAACATTCTCCTGTTTCCTTTCCCCAGCACATCTGGAAAAACTCTGAGCCATCAGAAAGTGATCCGCCAATCAATTATATGCAGGTCTATGGAGGCTGAATTTCCTTTTTTTAAAAATTCTCTTTGCAAGACGTTTTGCAAGACTCTGCAGACAAGTTACCGAAATTCAAATCAAAATTTGGGGGAAAGGAGAGCAGAGAGAAAAACTCAAACCAGTCCCCGGCATTGCGAACCAGCCTGTATAATAAATAATGAATAATAAACCATGATTTTGGTCAGTGGTTCATTTGATCTTGTATAAAGCTGTATAAGGCTTATAAAACTGTATAAAGAATCTAAAGAAGAGCAACTAAGATGATTAAAGCCTGAAGACTTAAAACATATCAAGAATGGTTGCAGGATTTGGGTTTGGCTAGTCTAGAAGGACTGGGGGGAGACATGATAGCAGACTTCCAGTATTTGAGGGGCTGACCCACAAAGAAGGGGAGAGGGGGTCAACTTATTTTCCAAAGCATCAGAAGGTAGGACAAGAAACAATGGATGAAAACTAATCAAGGAGAGAAGCAACCTAGAACTAAGGAGAAATTTCAACAGTGAGAACAATTAACCAGTGGAACAACCTGCCTCCAGAAGTTGTGGGTGCTTCATCACCAGAGGTTTTTAAGAAGAGACTGGACAAGCCATTTGTCTGAATTGGTATAGGGCAAAGGGTCTTCAAACTTGGCAAGTTTAAGATTTGTGGGCTTCAACTCCCAGAATTCTGAGCTAACATGACCGGAGGAGGAATTCTGGGAGTTGAAATCCACAAGTCTTAAAGCTGTCAAGTTTAAAGACCCCTGGAATAGATAAAAAGAGGTAGAATAGATAGACAGAAAGAGAGAAAAATAGGATAGATAGAGGGGGGGGGGAGAGAGAGAGAGAGAGAGAGAGAGAATAGATAGAATAGAGAAAGAGAGGTACAGTAGATAGAGAGAAAGAGATAGAATAGATAGATAGAATAGATCAAGGGTCTTCAAACTTGGCAAGCTTAAGACTTGTGGACTTCAACTCCCAGAATTCCTGAGTTAATATGACTAGAGGAGGAATTCTGGGAGTTGAAGTCCACAAGTCTTCAAGCTGTCAAGTTTGAAGACCCCTGGAATAGGGTCTCCTGCTTGAGCAGGGGGTTGGACTAGAAGACCTCCAAGGTCCCTTCCAGCTCTATTCGGATTCTGATTCTGTCGTGGGGAACCACCCAGCCAAATTTCGTGGCTTGAAAGCAGCTTGGGACCCCTGGGTGCCTCCCCCACCCCCCGCGCGCGATCCTACAAACCCCAACTCCTGCTGCGCCGCGGGCGGGGCCGCCTCCCTCTGAGCCGCGCCCTCCCGGAGTGGGGAGTGTTATTACTAGCCCCTCCCCGAGGAAGCGGGGCTACTTTGAGTCTCCTCGGTGCGCGAGTCCCGCGGCCGCAGCTGCGTCTGAGCCGGGAAGGAAGCATTGAGGTTGCTGCTGCTGCTGCTGCGCGGCTCTGGGCTCGCCTTTGGTCCGGGATGGCGCTGCTTTCCGACGAGCTCCCGGCGCCCAACTTGACGCGCGTCAGGATCCGCCCGCAGGGCTGCGGCCCCGGGGCGCTGCTCAACCGCTTCGGGGTCTTTGTCCAAGCGCTGCTGGCCCTGGTCGCCTTCAGCACGCTGATGCGTGAGTGGCTTTGCGTTCCTCTTTCTCGCCCACTTTCTCTCTCGCTTCTTTCTTTTTCTTTTCTCTTTTCCCCTTCCTTTCTTTTGCCTTCTCTTTTCTCCTTCTCTTCTCTTCTCTTCTCTTCGCTCCTTTCTCCTTCCTTTAACTTTGTCTTTCCTTCTCTTTTCTTTCTTGCTTCTCTCTTTTTCTTTCTTCCCTTCTTTTTCCTTTCCTTTCTCTTTTTTCCTTCCTGCCTTTTTCTCCATTTCCCTTGTTTCTTTTTCCATCTTTCTCTTTGCTCCCTTCTCCTTCCCTTCCTTTCTCCTTTCTGCCTTTCTCACTTCTTCCCTTCCCTTTCTCCTTCCTTGTTCATTTCCTGATTGCTTCTTTCTCCTTCCTTTCTTCCTTCCCTCCTTCCTGTCTTTCTAGCTTCTTCCCTTCCTCATTTTCTTTTTTTCTCTCTGTTTTCTCCCTCTTGTCTTTTTTACATCTGCTCCTCCCTTTCTCTTTCCTTTTTCTTTCTTTCTTTTCTTTCTCTCTGCTCCTTATTCCTTCCTTTCTCTTTTCTTCTTTCTGGTCTTTCTTGCGTCTTCCATTTCTTTTCTCCTTTTTTCATCTCTCTCTCTCTCTCTCTCCCCCTTCTTTCTCTTCTCCTTTCTCCTCTTCCTGTCTTTCTCTCCTTGTCCCAACTTCCTTCCTTTCTGCTTCCTTCTGTTCAGCCCATCTTCCAGGCACAGTATTTGCCTTGCCTGGAATAACCAAAGATCTTTCCAACTTTCTGAGACAGAGAACCTGATCAAAGCGACACGCAAGGACCACTTTGTGTAAAAAAATATATATGGGCATTTAGCATGTTTCAGATGGAAGGTGGTAGGCTAAATGCTTGTTTCTTTGAAAAGTCTCTCTAAATCCGAGAAAACTCTTTTCCTTTCCTTTAACTTTCACCAATCCTCACTGCTACTCTCTTTGGTTTGCCATAACTCAAGTCTTCTTCAGTGAAGTTTTGATCTCATCCTATGCCTTTAACTGAGGGTTGATTTCCACCCTTATTCCAGGGGTCCCCAAACTTGGCAACTTTAAAATTTGTGGACTTCAACTCCCAGCTGGCTGGAGAATTCTGGGAGTTAAAGTTTACAAGACTTAAAGTTGCCAAGTTTGGGGATCTCTGCTTTTTTTCTGTGGTTATATTGTCAGACAAAAGAGCTGTCCCAGGAGTCAATAAGAAAAGCCAGACACTTTATATCTCACTGCAGCTTAGAAACTTGCCTACTTGTTACATTGCTATTTTTTTCCCATCTGTTGGGCCTGAAGAGATGCTGGGGAAGATGGAACCCCAATCTGAAAGTTTTATATCGGGTTCAAATCAGACGTGTATTTAAAAACAAAAAAAAACCCTGTTCTGCTTTAAGCAAGGAATGCACAAATAATCAAAATAATATCAGATTTTGAGTGAGTGCTGCTCTCCAATCCTCCAGGTAATACTCCTAATAATAGAAACTTTTGAAATTTGGGTGATTCTCGTTTCTGTAGTCATGAAATCTAGAAACTTGACTGTTTAAATTGAATCTTGTATTTTTGGTTCTTTCTACTTGTTTGTCTGTTTGTCTATCTCCCTTTCTCTCTGCCTCCCTCTTTCCCTCCATCTTCATCCATATCTATCTTTCTATCTCTATCTTTCTATCTTTTTTCTATCATCTATCTTTCATCTATCCATCTATACATCTATCCACCCATCTATCATATCTATCGTATATCTATCTTCTATCATCTATTTTTCATCTATCTTTCATGTATCTATCATATCTATATCTATCTATCTGTCTGTCTGTCTATCTATCTATCTATCTATCTATCTATCTATCTATCTATCTATCTATCTATCTATCTATTTATCCATCCATCCATCCATCCATCCATCCATCCATCCATCTTCTATTGTTTATCATCTATCTTTCATCTATCTCCATCCATCCATTCATCTATATATGTCTATTTATCTATATCTGCCTGCCTGCCTGTCTCTACCTACCTACCTATCTACCTACCCACCTACCTACCTACCCACCTACCTATCTATTGCTATCTCTGTCTATCTATCACGTATCTAGTTCTATCTCTATCTACAGTTAATTTATCTACACCTCTATCATCCATCCATCCATCCATCAATGAATCTCTCTCTCTATCATATTTAAGAACTGCCCACCTCCCTCACAGAGGGACTCTGGGCAGTGTACGATTTTAAGGCTTCATTTTATTGTTTGATTGAATGTCTTAAAAAGAGATCCCGTGTGGCTTTTCTGTGTCAAGGCAGTCCACGGTGGCTGTTATGGGGCCATCCATAGTGAAAACTCCAAAGCCACAAACTTTTTCCTCCACATCCTGTCGGCCCGGCCTTCCTTTCCTAGGCCTCCCTGCCAGATTTGGCATCTCGGCTTGGCAACGTGAGGCTATGCTAGCTTTTCTGTGGGGCAGCTGCTCTGGCGTCTTTTGCCATTGTTTCACCCACTTGGCCATCTGGAGAGGCTGAGATGAATGGGAGGGGGAGACGGGAGGGGGTGGGGGGGAAATGTAGTCCCTGGGGCTGGGTTGAAGAAGCCCTGCAGCCTGCTTCATGTCTGGAAATTTTTAGCGCCCCTCCCTCCCTTGGTGGAGAGGGGGGGGGGTTGACAAAGTAAAGTTCAGGGCCCCTTTGGTGTGATGAAGGTGCTAAACTACAACAGCCCTGATGGACACCAAAAGATTATCTAGCTAGGCATCTTGTTCCCACACAGGGACTTACCAGGGAGGCCCAGAAAGTCTATAAACTGGACACGAGAATTAACATCTTTCTGTTTGCGTTCTATTCCTATTCTATTCTATTCTATTCTATTCTATTCTTCCTTCCTTCCTCTATTCTACTCTATTCTACTCTATTCTATTCTATTCTGTTCTACTCTACTCTACTCCTTCCTTCATTCTATTCTATTCTATTCTATTCTATTCTATTCTATTCTATTCTATTCTTCCTTCCTTCCTCTATTCTACTCTATTCTACTCTATTCTGTTCTATTCTGTTCTACTCTACTCTACTCCTTCCTTCATTCTATTCTATTCTATTCTATTCTATTCTATTCTATTCTATTCTATTCTATTCTATTCTATTCTATTCTATTCCATTCCATTCCATTCCATTCCATTCCATTCCATTCCATTCTATATTCTATTCTATTCTATTCTATTCTATTCTTCCTTCCTTCCTCTATTCTATTCTATTCTATTTTACTCTACTCTACTCTACTCCTTCCTTCCTTCTATTCTATTCTAAATTTTCTACTCTATTCTATATTACTATTCTATATTACTATTCTATTCTGTTCTGTATTATTACTATTCTATTCTCTATTCCTATTCTCTATTCCTATTCTATTCTAATATTTTATTCTATTCTATTCCTATTCTATTCTAATATTCTACTCTATTTTATTCTATTAATTTTCTAACCTATTCTATATTACTATTCTATTCTGTATTATTCCTATTCTATTCTCTATTCCTATTCTATTCTAATATTCTATTCTATTCCTATTCTATTCTAATATTCTACTCTATTCTATTAATTTTCTACTCTATTCTATATTCCTATTCTATTCTGTATTATTCCTATTCTATTCTATTCTTCTATTCCATTCCATCCCATCCCTTATTACATTTATATGACACTTGTCTCGCAGTATAACGGGAGCAATGCATTGACCTTTCCAGGCCTGCG